>JAFREQ010000193.1:0-391494 GCA_025331565.1 Holacanthus passer | reverse complement strand
AGATATGGTGAATATGTCAGAGGTATCACAACTTTGCTCTAACCTGCAGAGAAAATAGAATAAAGAGGGTAATGGTTTATTTATCATGCAAGTGTTTTGAAATATGATATATTTTGAATACACAAACAGTAAACACGGGATCAATATTCGATGTTAGAAGGGCAAAACTGTTTGGATTTACAAGGTTAGATGTGAACAATAAAAGGGAAAAATGAGCTTTCATCAGGGAGGATAATATTTTTGTTTGAGGGGCAGATCTGGCTGATGTTTGTCCACTGGTTTACTATTTAAAAAAAGCAACGAATATATAGAACAAACAACCATAAATAAAAGTATTTTTGTTTATCACCTCATCAATATTTGATGATTGACATAATCACAAAACAACATAACACTTGCTGATATTTTTACACTGTTTGGTCTAAATTATAACACAGGTTTGTTTTTGTGACTTACACATTGTTGAGTAGATCACTCATGGTCCGAAATGTGGTCCTTTTTATTGGCGACACATCTATGATAACATCAAATACATGCATCAGACTGTCAGAGCTAAGATGCATGCAATGATTTTTTTATATTATTGACTCATTCAGAAAATAGTGCCAGTTTTCTCAATCACAATTTCAGCCCAAAAATCAAATATTTTTCTGCCAATCAATTAATCACTTCACCTCTAGAGTTATGTATCATAGGCTATAATGCCATTTATTCATTATAGGTTAGGGTTCATTTGTGCCAGTGTGGTAAGTCCACAGTTAGTGGGAGGTATGTTTGTGTCCACAGCCATCAGCCTGTCGTCTCTTCCTCAGATGTTGTTTTGAAGCCCCGGTAGCTGAGGTGTTTGTGCTGTGAGATCCTCCACCGAGAAGGAAACGGCAGTAATCTGAGACGAGCTTAGCCGACGTCGGACTCAGTAGCTGAGAGGGAAAAAGCCATTAATGCAAATGCTTGGAAGATTGCTGTGCTAATACTCAAGGCTAAGCTTATATGTCTATTGCTGCCTTGAAAGGCTGGAGGAAAGAAAAGCCCTGAGAGGACAAGCTCAGAAGCTGTGCGCAGCATCTGCTCATTGTCACAAGCGTCAGAGATGTGAACTAACTTTTAGGCTTTGATACCTGACTTTTAACAATGCTGCCAGTAGTCTTGAGGGAAGATAGAAAAGCTTCCAGTGAAGAAGTAGCAGAAATGTCAAGTGGTCACTGTGATTACACATATAACTGTGTGCTGCAGTGTACATCCATTTATTCCGACGCTTTCAGAGCCCAGCGTCTGTTTCCTCACACTACAATGCTCAGGAGTCAGCCTTTATTCCTCAGCCTCTCAGCACTGATGCATTTCTTCTACAGCTGAACTAATAGGTCAGGGCTGTGTTATCTGCTCCAACCTGTTTCAACATTCTTATGTCTGTGTATTGTCCTTGCATAGACATAAACACCAGCTTATTTCAGTGAACATCTTTGCAACCTGCAGTGTATTTTAAAATGCAGCCCACACGTTATTTGAGCATCTAAATGTATGAAACTAGTTCATTGACAGAACATTAACCAACAGCAATTTTAATATTAAATGCCTTGTCTTGTTAAAAATGTATCTCAATTAATTGTCAAAACCACAAAAAATAAAAAAGATTTAATATTATGTTGTTGGATTGCCTCTTTGTGCTCTTCGAGCTCTGGGAAACTGTGTTTGGTGACTTTAATTGCCAGTTAAATTGCTAAAGAAACAGTTGATGCAACTTTTGATGAGGCAATGCTTATGTGCTATTTGTGGATTTATTGAAATGTGCGTTTGCTGTTTGTCATTGGTTTTGTTGGTTTGATGCTCTGAGGCATATTTATTTGGTGTGTTTGGGCTGTGCAGTGTAAATGGTTGTGCCTGGAAGTTTGTGGCTTGCTGAGAGAGGATTGCTGGATAAATTGAGCTGCATGTGAATTTGTTGATCTTGACTGCGAGGTCTCTGTGTTGGACAGATGTTTGCGTCCCACCTTTTGTCACGTGCATGCTGATCTTGAGACTGCATGCTGTTTGCAACATGAATCCTAGAGTCTGGTCTTGTTTCATAGCTTGTTAACTCGTAGCTGGTCTTGTTAACAGCTGCAAACATAAGGAAAGAGGTTTGAAGTAATCATAATCATTCTCTGTCTTTTATTGAGCTCATCATGGCCGGAGTGTCCTTACAAAAAAACCAAGTCATGATGTGCAGCAGTTTTCATCCAGAAGTGTTCACAATGTGCAGGTGATGCTCTGAACAGTGAAGCTAATTACAGAGAAAAATACACAGACACTTGTAGAAACACATGATCACATTAAACCCATGCGCCCTTCACCCAGTCCTCCTTTCTCTTGCGCTCTACCGCTCATAAAACATAGACAGGACGTGTTCATCTATGCTGCTCGTCCCGGTCACGGGTCTGAAGAAGAGTCCTGCCACCGCCCCCGGGTCCATGGACCGCAGGGCGTGCAGCACCGCCCGCAGCCGGCCCACCCGGCCCGCTCTGCCCCGCTGCGCCGACCTGACGTGCGCGTAAAGTGCGCGCTCAGCCTCCCTCTGGAGCGCCTGGATGTAGTCCCGACACTCCAGCTCCAGCACTTCTGCAGCACAGAAACACAGGATCAAATGTGGTTCTCAAACAGGCTCGGAATAAGATCTGATTAAACAGACCAGAAATTACGCACGGATCAAAGTTATGTGCGTAAAGTCTGCCACCCGAAATCCATGTATCCACGGCACAATAAAGACACATTAGATTATTGCACCATTACGTGTGAAGAAGTCCCCATAAACATAGTCTACTATAATGAAATTGCTGTGAATATTACAGCATGATCACAGGAGATTGAGATGTGCCATAAAGTGACACTAAACCATCAGATGAGAATTGGAGAAAAACAGTTAAAAGACAAAAACAACTCTTGATGATTTAGAGTCAAAATGACCCACTTTTATTGTTATATGATTAATATGGTTTCTTACCCGGGGTGAAGAGGATGGCTCCCTTCAGGAAGGCGTACTCTTTGACGCTGATCCTCAGTCCTCTGCACCGCACCAGAAACATTTTGATCCCCTCCGCGTCCCCCACGGGCACCCCGGGGTCCGGCACCCCGGGGTCGGGCGCCTCTGGCCCCTGCACCCCCACGTGCCGCTGCCTGTCCCTGCTGTGGGTTAGGATCGTGTGCAGCAGACTGGGCTGCGTCGTCTCCACCGTGTCGAAGTCCACGGAGTCCTGCACCATGCCCAGCACCAGCAGCGGCGCCCAGCTGTGGCGCACCAGCCGCAGCTGGTCCTCCGCCGGCAAGCCCCGAAAACACGGCACGTTTTTCACGAAGCGAAAAGTTTTCACCAGCACCTCCGAGGCCGCTTTGAAAACTAAGCGCGGAGCCCGGATCGCCACCAGTTTGCTCCGGGACGCGCAGGAGCACAGCCGGAGCGCAGCGGGCGGCTCCAGGCGTCCCTGCCGGCCCGGAGCGCCTCTGTTCAGGAGGCTGTAGAGGATGCTCCCCCGGGCCGCGTCCCGCCGCTCCCCGCACTCACAGCACGACATGACGCCTCTCATAGCTGCCCGATTGATCATGAGCCTGTTTGGGCGATTATCATCTTTTTTATAGAGCAGATCAGAAACATACGTCCGGTCGGTATTTTCGCAATAAAAGCACAGCAGCAGGTGAACTGCAAGCAGTTGATGAACTGAATATGAAAGTATGTGCACATTTTTCTTCTTAGTGTAAGATCATATCCTAAATCTCTAAAATATGATATCTATATACTGATGCAGTAATTTTGAGGTGCAGATATGAATGTGCACATTATGGCCTGGTTAACTTTAATCAATTAAGTTGACCTTATCATCATAACTAAGCTTTACAAAACACTGGTGAATAATATATTTCAGTTGGAATAATTCCATTCTGTTATGTTGATATGATAATGATAACATTTAATACTGTTCGTGTCCCCTCTGGGTAGTTTTGGCCCCTACCTGCTGTTGTTTTATCAGGTGCAGTTGTGTGTTAGGAGTGCACCTGTAGACAGTAAGACTGGAGAGTGATGTGAAGCAAGACAGAGTGCAGTTGGGTGTGTTACTGTGTTTGCTGTGTTGGTATTGATCAAAGAAGATTGTTCACAGGTGGTGTAAATATAGTGCAAAGAAGTGTTACCCACGGCCCAGAGTGACTCGAGGATGCAACCTCAAGAAAACACACTTCAAAATAGAACAGGTGACAAAGATGCACTTCCAGTTAGAAGTGTGCCGTATGATGTCATTGATCATAATATAGATGTAGTTTTTAATGTAATAAGTATTTTGCCTTGTTGAGGTAATGACATAATTTCCTCCAGCTCCACGGTGGAGATGTTGGTTCCAAGAAGGGCAGTAACTGATAAACCACATTGGCTCAGTGTAGCATCTCTGACTCTTTGGCAGTTGTACTCTGTATTTTGTCATAAAGTCAAGAATATCATTATTGCAGATATACACCAGAAAATCATAGTATTATTTTAAGGCAGTATTCCCCATTCCTCCTTCCAACCCATCCCTTCAAACACATCTTGTATCTATGTTTCTATGTTTCTAGCTCGCTTGATGTTTTCTTTTTTTTTTTGATGTAATAGAGTATTTTTTCAGGTAATAAATATGAAGCCTTAATTTTGAAAGCAAAATCAGCAACATCCAGTCTCATTCTGTAGCTTCTGTATCTGGCTTGATGCAACCTCCAAATGGGCTTATTGTAGGCTATTAAGTCAAATCAGAGCTGGCCCAAGACATTGAGGGGCCCTGAGCAGGACTTTTTTAGGGGCCCCTCCCTATGCCCCAAGTATCAGTAATCTGTGTTTTGCATAGGAACACGTGTGTCTGTAATGACTGCAACAGACCCGTAACAGCCAGCGCACAACAGAGCTTATTGTACATTCTGAGTTTTGTAAATAAGTGAGGAGAAAAACCCTCTGCTCGGTCTCGGAGGCCTAATTTGACATGTTTTGAATCAGTGTGGCATGCTGTCAGAGGTAGAGCGAGGGGGACGTGCTAAGTCCTGTTTGTCCATGCAAAGTCCTGCAAATGGGTTTCAGAGGGCAGGATGGACTCCTGTTAATGTGAGATCCATTTCATTAACTCAAGCCTCATACCTCAAGAGTGTTTGCACAGGTCGACTTCAGACTTTAGCCTTTTACAAGTTACCAGTCAAATTGCCCTTGAGTAGGAAATGCTCGCTCATAATTAGGTTAATTCATAAGTTGGTGATCTAAATGCTTCACATGAAAATTCTGATTTCTGAAAAAAAAACCCTCATCTTATTTTTTAACCAATCACTTGTAGAATCACAGATATCTGTTTACAAAAATGTTAGTATCAGCCATATGAAACATACTTGGAAACCTGTAATTTTATAGTCTCCAGAATTTGCAGAATTCTGAAAGTTGTCAAGGCTCAACCAGCAGTGACCATTTTAATTCTAAATTCAATAATCCTTCAGGGAAACTCTTAAAGTTTTATTTATAAAGCAAGTTTAAATTTGGCGATCCCAAAACAAGTAAAGCCCAAATGCAGATTGAATTTGTATATGATGAGGCACTGGTGCAGAAACCATAGAGTCAGACCACGGTGCATAAAGGCTTGTAGGTGATGAAAGGAATTTTGTTTGAGATAGGTCAAAGCAGAAGAAATGTGAGATTGTTGTCTTGCATCAGAATTCTCTAACTTTTGTCACATTGTGAAGGACAGTAAAGTTTTCTGACATTGAATCTAATCACACCTGATCAGTAGTTTTTTTTCAAGCAGTGGCAGGTAGCCATTAGACTTTAATTCCATTTCCGCCGCCACAGGTTTTAAAGCAGCAGGGTGACAGGAGCATAAAAGGAAAGATGCCCTCGGCATGTAATTACCTGAAAAGGCCTCCTCCTTTCTCCTTGTACGGAAAACTGTTTCTATAGTAACGAAGTGTAGCAGAAAACATGCGTCTGAATTCAAGCCAAGAACAAATCATGATGATTATACAAAGATCAATCCGGGACATAAATGGGATGAATTTTCTAAAGAATTCTGAAGGACTGAGGCGCTTTTCAAAGTTTTTGCTAATGATCCTTTACTGTATTTCTCAGGGTTGTTTAAGAAGAGTTTCATTCATCACCAGGGCCTTTCACACCTTTTCACATTGCACTTAAACAAGCTCCAATGCCGAGACAAGCCTTGAGTCAAAACATAGAGAGCTCTCCTTTTGTTACAGTTTTGTCTTTATATTCAGTTTATGGGAGGAAGACCTTGTGCTGAAATGCGCAGTGCTCAAGCCGAGAGAGAAATCTATGATGCGGTCCATTTTGAGACACTCGTGGTTTACCACCACGACTGTTTTGACTGATCTGCTTGCTCATATATTGGATTACCTGCTTTACACGGTGCAACTACGAACACATTGGACATGAGAATATATTGACTCCTGCGTTGCGAGGCATTGCTCTTTGCTAGAAAAGGCTCTCTACCAGGGTTATGTACCTTTTTATTATTCAGCTTTTAGATCAAAACTTTATTTAAATATGGAGGAAATAACTTTTAGAAGAAATTTCTTTAAGAACAAGTCCATATCTATAAATATATAACTATCTGAGATGACTTTGCAGAACATTGGACTCGTAAAAATGTCTGGATCTGGCAGCTGCAACCCCTCTAAAAACTATATATGCACAGAGAGTAGCTCATCTGTATGCTTTGCAGATCAGATGTGCAATTTAAGCTTAAGCCAACAGCCTGGTAATTTACTTTTAAAATGCATCGCAAATCAATTTTATCCGACTTTTCACCGCTTTGGCCCCAGAAATTTAGCGTGAAATGAGGCCTTTGATAAAAAAGCCAACAGGTCACAGCTTGTGTTTGCTCTAAAAACTCTTGTTAAGCTGCCCCAGTCTTTGCAGAAGTATTATTACCGTAGCTCAGACAATACCCGAGTGAAGAAATCACCTCCAATATCCAGTAAATCACAACAAGACAACCGCCACACAATGGTTCACGAGCGGCTGTTGACCTCTCATCATATCACAGGATTTCCTGCTTTCTCAGCTCAAAGCAACCAATTCATAACTGTTGGAGCAAGCGGTGACTTATCTGCGCCCGAGAGCCAGAGTACACAGTCAAACAGCCGTCTCTGCAAACATGCCACGGAGGAAAAACAACAGTCCGCCGTGAAGCGGAGCCCCGAGATGAGCCAGCAAACTCCCCGCTCCATTTAGCACTGAGTTATTCCATCAGGCCTGTCCTGTCCGTCTCTTGAGGTAAAACATCAGTCACCCATCAGCTCACCGCGTCTCACAAGACTGATCGCTTCACCCTTGGACGCAAGGACGGCAGGCGAACGGACAGGCAGCACATCACCGCTGTCAGGGGAAGACCTTTTATCTCCCAACTGTCAGCTTTTCAGGATTGTCGAAAAAAAGGGCCGTTTTTTAACTGATGGCCACGTTTTAGGAGCGACAATGAGTTTGGACGGACTGGAGTAAAGCTGAGGGCCATTTTCTCAGGCTTTCTCTTTTAACATGCGAACCTTCAATTTATTATCAATTAAAAATCACCTGGAGTAGATTTCCAAGGGTTTTTTCCCCCCCATCCATAAAAAATACTCACAATTTATGATCATATTAATGTTAAATAAAGCTGAAACTTTGAGAGCTAGAATTTTAAAGAATAATTGAATTCATGCCGCTGTCTTTTTTTTTCAAAAAGCAGCAGTGAGCTCTTTAACCCTTTGGTTAGATTATTGCATTGATAAGTTGACTCTCTGTCCGCTCTGATCAATTGAGGCCTAAGATTAAAGGGGGTCATATGTCGTGCTGATCTTAAAGCCTTTACAACTCAAAGTGCTGTATAAATAAAAATGAGTCCTCACAGCTCAACCTGATGAGCCAGCAACGAACCACCCTGACAAGGGGGCGTCTCGTTATCAAGTCCCATAATCCAAGCCTTGTGTGGACGGCTCCTGAGGTCTTCTTTGCATAAGCTGACCAACGCTGTGGTTCCTCCACTCCCACACTGCTGTGATCAACACTAGCCACCTGCTGCAGTCTCCTGCTGTGTGTCCAGCTGGCTGCCTGCTTGTCTCCAGACTCCCAGCAGTCCAGCACACCCGGGTCAGGCCAGCCTTCATTATCATTGTGTCTACTGTGACATTTATTATTTACTGATCTAAGCATGATCTGCATGGTTCCCAAAGTCTGTGGTTGCATCCACTTGTCAGTGCTTTGGTCTCACTGCTGCCCAGCACCTTGACCTGATCTTCAGATCTACAGCGTGTCTGTCTGCCTCCAGACTCCCAGTGGTCCAGCCCCATGAAGCTTAGTGACCCCAGCTCTTTCTGACCATGAACGCACACAGTTCTTACAGCAGTATTCCTGTGGGAGAAAGTGCTTGTAATATAAACTATTGACAGTGAGGTCTGTGGATTATCCAGACATGTGGGTGCTGTTTTTATGTAGATTCTTTTTTTTAATGCTTTCAGAACCATGAATGAAATTCCATTCACTTTCATTGTATTGAGGTGGAGACAGGAATCTCAGAGTTGGAAACCCCAAGTGTCTGATAGTTTTTTTGTTATTTGGGCAGACTGACCCTTTAATGTGCAAACCTGGCAGCTTGTAGGGTTTGACTTGTGCTTTTTGCTTCCTCATCGTGGCGTCTTGTTTTAAACTAGAGACCGTTGAAATGTCCCAGAATGCACAGCTCATATTCTGCCTGTTGTTCCAGCACATCACTTATTAGATTGAAGCCGTAGCCTGCAGGCAGACACTCCACACGTCCTTGATTACCAAACCTCAGTCTGCAGCTTTGATATTCATTATTCTGAACTTGGCGTGAACTCAGACAGTCTTTATGGTTGTGCTTTTAGGGGCAGCCACAGTGTGTATTTTTTAAAATCATACTTATTTGTAGTCCTTGTACTCTGTATTTTGACGTGATTCTCGACCAGTCAGACAGACACAACACAAAAAACAGGGCCATGAAATATGAATGTGACAGCTAATAATAAAAAAATGAAAAGGCTCTGTAGCTGTAAGCCGTGGTTAAAGTAATTTTATTGAGAAGAAAATGTTTTTATTGCTGAACTTGGATATTACTAAACATTTTGAGCTTTCTTAGAGAACTGAGTACTTTTGAAAGATTGATCTACACTGATAGTGGTTAGTGTGGAAATCAGCTAGGACATAAATGTAATGATGAATGTAAGCCGTGTTATCCTTATACCGACTTCAAAAAGTTATTTTTGATGCCACAAATTTGAGCAGACAAAATTTTAATGCTTAAGCGACTGAATTGCTCAAAAAACTCAACTTAAATATGTCACCTTTTTTAATTAACTCGTGCAAATACATATTACTTGAAAATCTCAAAGGCAGCACAGGCCTTGGATTCAACCAGTAAACCCAGAACCAGATTCCACTGAGGCTTCACAATCCTCTTTTAATGACCAGACACTTGTCTCTCCTTGAAAACTGTGCTTTAAATCAATACAGACGCAGAAAGAAATCAGTTTATTAGGTGTTCCTGTGTTACTTAACCAGGGCCTGAGAGCAGTTTGAACCGAGCTTTATTTTTGCATGAGGATATCAATGAGTTTTCAAAGAACGGGGCCGGTGCAGAAAGTGGAAATACGACCACAGCAAACAATGCAACGTTGTATTATTTATGAGAGGAATGTGATTTCATATAGACCTTCATTACACTTTCCTTGTGGGCATGACATTGAATATAGAGAAGATTTACATAGTTGTCTGTGGGAGCGTCTCTCATTAAAATCGGATCATTGAGAAATCCAATAGAAAAATCTGCACTTGTTACGAGAGCAACAAGACAATATCCAGAATTTTTTGTTTGTTTGTTTTGCAGTCTTAAAAAGCGGCTCTACAACGTGTTAAGACCGAATTAAATCCCAGTTGGACTTTCTAAATCCGTATGTAAAGTACTACAAAGTTATTATACCCACGCATTAACTCGCACTCACGCTCACACATCAGAAAAGAAACAGAAGGAAGACGAGGCGGTTTACTTTAAACACGTAAAAGGAAATATATTTTTTTTTAAAAATGAAATAACAAAAAAGAACAACATTTCATACAGAAGAGCTGCTTTTGTCATTTTGTAATTTACACAGGACTTGAAATGAAAACACTTGGAAGTGGAACAACAGCAGCCACACCTCACAGTTGAAAATATTGACTTTTTTGATTTTTATTTTTTAAAGACCCTTCAACTGATGTGCCTGCATACCGAGTTACTGCCGGCGGGGCAGCGTTGTGCCACTTCCTGGTAAAGCATGAAGAGGTTAGGTCACATACTGAGCTTCTTTTAAGGATTAATATACACTGGCTCTTGGTAATTCACTCGTATGACGTACGCACCATTGAAACATTTACACACAAAATTTAGAGTTATTTTCTCTCCCTCAAAACAAGAATACTCCTTTTTATATTTTTAAAGACAACAGTTAACAGTTCCAAAACGGTGGCTCTAGGATTGGATTCATCCCACCTACACGAGGCCCTCCCCTTCCACACAGACATTCCTATGAACACTTATTTTAACAAGCGCGGCTCGCTGTTTGAGTGTGAGGAAAGAAGAAAATGGTTGTCGTGGCGCTCTGCCTGGCAGAAACCAGGGGTGTGCATAGGTGTTACCGACTTCTTCCCCGAGGCTCTGATAAGGCAGTTTATTTTTCTCCTTTCCAGTAGTGTGTTTTTTTTGTTTTTCTTTTTTGTCTTCCAGCTCAGGAGCCATGTTTAGTGGTGGATGTAAGTGCTGTTTCATAGCTGATCATGCCCCAAGAACGATATTCCAGGTCCGCTGACCACTGGTTAGCGTTTCACGTACGGCGGGAGAGGGGTAAACACAGCCAGAAGAGAGTAGGCAAGACCAAATGAAAACTGTGAGTTGACGAGATGCAGTACACGTCTTCTTCATTGTCCATTTTGTGCAAACTGAGATGTAAACAAAGACCGTCAGAGGTTGAGAAGGGAAGCATGGTACAACAGGCTACAGCAACACACAGAAAGACAGCGTAGAGGGATGCAGTGTGCTCCTTCAACAAACTGACAGGCACAGAGGGCCGGTGAAATAAATAAAGGGCTGAGGGGGGTGGTGGGGTGGGCGAGGGAGAAAGAAACTGCCAAGTTTCCTGTGCTTTTTGCTTCACTCAAACTTGCATTTGGAGCTGAGGGAGTTACTTGTCGCCACTATAGCAGCTTCTAATGTGCTTCAAAGTTCGGCTTGTTTGTCACAGGGGCCGAGGAGATTCGGGGACGTCGGAGGGGGGAGGACACAGAGTACCACAAGAAGTGCCTTTAAAAGGTCAACACACACACAGGCACCCACATAAGACTGCTTTATGGTCATGCTCGCTATTGCCTTTCCAATGTTACCACCCATCCATCAATTACAAAAGAAAAGTACAAAATATCTACCACACTGCCCCTCCACTCCCCACCCTTCAACTATGTAAGGACAGAACCATATTCACTTAGTTTTTTATCATTTATATATATATGTATATATGTACACAACAATATGCCTTTGAGGCTGTTGAGAAAAAGGGGGTAGGGGCAGGATGAAGTCTCTGTAGTGAGGCAGCAGAGTCATTAGTTTCTACATTTCCCTCTTTTTCAACAACAGTTTATCTACAGAAATGTATGATTCTGATGAGAGAGACATGATTCAAGGGGATTTCGACCAGAATTTAGCATCTGTGTTTGGATCAGAGATGGATCGTTCAGGGCGATGAGCTAATTGCCGTTGAGCGTATGTCAGTAGACCCAGGAGACGGGGACCCACTGAGGGGTGGTGGACACCAGGTCCACGGCCTCCTCCAGCAGTCGGATGGTGTCATCGATCTCGTTGTTGATGATGGTCTGGTCAAAGTAGTGAGCGTAGGTCCGCTGCAGCATCTCTGATTCCTTCTGGAGCCGCTGAAGGGAGTCGTCCTGAGGGTGCGATTGAGGAAAACAGAGGGAGTGTAATGACTGGTTTTGGTGTGTGTTTGTTACGGGTGGTGTGCTTCAGGCGCTCTATTGTGGTCCAGTTTTGTATGTTCACACTTTTATTCTGGCATATTTAGAATTGTGGCAGTGTTTTTTTAACGTTACGATTGGAAGAGTAAGTTTGTAGCTTTTGTCGTTTGCAATGTCTTAAGCTGGAAAAGGTTAATGACAAACTTTGATTCATATTTAGTCACCTGTGGCAAAGTGAAATTAATTTTATAAGCTGGCCAAAATACTAAGCACAACTCTTGGCTGTTGTCTGGTTAATATCCCCAATAGCTCCAAATATTAATGCTCAGTTTAAAAAAAGGCTTGAACTGTATCTGTATTTTGTTGTTTAAATAGCATCAATAGAGTCTTTCTCTAGTCAGTGATATGATGACAGGCTAAATTGCTTTGTTAGGAAAGTAACTGTGATGCATAAACAACAAACAGTACAAGCTATAACTTGTGATTAAGTTTGGTATGAGCTTATCTTGTTTATACTACATAGACCACCAATAGAGGCATGAAGTTTATGGGAAAAAACTGCTAACTAAATTGCACAAGATATCCCCCCCCCCCCAAAATCATTCAGGCTATAGGAAGGAGAGGAAAAATGAAATAGAGAATCAGGGTTGGGCCAAAGGAGACAACGATGCATGAGGCTGCATCAAAAATGAAGATGCACCACCGAGAGATCACACAATTAAGAGGATTATTAGAGGGATTAGGGGATTTAGAGGAAATCAAGAGGAATAAAAGTGGACAAAGCTAGACAACTACGAGCTACACAAACACAGAGGCCAGACATGCCTTTCTACAACCTCCAAACAAGCTCAACTCACACCATTTAACCAGTACTTACAGGCAGTTTCCTGCACCACTTTGGAACCTTGAGCGCAAATGAAAACAGGCGCGCCAAAGAAAATACAAACATGCTTAAAGCACACAGGACACGTGCAGTGAGAGAAACACTGAGCAAAGCAAAAAGGATGACAGGAACAGAAATTAAGGCGGATTTCACACTGGCTTTGTTTGAATCGGGGCTGAATTCAGACTAAAGCGCCAGTGTGACCGAATGAGAGTTAGTACGTGCAAATACAGTAAAATGGAACGACTAGCATGAGAGGGAGCAAGGAAGTAGTTGTGACTGTACCTCAGTCATGCCTGGGGTGATGGTGGGAGCTGCGATGAAGACAACATAGGGAGCAAACTCAGCTGTCCTGAGGATCTTTAGTGCCTGATGAGAGAGGGAGACATGTTGTTTGTAATTGTGAGCAAATCAGGACCGATGCATATCCATAATGCTGCAGGGGTTGCATGATATTTAGCATCTGGTACATGGGAGGGACTGAGGAAGCCATTTTTTTTATTCAACTGTAGTGGTAAACAGCAGTATCACTGAAGGCATGAGTGACAGATTTTAAAACTTTGTTGACACTTGAATGACTTGAGCTTCGTGGCTTTATTAATGAACAACAGCACTCTCCTTGAAAAATTACATTTGGCACAGTATTTCATTATTATTAAATATATTTAATTCCATGCGTATAAGAAATACTAATTAATTGAATTTTATAATCCCTTATTGATGCTTGTGTAAGGCAGCTGAATATCTGTTCGTTGTCCTTGTGCTGTAGCCTTTCCAATGTTGTGATGGCATTGAATTCAGCCTGTACATCAGCTGTATTCAAGTGTTGCAGAGACGTGACTTGGTCCAAACTGGTCATCTTGCTGTCATGATTTTTATGGAGCAGAGACTCTGTGACTGTTTTTTTTAAAGTCCTTTGTTACCTGTGGTTCAACATCCAGGATGGAGATCATGCCCTGTGAATGGATCTGCCTAATAGTCTCCAGCCTGGTTCCGTACATGGCGTCCTCGTGGCTGCCATACTCCAGGTAGTCGTTGTTGCTGATGTCCTGCATCATCTGGTCGTGAGACACAAAGTAGTAATTCTTTCCGTTCTCCTCGTCCTTCTTGGGAGGCCGAGTCGTGTCTGAGCAGAGAGAGAGGCGGATGGACAGTTGGAAGAGAGATGAAAACCATGTACATAAAAGAGAGCTGAAAGAATAGATGACACTGAGTCTGTGTGTGTGTCTGAATACATTATAGCATCTATTGACCCTATTGACTTGTTCAGACTTGGTGATGTCTCTCTCCTATGTAATGTTATGAAAAAAAAACCTTGAATTAGAATGGTGCGGGGTAATTTTTGTAAATCTATACAGCTGGCGTCTGCAGATATGCTTTCAGTACAACACGTAACTATCTCATGCTACTTTGTTGCACTTGTGTAGTTGTGATGTGTGTGTGTGTGTGTGTGTGTCTCTCCTTACGAGGGATGGGGTAGGCGAAGCGGTCAGGATGTTTAGTAATGAGTGTGTTCTTGATGTGCCTCCTGCCAACTCCATGTGCACCTGAATGAAAGGAGACAGTGAGGACATTGGTTGGTTCATACAGTAATAGACACTTTGATTGAACAGTTTTGAAGATCATCCTAAGGACTCACATGGGGAAATCAAATTCTGATAACTGAGAAGTTTATGCAGCACTTTAATGCTTCTGATCTGTATATTTATGTTCTTTGGTGTCAAAAAGAGCTCACAAATAAATATGTATTATTAGCCTGCATATCAACAGCATGCTATGAATAATGACTAACAAGTAGAGACAGGACAAAAAGGAGACGTCTTGTACAGGAATAATACAGGCCCTATTACTGTCACACACTTTTTAATGAACTGAAAGTACATGGAGTATACAAGCACAGCAGTTTGAACAGCTTTTTATGTTTTCCTTGTTACCAGATCATTTGCATAAATATTTACATGGCTTATACAGGTCTATTAGAAGATCAGCTGCTGAACAGATTTCCCAATCAGCAGATGGATTTATTGGTTTAGATTTTGAGATCGTTGACACTGGACCAAGAGCCTCTTTCTCACGCAGTCTTGGTTTGGTTGTTTTTTTGGTTGTTTGGTGCGTACCTGGGTTCAGTTGACAGTTTTCACACCAGCGTTCGTTTTAACGGAACCAAGCTGGTTAAGTGTGAAAGCAGCCTTAGCTGCCCATACTATGTGTACATTGAATGACTTGAGGGTCGCTGTAACCATTTCTCCTGTCCTTACTGCATGTGATGCTATACTGATATAGAGGGACTACATTGTAAGAAATGGGAACCAAGTCCTCATTCCTTGTACCTGTATGCAAATGTATTCTTAAGTTCAGCTGAAGCCAATATGAGGCTTCAGAAGTCTGAGTTGGTTAGGCATCTTACAAAGTTCTAGTCCTTTTATTATGAAATTTCCTCTTTGTTTTTGTCAGCTGTGGTGGAGAGACAAGTCCCGGCGGTTGCATATAGGTGTAGTGTTGTAGGTGTAATTGACAGAACAATTGCCAGATTGATTTGTCTGACATAGACTACTGAAGCTTCTTATAAGCTTCAGTTAAACTTTGGAATACATTTTTGAACATAACAATGGATTTTGTCTTCTGTTTCTTCTATAGTAGTTCCTCTACAGTGGTTTCACGGCCAGTACGGAGAAGCAAACATAACCTGAATGTGCATATTGCATGTGAGTGTTAAACCCGCCCTTTAATGAATTGAGTTGGTTTGTGGTAAGTGCTGACTCCAGGGATGCTTCCCCATTGATTTAGTAGTGTCCATCCTGGTTGCAGTCAGGAATTCTCATTATCCAGTTATATCCTCTGGCTTAGAGTTTTCCCTTGAGATACAGTGTTGGTGTGTGTGTTTCCTGCTGACAGTGGTTTGTATGCTTCTGCCAGCCTTCACATGAACACAGGTGTACAGCTTACCACCCTCTTCCTGCTCACCTGAACCATCTGTGTGGGTTGATGTTAGTAATATGGGATGAAGTTGTAGATACTGTGGCAGTGCAGTTTCGTGTCATGCCAGATGTCAGGGCGAGTAAAAGTTGTCTTCCATGTACAAGTTAGCAACAGTAGGGGAAATGGCTGGCTTGTAAATAAATATATATATGTCAGGGAAGTTATTGGATTATCAGAGAGCTTAAGGTTGGTTTTAAGTTTCTCATTACATGTGGTTTCCTGGTAACTGTTTTTTACTGACTTTTACCACTTCCTGGTTGGAAATACTAGTAAATGTCACTATCAGAAAGGATATCAGTTTCTGTGAGGAGAGTATTTTGAACTGACATGTGTTAAGTTTATGTCATCAGTCAGCAGACACCAATTTCAAGAGAAAATTGTCTAACGTGAGAATTACACAGTGCTGTTTTAACCTGCTGCTTTTGGAGGAAATTTGAACAAAACTGCATAGTAACACAAGGTTTATGCCTTTTTGTTTCATCACCTTGTGCAGACTTGTGAGAAATCATTCCAGGAGACTCAACGTAAAAATGCTACTAAAATGAACACTTTGCAAGAAAAGGACAGCTACAGATGATAGAAACCAAGTTTGACACTATTTCTAAGGAGTGATGAATGCATCTCAATGTGAGCTGGCCAAGGCCAAAACCAAAGTGTTACATAGGGACACAAAATCTGAAAGAAGTCCCTGTGGGTGAAATAACAGCTTGCACGTCAAGAGATTGAAGACGAAAATTAAGTGGACCCTTTGAGTAAATCTAACAGAGTTCTCACTCAATGATATACAGAAAAATTACTTCATCACCATCCAATCAGCAGAAAGAAGGGAGGGTTACAGTGGTAAAGAATGCTGAAACATATGAAACAAAAGCCCACGTGCGTCTCAGTAATAACAACACTCAGATCCTACATAGCACTACAAGGCAGTAATGACCCTATTAAAGTTAAAAAGAGAAATCATCTCCTACAACCTCTGGCAGAAGTCAAACCCCAGAGCGCAAGACACACTCAGGTTTTATGGACTAACCAAGGCACATAAAACCAAAGTATGTCTCAGAACTATTGACTCAATCATTGGAGGGATGCACAGGACATCATATTAACAACAGTGGAGATTTGCCCAGAGGCTTAAGACTCTAAAGTTTTAACAGAAAACTAGTATCCTTCAGTGCACCATTACCAGCATCCCCACTATGGAAGCAGTTAAATTCATTAGAAACACAACCACAGAACCAACCTCAGATCAGATTATCTAATCACTAGAGTGACACGATTTGTTTGTCTATATTCCCCTATTGTAGATAACTTTTACAAGAAACACATAGAACAAATTGTCCTGGCAAATGCTTCTACTGAAACGTGACATCTGGTGAATCATACTTTGACCAAGCTGCACTGCCTCACTATCAACAGCTTCATTCAACACATGCATCTGTTTTCATGTGAAACCTGACGAAGGCATAAACATCACATATGCAGGAAACCCACTCGAACAACAGGTACAGGAAGTGGATAATGTGCGTTTTACAATACTGTAAAATGGGCCAAGAATCTGCAGGTTTTCTGTCTAACTAAACACTGCCAGATGTTTCACTGACTATCTTCGTTTACAGTAAATAAAAGTAACACCAGTGAAATCAGTGTTTAGTTGGAATGAAAACCTGCAGACTGTCATCAAGTCCTGCCCCACACAAACAGATTAACTTCACTTACCAAGCAAAACTAGTGTTTTCCTCTTGAACGACGGCAGCTTGACCACTTCCTCATATGTCACCAGGTCTAGTTGGTCGAACACTGCAGAACAGAGGAGGAGCATTAGGTTAGCACAGTAGCTATAAAGGGCTAACATGCTGGGTTGTGTTCAGGTTAGATGGAAATGTAAACTATAAGAACTCGCTATTTAGAAGCAAACGTGTTTATAAAAAATAATCTGTAGGTGTGGTCTAATAAATCAGCCGTGTAATAAATCACACTTCATGAAGGTTGGTGTTGAGTTTTTGTTGAGCCTGTTTTACAGAGGTGTTTTTCTACTCATTGGTATAAATTGGTTGGACAAAATATTAAAACCTTCAGAATAATGGAATACAATTCAACACCTCTGTAAAATCTGCTCAAACAAAGACTCAACATGAAGGTATGATTTACTGCAAGGCCGTTCTATCAAACTGCATTGGTTACCAGTAATAATCTGGCGTATACATATTCCACAATAGTGCAAACACAATCTATCTCAATAAATGCAAACCTAACAGAGAATCAGAGGGGACACAAGCAATGCCAGTGCTAATGAGTTTGATGTTAATTTCAATGTTTTGTCCCCGTGGCTTAAATCAAGAATGCTCAGTCAGATGGGTTTTTAATATTTAGAGCGGAGTTATTCAAATGATGCCATAATGTACACCAACTGCTAGTTCAAACAAGCACCAAGCAGACTCAAGGAAGGTCAAACACCTTGAGAAAGCATTAAAACTTGCTTATTTGCACTAACCTTGGTCAGATGGAAAAACATAACCAAGATGAGCTGACTAGCATCTTGTCAATTTGAATTGCATTTCTAATAACAAAGCGGCCGTCATTTTAAAGTCAAGGAGACATTAGGAAAAAGGACGAGGTTTTAAAGCAGAAAGAGGAGGAAGAAAAACACAGAAGCTGGACGCCAGCTGTCTGGAGTTACTTACATGCAGCCATGTCATTGGGTAAGAGACAGCATGAAATATGGACAAAGGGTGGGAGCGGAAGGGTTAATAAAAAAGACACCATAAAAGAAAAAAAAAACAGTAACAGAAATTATAAACATCAAAAGCTGTTAATTGCAACACTGTTAGTTACTGAAAAACAAGGCAAATCGAGACAGCAGTAGGAAAGGTCTGTCAGAGGGAACAGGCGTGCAGCAGTTACACATACTGGACGTTACAGGGGTGCAACTATTTATCACACATGTCCTTTAAACCTAGCCACTTCAATCAAAATGTGATTTTTAAATGGTACAAAAATACTCATCACTAACCAGCATGACACATAACTAGCAAGTCCCTGACACCAATTTCACAGTGCTACCTTAATTTGGGTCACTGCTTTACTATCAAAATTCAATGCTTGTAGTGGGTTAGCGTCACTCTGTTGCACCATATGTTGTCTTACCTGCATTGTGCTTGGCCAGGTACTTGTCTTTGTACTGCTTCTTCTTCTTGCCAAACCAGGTACAACTGGCCTGCTGTTCCTGTTTGGTCTTCTCCATCGCTATACACGCCACGCGCCTGAAGGGAACACATGTACTGATCAATTAAATGGCCTTGTCTGCGATTCAAGATTAATGTGTATAGATCTGAAGGGTATACAAACACACAGTCAGATTTTTCTTCTTTTCTAATGCACAGTGCACAGACATGGTTGAGTTGGCTGAGCGTTGCAGTGAAGCTATTCCTAAACTCTTGTGGTGTATAGTGGTAACACGTCTGTCACATGTGATAGAAGTACCAGGTTCAAATCCTGGCAGGAGTGTGGCTTTACAACGCTTTCTAGGCCAATATTATAAGGTGCTTATTAGTGAAACCCAGAAATACACTTATCCACATGCCAACATATAGAAGCTGACAGATAGCTCTAACTAATGAAGGTTTCGTTGTCAAATTCTACTCACCACTCCTGTAGCTCAGGCGAGGGGATGAGGCCTGCCGTTCCGTTCTTGGTGTTCTCCAGCTTTCCCTGCCACCAGTTGTGGTCGTCCTTGGAGATGATCTGAATGATGTCGCCCACACGGAAGCGAATGCCCGCCTCCTTGCACGGGATGAGGTCGTCTTTTGCCGGGTCGTACTCAAACTGAGCGCGTACGTAAATCTGTAAGGGCAGGACAGTGAGACAAAGAATTTGTCAGGCGCTGGCACAGTGGCAAAGAATAGCGATCATAGGAGAATATATGGGAAAGACTATGATGGGCTGAGCTGCCCATATGAAAGGACACTGGCTGCTAGATCGTTAAGTAGTTAGAAATGCGGCACTGACGTTTGTCATTAAAAGATACAAAGACAGCAGAGGGAAAATCAAGAGCATAGCATATAAGCTGAAGCAGGAAAGGGCACAGACATTGAGATAAATGAACAGCAAGACGAACAAAGCGTTTTACCACATCTCTGCCTGTGGGCGTGTCCGTTTTATCGACGGCTTATGCGCAAACATCCACATTTGTTTTCTTGCCTTTTACGTCCACTGACGAGCCAGGTATGAAGACTAAGCCTTGATAGCTAGCATGGGATCTAGACACCACTATGATGAGGAACCGAACGTTTGCGATGGGGGGTGGGAGAAGTTGGGATCTACTTCTACGAAGGGTCCACTTAGAGACATCTTACCTTGATGGACAATTTGTCCTTGATAGCAGATCTGGAGATCTATGGGGTTGAGAGCATCACACACACACTTACACATATATCATGCAGTAGAAAACGTTGGGGGGGCATAAACAGAGGAGGTGTGATGAAGGACCCACAATTGGATGCTGAATCTAATATATTACAGTGTTTTACTGCATTTTATGAGTGTGTGTGTGAGCACGATAAACATCATGAAATAGACAAAAATGGCCAAAATAAACAAATGAGAAATGCATTTAAGAGGAAGTTGTGACCAAGACGAATCAGGGTTCCTAACAATTTCCATCTGAAATATTGTTGCTCAATTCGGATTTATAATTTCTTCCTTATACAATCCAGCAAGGAAATATACTAGTCAACAAGGCCATATTACACTAAAATGTAATATTACTACTGAGCAGGACAGCTCAGTTTTTACAACTGTGTAGGAATCCTTTCCAATGTTCAAGGGAGGCCAAAGCAGTCTAGAGGTAAGGCCTGACATTGGAGAGCAATACTTGATGTCGACGCAATAGATGTAACGGGAATGGAAAAACATGAGTGCTTTCAAGTAGCATACACGTCAGTACATACATGCAGATTGGAGTTGTTGGGATGTTGGTGTTAGTTTGTCATATCAGTAGCGCAATGTAAGGCAAACGGAAGGTGCAGACAATCTAAATGGACGAGTGCAGTCTAGTGTAAAGAATTAGGAAATCTCACCAGGCGGCCTTTGGGCTGGATCGTCGATGGCAGGTCCTGGTTGGGATGACAGAAGCTTTGGTTAAGTGTTTGTTTCACAGGCACAAAAACAGGGCAAAATTAGCTAAAGGTGCTTTTGTGATTGTATGCTTTTATTTTGATAGTTACCAATCAAGCCAATCAACCAAGATGTAGTGATTGACTACATTTTATCTGTGTGCTGCCATTGTGTTAATTACAATAACAAATGAAAATGATAATAGTAACTTTTTAAAATGACACTATATTTATGTGCTCTCTCCCTTTTTTCTGTGAAAAAAGTGTGTGTCAGGGTTTCAAGTAGAAGCAGAAACATACCAGGATTGAGCTTGTGACACTAGCATGGCCATTTGCAGGCGACTGCCGGGACAAATCCGGTGACTCTTTCTGCAACAGGAAATAGATAGATGGATAGATGTACTTTATTTGTCCCAAACTGGGAAATTCTTTAATACAAAATGAATAGTTTTTTCCACTCATAAAATATGCCAACATGGATGCATGTGTGTGTTTTTGATTCCCTACCTCACAAGACATGGACTGGGATCGGTAACTGGGAACAATCTTGAAGGTGATGCTACCCCTCATCTCCCTCTGTGCGGGAAAAGGAAAAAGAATGTGTGTTACATACAACAATAATAGCAAGATCATGAAGAAACTGACAGGGTCAAAGCCTTTTCATCCTAGTGCTAGAGTTGCTCACTTTTACTTGCTCCACATAACAACCTTTGGTGCATATGTAAATCTAATATGTTACATTTCTTAATACATGATAAATAGAAATGAACACTAATAGCTAAACTAAAGCTGCCTACATAGTCCAAATCATGGAAGGTCTGAGGAGGATCAAGTCTGATCTGTCTGACTTACCAGCATCTTTTGGAGCTGTTCTACCGTCTGATTGGCAACGCTGATGCCATTAATCTCTCGGATCTCATCTCCTACATGCAGAGTCCCTGAAGCGGAGAAATAATGAATTAATAACGGCTACAAATGAGGCTCTTGGGTGTTGAAACATCGGAGCTCGGCAAAGCAGATGCCAGCAAAATCCCCGGGGGTTACTGAGAAGGCTCCGGGGGGGGAGCCCGGCCAATGTAAGGAAGAGTTACATTTCATTGTTATTTCAATTACCAGGAGTTAGTACAGTGAGAGAGAGGAACACACAAAATATCCAAATGATTTGTCTTATCCAAATGCAATCTCCCCACATGCTGTATAATCTCATCAGATTGACAAAATGGCTGACGGTGCCCTATTACATATGGGTGTGTACCTTGTCGATGAATCATTCCACCATGCATGATTCGGGCCACAATACAGTGGTTGAGGTCGTTCATTTTCAGAGTGATGCCCTAAAAGAGACAGACAGAGGTTCAGAGAGATAACAGCTCATAACAGCAGAGAGTGACAGCACCCTCTGCTACATACATTATCTACAGTAAAGTCAGTACTGCTGAGCCATGATCATATGAATGTCGCCTGCCCCCTATTGCATTATCATGGTCCTGCTAGGCAACAGGAAAATGTAACACCCTTACTCAAGCAGTGTTGTCTCGATAAACCAGGTGGCTTAAAATGCAGCCCCACAGACAAGACAGAAAGATTTGTGAAAAGCTAGCTGTATCCCCCTCTTGTACTTCACTGAGACACTGAGGTAGACACTGTAGTTTCACATGTGCATTTCTAACAGCAGTCTCACGGTTTACTTTTCCTGTGAAAACAAATCTGTACGACTGTGTCAGTGTAAAAGCGCAAATGTTTAAGGGAACTGAAACACTGAAAAGACAAAGTGAGCATGTAAAGTCATCCATATCTGAAATTTAGTTTAAGAATCTGTAACATGTGTGTCTCTGTTTCTGCCTACGCACCATGGGCTCATCAGTGTTCTTCTGAAACTGGACCAGGCGAACCCTGGTGACGTTCTCCAGGTCCATGTCTCCGCTGGTGCTGTCTGGGGAGTCTCCGTTCAGGTAGGGTGAAGTGGGCGGGGGGGTCACCCTCAGAGCCTCATCGCTGTAGACCTCGTGGGCCACCACATCGTGGGTCTGCAGCAGGGCCTGGAGTGAACACAGACAGTCCTGGATGTTAAGTCATGGATGCACCAGCACAGTATCCTATGCATACCTGTTTTTTCTATTGGGTGAACCCACTGCAGGTATTAATGCATGCTGGGCACACAGGACAATTTTTTTGGCAGCCGTAGGCAAAGTGAAGTTGGCTTTGAAAAACTGGAGAAGAAAACACTCCTGTTTGAATAACTAATGAATAAAACAAATCCATGCAATAAAAACCCTGTCAAGATGATGGTACATGTGGTGCATGGTATTACTGTGTGTTTGTGAGTGCTCCAGTGTTAGAAAGAGTGTGGCTTACACTAATCCTCTTTGGGCACTAATCATGTTACTGACACAGTGTGTTTTTACAAACGCATCTAGTAGCTGTGTTTGCCAAACGATCACATCTGCTCATCAGAGCAACAACATGTTCACTGATGATGCATGACAGTCATGGAGAGTTGAAACAGCTGGCACTCAAGGCTTTTGGTGGGAAGAACAACTGCTTAGAAAAAAAGGCACCAACAATGGATTCTAATAAGTGTTTGACGCTGAATACCAACAAAACGACTGCACACCAAGTTATTATTTAACGGGCTCAAAGCACCCAATTGTCGCCTCATAAATGAAGCCATACACTACACGGGAAAAGGTGTAAAGTGAAAAAAAGTGAGACATGTTTCTTCCCATGTGCCACTATGCAGAAGCCCTTCACACCCGTTCTGCTAGCAGCAGCGCAGCATGAAAAACCCAGCCGGTCAGGTCAGGGAGCAAGACGGGCTAATTGGATTGAACCAACCCTAAGGCATGACAGCTCCAGTCAGTGTCACAGCCTGAATCAGCACAGGGAAACACCTCAGCCTCCTGTTCTAATTCTCACTTCTATCACCCGACATCTCGTTGCTGTGCAGTTTTGGAAGCGACAGTAAATAAATAAATAAACACTGCAAAACAACTTTACTGAAATGAAACCTCAGACACAAAACAAGCCAAACTCCTTCAGCTATGGTGATTACAGGCTGTAACAATGTTATACCTTGATATGAAATCCACCACGGACTCAGTTTGCAGTTTCCATATCCGTTAATAATATCCTCCCAAATTGTTCTTCTTGTCTCCGGTCTGTTTCAGCCACTAGACTTATCCGACAAACATGGTGGTGCTGACAGTTACCGCAAAAGTAACCTTATATCTCCCCTGAATCCCCTCAGCACATTTCCCCCTTCAGCTCTTCCTGCCGCTCTAATGCTTCTGTCTCTGTTCGTCTTCCTCTGCCTGTCCCTGCCCGAGGGCTCGCCTAGCTCAGGTGCTAAGCAGCTTTGTGGCCGAGCGAGTTACGTGGATTGTCAAAGAACCCTACTTCTGACATTCTGGGTTGTAATCTCTCACACGCCAGTAAGCATGCTCTGCACGTCCGCGGCCAAAGAGATCTGAATGAAGAATGTTGCTGTGTGTTTCTGTAATATCCCACCATGAAGTGCGGCTGTGTGAGGATCCTCCTGAGTTCCTTGGCCTCCATGTTCTCTGGGTAACATGAGATGGTTTCCAGTACCTGGTGGAGAAAAATGAAGACAAGGAGGAAGCGGTGTGAATCTTAAGAACGCTCTCAATAAATAACAAAAAAAAGTTTGAATATGTCACAGCACAGTGTCTGATTCTGTCAATGATCATTATTTACTCATTTTTTCTAGAAATCCCTTTGAGTAATCTTAAATTGCCCTTTTATTTAGTGAGTAGCGAGTTCCTCACCTCTTTGGCTCTCTGCACTCCATCACTTGGAGGATTTCGGATCTGAGGGGACGACCTGGTGTTGATTTTGTCATAAAGCTGAAATGACAAATAATAACCAATATAATTAGGCCCCACTAATAATGCAACAGCACCATCTGAGAATTTTAACTCAATCAAATGAGAATGAAAAACAATATTGTGCAGGGTATAAGTAGAAAATGCATATTGGACAATACTGTATGTAGCTGATTCTTGACTTATCATGACATCTACTGGGCTTTTTTGGTATTACAGAGGAAGAGGTTCTGGTGTGGTTTACTCACATCTAACAGGGTGTGGAGGTGCTGATCCTGGAAGACACTGTGGAGGAAGTCCATGTCTTTCTCGCTGCAGTCTGTCAAAGCATGAATCTCCTCTAGACTGTCCAAAACCTGTGATACTGCCCCTGTACACACACACATGTAAATATTACACACCAACACACACTGAATCACCAGCACACAGACACACTCACAAGCACACCAAGCAGTCCAACACTATACGAAATGCAAACAGTGAACATGACAGACTGATCCACAAACACACGTTACAAATCCACAAACAGGCAAAAAAAACAACAAACACCAGACGTAACACTGAAATAAGACGAACAACAGACGTCACAACAGAAAACACAAAAAAACACGCACAAACACTCAGAACTATTTAACCCCAAGTACCTGCTGCATCGCCCACACATGCAGCAAAACCAGAGAAACAGCGGTACATGGCATCAATACAACATCAGGAGAAAGTCACTTCAGAAAATCACAGTGTGGATGACGGGTTAAGGGCAGTAGACCCCGAAAAAGTGCAAAATAGAAAGATTGGGGGTAAAAAAGTAAGATGCAAAAATATGCAGAGGAAAATGAAAAGGAAAAAATTGATGTACCATTTCTTGAAAAAAAAAAAAAAAAAAAAAAAAAAAGACAAGTGTAGCACAAATTAAACATGCACTGTAGGTAATAACATTTCAAATTCAAAAATAGGTGCAGGCTAAATAGCAGTGCAGAACAAGTGGCGTGTTTAGTTGACAGTGTGGTCAGAATATAGCTTCCTTTCTCTGACAGGAAGTTAATGTTAAAAGTAATTTAGAGATGAGCTTCGACTTGCTGATACATTTGAACCCAAAGGCCAACACTTAAATGGCCACAGAATTTATCAGGAGATGATATAATACGACAATGATCTTTGAGTTTTCCAAGGCCTCCACAGCCAAACCACAGAATGACCTCTATCTCTTACAATTGATTTAATAAATATTCAATGTGTTAAATTTCAACTATGGAAATTTTTTAATCCAATTTTTAACACAGTCTAGAACAGAAAAACAAGCACTGTCTTCAGAGAGTTCAATTAACAGGAAACCTTTAGAAAGAAGCCCTGGAATAACAGATGAAAGATGGATATGAAGAAAATAATCCCAAATACAAACATGTAGAATTCTGGACTTTTGAGAAAAGAACAAATGAGACTTTGAGCCATTGCTATGAGGCATGAAAGAGACACTGCAGAGGAGAAAACATGCTATTTAAGATGTTAATAACTTTGGGAAAACCTTATTGTAGGTCTGTTTACATGCATCATACTACTCCAATTAGTGATTAAAAAAATGCTTCATTACTTTCAGCCATGTACAGATCAATAACTGATTAATCACTAAACATTATTCCTTAAGAAAAACAGTGTGACATACAATAAACTGTCTGTAAGACTAAAGAAAAGCTTTAATAGGAACCTGATTATGATAGAAAATCCAATTTTTAGTAAGGAGACTAAAGCATGTAAGCATCTTATCTTCATCTTTGTTTTTGTTCATCTCACAAGGTAACAATCAAAATATTTGGTTAATCTGTGTTTAATGAGCTTCCTGTGATTGGAATAATAAAGATGCATGTAAACAGAATATCATCTATACAGGTCAAGAGGAAGCATTTGGATTAAAAGCACACTCATCAAACCAGGATTTTTAATGCTATGGGTGGGGAGGGGCATACGTACTTTCAGCAGCTAGCAGTCCTAGAGACAGCACAGCAGAAGAAAAAACAACACCAAAGAAAGAGAGGCTGAGATTAGAGGAGGTTTACAGCAGCTATGGCGGTAGAGTTTTACACCTCACAATGAGAGGAGGGGGGGGGGAAATAAGGCAGACAGCAAAGAGTCAGAGAGCCAGTGTGTGAGGAAGCAGGTAGGGAATACAAGGAGAAAAAAGAGGAAAGAGTAGCAACAGAGAGGGAGAGAAAACCAGCAAAAAGCAGCCAAGTCTGTGAATAATCTGCCAAGCTGCTGCAAGCATCTACTACACAGCACACGTCTATGACCAGCAACATGTCTGGTTTATTTTTGCCATTGTAGACCTCCAGTCACCAGGAAGCACGACTGCAGCAGACTGCCAGCCTCAGCAGAAAGGACATACGAGGTGGTGTGAGTATATCTGTCTGCAGCGGCTGCACATGAACCCGAGCGGAAAATGTGTGGAGCTTAGCTCATCACACTGATTCATTAGGTGATGATGTAACGTGCTGCTTGTTTTCTCCTGTTTATGACAGTCACGCAAGTGCTTTCGGCGTGCTCATAGCTATCGGCAGATACGGCCTGCAGTTTTCTTAAAGGAAGTGAAAGTCCATGGCAGAGACAGGGAAGTGAGGCTGTTGGGCAACATCTGTCTTCATCCATACAGAGGAAGTTCTACACAGACAGCTGGAGATCACATTGAGAGACTAGAATAGAAACCACGAGAATAGAAACTGGGCAAGAAAGTGAATGTGTTGGTATGTTTCATCTTTGACCTTCCATAGATCTCTAGAAATTAATTTGGACATTACTTACTATACTACTATCCCTTAACACTCATGATTATTAATGACACTATTTTATTGTCCTTTGGTGAAATTATCTAACAATTCAGTATGTATCAATGTTACTTATCATACCTGCACACACTAGTAACTAGATCTCTCTGTTATAAGTACATTTGAAAAGAACCAAACCTACCAAAGCCAGGATAGCACTCTGTTGTGTGAGTTACCTGAGGAGGTGGGGTCATCTGAGAAGTCATGTAGCTCCTCTGGGGGGTCACCATAGTAGGAATTAAACTTGTGGCTGGAGACAGCAGCCAGCACTGCACCCTGGGATACAGAGTAGGGGTACCACAGCTATTATATAAAGCCTCAACATGTCCTGTGGTGTATATACATGCCTTGTATTTGAGGCTTTAAGAGAAACAGGCCTGCGGATAACCTTAGAAACCATTTGACAAGAAAAAAAAAACTAGGTCAGTCATCAGAAACAGCTGCACAGAGAGGAGGAGGTGACACTTCCTCTCATCTTGGATTTCAAAGCGTTGCATCTAGAGGTTTCTAGTTCAGCTGACCTTCAGCTTCCTCCTGGCGTTGAACTTCCTCAGCTGCTCCACTGTTTCGGGCAGGTGGATCTTGTAGGCATACCTGTCCCTCTCCTACACACACACACACACATTAAAACACACACAAAAGTAGAAACCATAAACAAAATGGTGGGGATGTAAGCACACTCTCCATTATGCACATGGAGCGGATGTGAAACTAGAGTTTTGGTTCAAAGAAGAAGGAAGTGTTCCTGAGTCAGCATCAGTGAGGTTGAAAGGTGACTTTGAGTTATTCCTACTTGTTTCATTAAAATGCTAAATGTTACATATTATCACATAAGTAGAGGTTCAAGAACAACAACCTGTTAAAGTTGGCAACATCCACAGTGAGAGCTCCTAACTTGTATTACTAGATGTCGTGTGTGTGTGTGTGTGTGTGTGTGTGTGTGTGTGTGTGTGTGTGTGTGTGTGTGAGATCTTGCCTTCAGCCAGGGGTGGTTGAGGGCCTCGTAGACAGTGATTCTCTCAGCAGGGTCCAGCATCAGCATGCGTCTCACCAGATCCTTGGCGCTCTCTGAGATGTGGGCCCACTGGCGCGGGTTCATCTGCGCACAAACACACACATATACAACGATGTAGAACGCTGTAGATGATTTTTGTTTATAATATCACTGTCTATAATATTACCATGAAACAAAGTGTAGTGTAGGTAGAGCTCGCCTTTTCTCATTTTTCAAAATAAAGTCTGGGAACTTAGCAGCAACTTGATGAACCACAGTGGCACAGTCACAGTCTACAGTTCAGTGCACCAAGCAGGAAATTCATACTCTCAGTTGAAAAGAGACAATGCTGCAGATTTTTATCTCAGTGTCTTCTGCTAACACTGTCAGTTTACTCATCACCTCTCACTGACATTTGTAAATGTTAGTATGTATACAGTTCACCTTTTAACGTGCTGAAGTGAGATATGATGAGGTAGGAGTGAAAATACGATAGAACAGAATTAATGCTCAGAACAGGCATTAATTAATTAGAGCTGTATCATGGCCATTAAGACCCATGACTGATGCCAGAGAGTGAGAGATGCTAAAATTTGCCTCATATGTTACCTTTCCAGATAAGATATGAAGTTTTAAGATACATAATGTTAAATTTAAACGGATGAAAACACCTTCCACACTCCAGTGATTCCAAAGTGATGTAGCACGCACACTGCTCAGTTCAGTTCTCTGTAACCCAGGAGCTCAACCTTGACGCACGTTGCAGCACAGTGACAAATCAGAGCTAATTACTGTGCTTGGTTGCAGATAAAGGGACCGGCTCTGGCGCAGTGATGAACAGATTCAGCGTGTACACTGGCAGACAATGATGGGCTTTGGCTAGATCGGTTCCTACCTTGTATTTCCCCTTAATGATAGCCTCGAACAAACGCTCCTTGGTGCCGTAGAAAGGAAGGCAGCCAGACAGGAGGATGAAGAGGATGACTCCGCATCCCCACACGTCCACCGGTTTGCCGTAGGGCTCCCTCTTGACCACCTCTGGGGCCATGAAGTGGGGCGTACCGACTCGACCTGAAGAGAGCGGTGAGAGAGGCCATTTTATGAGTGATTAACTACTTGGAGATTTCAGTGTTAATAAATGCTAGCATGGTGGAAATTAAAGACATAACTAGTATTAGTATGGTAGAAGGATATGTAGATACACAGGCTATGCATATGTGTAAGGCTGTGACAGATTTTGTAGGATTAATCCGTTCATTGTTTAGTCTATAAAAATATTTTTAAAAAGTGAAAAGATCATGACACGAAACAGAGAAAAGTATTAAAACATTATATTTTAGAGGCTAAAAATAGCAACTATTTGCTGTGTTTGCATAATAAAATGACCTAATTGATTAAATGACATTTTTGAACATGAATTTCAAAATTGATATTTATGAAAACTGAAAGAAATCATCAAAACTTAATCATTTACTGTATAAAATACATCTGAACCAGCTTTTCTTGCTCAGGGCTGCAAAGTCCAACTTCCATTGGGAAAAAGGCAGAGGGGGGACACCACAGGGCCAACACACAACCTCATACATATCCAACGTACAATTACATACACATTTTCTTTTTTTAAATTATTTTTTGGGCATTGCTGCCCTTATTTGATAGTGACAGATAAAGAGGCGGACAGGAAATGGGGAGAAGGGCGTATGACATGCAACAAAGGTCATCGGCTGGAATCCAAGCGGCGACAGTTACGACCATATGGCATGTGCTGTAACCATTCGGCTACCAAAGTGCTCCACATTCACATTTTCTAATTTACTTAATCTGTGTGTCTTTGGACTGTGGGGACAAACTGGAGCCGCTGGAGGAAACCCACTCAAATGTACTTAGTCATGTCTGAAATATTGCTCATCTTGTTACCACAGTCACAAGTTTTCTCTGAACACTTACTTACTCTAGTCTGATCCAATAAAAGCCAAAGTATCCATTTTGTAATAATATGTGTACAGTGAAAGGCATGCATGAGTGTTTTCTCAGTCTTTTGTGGTAGAGAGATTAAAAAAAAAAAAAAAGCTGTCAGACTGTACCTCCAGCTACTAAACCAGACTCTCCCAGCTGTATAGCCACTCCAAAACCTCCCAGCTTGACTGGAGCGGAATTCTCCTTCGAGGCCAACAGCACACAGTGAGGCTGCAGAGGAAGAAAAGAGACAGATTAAACGGTGGATGAAAAAGAAGTTTAACTGCAGATTTACAGTCCATATATTTCAACAGGTTACGTGAGGGACCATATTCGCAGGTCTTAAATTATATTCACTTATTAAACTCTATGAGGCACTGCACAAAATCTACAGCTAACAAATGAGATTATGACTTAGTCTTTTTACTGAGAGAATGAAAAAAAACAAAAAAAACATTTCTTTGCAATCTACAGTAACTGTGCAGAGCATTGCTTTGCTCTTGCTGTGCAACAGTGCAAAATCCCATATGTTCAATTGCTGGTTAACTAACCTCGGTTTCATAATGACAAGAAAACTCGCCCAAATATAACCACAATGGTATTATGATGCTGATACAGGCAGGAAACCCCTGCATCAGTTCCAGCCCCAGGCTTTATTAAGTACATAAGGGACGTGATTTTTTTGCAGAGCACAATTTAATTCCAACACACAGAAGAAGAAAACAGTTTTTGTTCTGCAAATTACAATCCCTTGCATTAGTGGCAGAGCTGTAAATACAGTAAGTAAGAACCTTGATGCGAGAGAAATCTATTCAAAAGGCTAAAGAATGACTGACAGAGAGAGGAAGGTCAAAGTGAGAGGTGTTGAGGAACAAGCAGACGACATACCGGCTATAGTCTATATATGTCCTGGACTATGCAGTCACGTGTGTCCCTGACTTTCTCTTTTTCAGTATGTGTTTGTGCTTATATAAGAATATGTCAGCACATTTAACCCTGTTTATATGTGATTAGTATTGCAGGAGAAGGTAATACAGTATTTGCTGTGCCCCATGGTAAATAAAGCCATTTTACAAAATAGCATTAGCACTGTTAAATGGCAACAGGTGGCTCATAAAACGCAAGCACACACATTCTCCAGCGGCCTTATAAAATAACTTATTTTATATTAATTACATTTATTTAATATCAGCTTATTGTAACAGACAGTTGCAATCAGTCAAACGACTCACCAAGACAAGAACAAGAACTCTTCACTGGTGTTAATAAACTAGCAGGGTAGCAAAAAACTTCACACTGAGCTGATGAGTTGCAGTGTTTTGCATGCAAGACCTCAGAGATGCTGTTTAAAACATGAACTGTCTCTTGGGAGAAGACTTAAATTATAGGAGACATACTGCATGCACTCCACCCAAGATTAATGTCACTGATCTGTACGTGCAATATTAAAAACACCCTTCCTCCTCAAAAGGAAAATACTGAGAAAACTACATGACAGATGAAGCTGAGGACTTGAGTGAGTGCAAGGGTTAGTGGCTGTGGTGGGTTCACTTCCTGTCTTCGCTTTTTTTTTTGCAATTCTTGTAACGGGGGAGCTGAGAGGCGTGGAGGATGTTGACTGAGGTGGTGCGAGATCACAGGGAGATGTAGTGAGAGAGAGAGAGAAAACAAGAGGCTGAGAAAGAAAGGCAGACGAAGCAGTCGGCACCCAAGAGTGAGAGAGAGCGGAGAAGGTACGAAAAATAAAAAGACGCAGGAAAAGACTGAAGGCAAGCGGAGAGCTGCGAGGAAGGTGGGGAGGAAGATCTCTAAAGGATGTGAGAAAAGAGGAGTCCGCAGGATTTATGACTCATTCACAGACTGAAGAGAAAGGTAACGATAGCAAAAGAAGAAGTGTTAAAGACAAGGATTGTAATTGTATAATATTTTATCGCATATGTAACTGAAGCTTTGCGAAATTACAGTTTGATGGAGGCAAAAAAAAACCCCAAAACAAAACACCGAACCACTGTGCTCTCACACCTCTCTGAGCGTTCTCATTAAACTGCAGTTGTGCTCAAACTCTTATGGAAAGGAATATTGACAGTGAGTGTTCTGCCATAATCCAAACATCTGTGTGCAGCTGTCAGAGTGACACTCGCACTCCCTGGCTTTTGTTGTAATAATATGGGATTGGAAGTAATGTGTCATTCAATTAGTCAAAAAAAAATATATATATCAATGAGCTACAGAAAACAGAAGTGTTAATCAGAGGAAAAATGTGCATTCTGGAGCTCCTCTTTTGTAGGGTGCTGTCCCTTTTTCATGGCACTTCATAAATTACTATAATTTTCATTTCACACTGAGTATTACGTGCGACCTTTAAAACTACAACCCACATATTACTCACCTGTCTGCATTACTCATAAAGTACGTAACAGTTTCGCAGTGAAGCCACTCGCATTTTTGCTGATTAAAATTCACCTGTTTTTGCATTTGTTGGGTGAGAAATGATGAACTGACTGAGCTTTTCTTTGTTCTTTCGCAGAGCCGAATGATTTACAACTGTCTGTCACAATGACCACCTCCTCCTCTGCCTCTTCTTTCCCCTTCTCTCTCTCAGCCTCTGCATCTTCTAACTCCTCTCTTCCTAACTCTACTTCAACCCTCCCTGTTTCCATGTCGTCCTTCTTCTCGGCCACCTCTCTCCCCCCTCCCTTCTCTTCTTTCTCCATCTCTAGCTCTTCAGTCTTCCAAAACCAGACCACGTGTTCGCTTGATGACACGGCCCTCCGTCTGCCGCTGATAGTGCTTTACTCCCTGTTCTTCCTCTTTGGGCTTGTGGGTAACCTGTTCGCCCTGTGGGTCTTCCTTTTCCTACATTCAAGCCGCAACTCTGTGCGGGTCTTCCTCATCAACTGCGCAGTGGCTGATCTGGTCCTCCTGGCCTGCCTGCCCTTCAGGATTTTCTATCATGTGAACGGAAACGAGTGGACGCTGGGATCTGCGGCCTGCAAGATGGTGGGGAATCTCTTTTACATGAACATGTACATCAGCATCACGTTGCTGGGGTTCATCAGCTTGGACAGATATCTGAGGTTAAAGGGGAAAAGCAAAGCACAGAGAGACATGCGGGTGACACTGTGGGGGCACAGCTGGCCGTGGAGCTGGGTGGCGTGTGGGGCTCTGTGGGGTTGCTCACTTATGGCTCTGATGCCGATGATCGCCACAGCAGAGGACAGAGAGGACGCTAACAAATGCTTCCAGTACAAGCAGCGAAGTAGCAAAGCTAAAGGGAAGGCCTACTTCAACGCGGTGCTGGTGTTGTTGTTCTGGCTAGTCTTCATCATGCTGGTGGTCTCCTATGCAAAGATTGCCTCACAGCTGCTGGGGGTGTCGAGGGACAAGCCAGACCTACCCAACGCAAAGAAATACAAACGAACAGCCAAGAAGTCCTTCTTCGTCCTCTTCCTGTTCACCATCTGCTTTGGGCCCTATCACGCCTTCCGCCCTGTCTACATCCTCTCCCAGCTCAGCGAATCGGTACCGTGTGAATACTTGAAAGTGGTGGACCATACCAATGAGGTGATGCTCTTATTTTCGGCCTTCAATAGCTGTTTGGATCCTGTCATGTACTTTCTGCTATCTGGCTCAGTGCGCAAAACTGCCCTTCAAACACTCGGGCACCGACTCGGCAACCGGTTTCCCTTCCTGAACGAGGCGACATCTAACAGCTCAACAACTGAGTTCAGACGACCATCTGTGCCTATGGGTTTACCCAACACCCCCTCAGCCACCCCCAGAACAAGCATCTGTGTCATCAACAACATCAACCTCCGCCACATGGGATTGACAATGCTTCCACCTACTGGCCAACAGTGATGACAATAATGTAAACCTGAACGCTGGGGAAATAAATATCTGACTTTCTAATATATTCTGGACTGGTTGGCCAATTCTCTGTAAAATTAAGCAAAGCATTTCTGCACATACTTTTTACTTTTGTTAAAAAAAAAAGTTTTTTAATACTGAGCTTTTGTTACTGTGTTAGCTTCTGAACATCTGTGCTTCATGGGGATCATATTTTCAATTCCAGTTAAACGCCTGAGTGAAAGACTGACAATACAGTAATGTCTGAGGAGATGCGCTCCAGTGACTACCGTGCCTGCAGCTTTTCAAAGAATACATGCAATGTGTATTTCACACCAGAGAGAGTCTTCTGAAAGAAGTAAATGTGTATATTGGTAATAATTGGTTGAGTGTAACTAATGAAAAATGTGAAATCAAACGCATATTGTCTTCTTTAACTGAAAAAAAACATTTGTAGGATTAATATGATTTTGTACATTTGGAAGAAAAAAAAATACAAAGATAGACAAAAATACATGTCTGAAAAAATTTACTAGACCTTTTCTGAATAGTTCTGATTGCATTAAAAGCCACCCATCTGGTTCTCCAGTCACTTAAAATAAACACCAGCAGTTTGGTGCAACTACTATTTCACCTAGGTTTGACCCACCAGCACACACAGCTATTAGTTTAACACTGAAAACAAGGCTGTGTTGATCCCTTTGGGGACTGTGTTGTCAAACGGCCTGGTTTGCGTCTGCTCCATCTGGTCTGGTGGTTTTTGCCGCCTGCGTTAAATGGCTAATCCTGTTGGAATCATGGTTGATGCTAATCTGACGATAAGAACTCTTAAAGGACTGGCCAAGCATTTGACATGCGATGCAACCCAGGATGACGCACTGGTTTGCAAACCACTGGGGCTTCCAGGTGGTGAGGCTGAAAATATGTTTGTTCTAACAGCCACAAGATAAGTAGAAGTTAATGCAAAGAGCAGATGTTGACGTGAGTGTTTTCTGGAAACCGTGTAATGCCTTTGACCTTTATCTCCCCACAGACATGTTTGATCTATCACGATTACCCTTGTTATGAAAAGATCTTAGTTAACTGGTGTCACTGAAGTGACACATTGGGTGGCTTCAGTGTCTTAGTCTGGGGCACACGGGAGAGATCTCACCTTTACATCACGGTGAATCACATTGTTGTCGTGGCAGTACCGAAGTGCCTCCAAAATCTGCCTCATGTAGTGACTGGATGGACAAAAACAGACGAGGGGGAGATCATTTTAGGCATCCACAAATCGTTGTTTATTTCCAGCTTCATCAATATTTAAAATGTTCTCCCCCCACAGTTCCCTGACTGTGCGTCCTACCTGGCCACTGCTTCGCTGTAAACAAACCCGGCATCGGCTCTCTTCACGATTTCGAAACACAGGTCGGCTCCATCCATACTGAGAGGCGTGAGAAAGAGGAAGAAGAGATCAGAGTTATAGATAACACTTTACACAAGAACAGATGAATTAGCAACTCTCAAAATAGGGTTTACGGAGTAATTTTATGACTTTCTGTCACTGGCATAAACGCAGAGGTGCTAGATTTTCATTATAGCACATTTTAGCCAGAACAATCCCTGGGGAAGTTTTCAGGAGGGTACGGGATACAGATTTACGACATAAAATCCACACAGAGCAAACAAATCAGCATGATAAGTTGATTAAGAAAATTATATTTACAACAGACGCAAGAGGAGAGGGGAAAAGCAGAGAGCTGCTTCTCCAGTGCCTCTTGTGGATTTTATATTGAAGACTGATGCTTTAGATTCCATCATGTTATTTTTATAACACAATAAACCAAGATCCGCAATATTCAGTGATTTTGTTACTACTTGCCGTATAAAAGTCTCTTAGTTCAGCCAATCAATCAGTCTTTTTTATTCCAGACCACAAATGTATACTAAAATTTCAATCAACCACCTACTAGAAAATAGATAGATATATGGCAATGAAAATATTTCCAATATTTCTTTTTTTAAATATATTGCATAATAATCTCTTTATTTATTCCTCTTCAGAAAACATATGCATTAACACAGACATGTACACCACCATAAACCACAATGACACAAATGTCATCTTTCTGAGCCTCACCACCCTATTTGTCACACATATTTTGTTTCCGTCAATGTCCCTACTTAAGTCTTTAACCACTAAAATAAGGGGGCTGGTAGTGTTGGCGTTTAAGTGTGAAATTATCAGCAGCAACCATCTGCCAACTGCTGGTAAATTTAGTCTGTTGCTGTTAGATTTGTCGTCTTCTAGCCACTTCAGCAACTGACCACATGGCGCGTCTATACTGTTTTCGACTTTTGAAAAGAGATGTATGTATGTGGCACTGATCAGCAGCTGTGGTGGCGGATGAGACAGGTGTTTCCTGGTCTGGTTAAGAGTAAGGAAAGGATACAAATTCAGACCCTAAAATAGTGGGACGCACACAGGCCTGGTTACAAGAAGCATTGTGGAAGTGGATGGAGTGTGCAGCACAGACTTACAATTCAAAGACCATGTAGAGCATGCCATCAGAGCTATAGGTCTCCAGCAGCTCCACGATGTGGGGGTGTTTCAGCATGTGGCAGATACTGGCCTCTCGCTTCAGATCTGGAAAGTAGAAATTGAACAGGGGTGAGATATTGTTCACATGCAACAATAAGTATCCCGGCGTAATTATAGCTCAATGTGAATTCAACTTTATCAGAATTTTTAAATAATAATTCAATTTATTTCCCATCTTTCCATGGCTAGTGTTGAAGTTTTTTTAAATAATTTAATGAAATTATAATTGAAATGTATGACATTTAATAGAGTCAACAAACCAATTATCCATTCACAAACATAATTTATTAACAACACTTGAACTCAGATGTGCTCAGCCGCTCTGTTTACACACAGTAAATCACTATTTATCTATGGCACACTGAAACGATCTGATTTATTTTTAAGTGTTCTTCCTCTAATGGCTCAGTCAAGGACTTTATGAAATTAATTGCATCAGTAGTTCCAGTGGCTCTTTGTGGGAGTATTTGTCATTTTCAAACCACTTATTTTATTTTAGGCATATATGCTCGGATCAGACATGGCTTTGATTTGACCCAAAGTTCTAATAATATTTTCTAAAGCTGCAAAAGATTTCATGAAGACGATGTTGAGATAAAATAGTGTTAGAGATAGCTAACATAGCTGAACAACCACACCCATAACAAACGTGGTCTCAGCAGAATTTGTTTTTTGGGGACGCTTTACCACCTTCCTTGTTCAGTTACATCTAAATATTATCCTTATTTTTATTCATATCTTATTGAAAGGTGGAAAATACCATGATGAGAATGCGCCAAACAAACACAAACCAATCATAATTTAGAAGCCATCAGGTGACCTTTGGGTGAGAGAGAAAGACAGCTCCTCTGCTGGGATGCCCATTTGAGCTTGGCTGGTGCTTTGTTAAATCATTTTGCATCCCTTGGTGACGAGTTAAGAAGATGGAAAGCGAAGAGGACATGCCCAGCACGCCACCGTCTTCCTTTCATAAGACCTGCTGCACCTCAGCTTCCCCACCAGAGGGAGGTACAGAGCATTTAATTTACAGACAGGGATTCCATTCTTACAGACAGCGAGCTAACAAGATGATTTGTTTTCACATGTGAAAACCATTTTAATTGCACACTTTAAGGCACATCTGGCTTGCACTCATCGCCATCATCCACTTTCATTATCACCACATCCAGATCCACTGCGCACACAGTGACAACATGACTCTGTTGGCATTCCTCGTCTTTTGACTGCCTCATTAAAGAAAATAACACTGACGGGAAAACACTGGGAAGACAAGTGAAGCGTCCTCCCTCTTTAGAGAAAAGGAAATGCACAATATGGAACAAAATGACCAACAACTGGCGAGACAAGTGGTAAGACACAGACGCAGCCTGCCGGAGAAGGCTACAGACATAATGTGCTGTTGTTGAGCTCCTCACTCCATAAAAACCTCATTTACACACTCCACTCCCCATCTGCAAGTCTACTGATCTTTGTGTGCTTGTGTGCGTGCTCATTGTGTCGTGACAGACCAGTATCATTATGCAACAGAGAGAAATAACGCTGTGTCCCCACTACAGAGCCCCCATTCTGCTGTTCCTTTCCTTTCATTATTTCTCTCCTCTCCTCTTTTACTCGTCCTCGGCCCGTCGCATTGAGTATCTATTCTTTAACTTAACAATGCTGCCCAGTGTCCGTGCGGTGACGAGGAAACCACTCAGACAGAGGGAGGGAGCCGGAGAGGCCTGGAACAGCCTGAGTGAAAGCAATGCCGTTCGCTGGGCCTAGTGCAAATCATTTCTTACATGCAAGGCTTTGTGATGTGATGTTAAATTATTTCATTCAGTTTGGGGAAAACATCCCGCCGTTTGATCTGACACACTCCTCAAGACTTATAGAATCACAAAATGCTCGGCCATGCACTGGCATTAGTTTGTCTCGGGTACTGATGAATTACATTTCCGATATGTTCATTACCTAAACTTACAACACACATCAAACTAATAATACTGCAAATTGCACTATTGTATTTTTCTGTGAACTTCAATACCCATAAAGCTTTAATGTTGATTGAAGGTGCTCACTAGTTCGCTCTCTATATTCATCTTTATTAAATTCGACAAAGCCGAGACACTCCCTCATTCAGCTTTTTGTTCAATACTCCCAAATGCTTAATTACACCATTAATCATTTCTTCGTCCAACTCCCTCACATGCTCACACACACACACAGATACATTCATACATACAGTAACTGCAAATGTTTGTTACACAGCTTGTAGCAGTTCTTTTCCTTTTCACTCACATTTATGCTGACACAGATTCTTTCTTAATAAGCTAAGGCATGTGGTCTCAGGAACCCACTCTCTAAATCTGGCTGCACTCCAGTTCTCTACCTTGACACTTTGAGTGGCCCCTTGCTCATTTCTTCTCTAGTGACTTTTTAAAATGTCAGAATGGAGGGTGTCTAAAACTTACTTTCTTCCAACCTCAGGTGAAACTTTCCCTTTCTCCGGTGTTCATTTAGTACTTGAGTAGTCACTTATAATTGAGGATAGTCAATGTTAATGCTGTTTCTGTTTTTTAAAATATGCCATTTACTTGTCATGGGAAACGTGATACTTCAAGAAGAATACATATTATTATCTGGGATACAGTATAATTGTATAATAATTATTGTTTTCACTTGCACATCAGCCAGCCACAATATAAAAGACTCTCACACTGATGACTACTTCCGACCCTGGTGACTGAAAAAAATTGAATATTTGCAGAGCTGAAACAGTAAGTCGATTAACCAATTAGCTGGTTGACAGAAAATAGATCAGCAAACACTTGAATAATTGATTAATTGTCCAAGTTTTTAAAAAAGCAAAGCAAAAGAAATTACTGGTTACAGCCTAAAAAATGCCCTAGATACATTTCCATGCCAGGAACACTTCCATAATAATCATAAGCACTATTCATTATCTATTTGAAGATGTTTACATCCCTCTGGACATTCTGGTCATCACATATACTGTGAGCAAGCTATATTTTACAATGCTTGGTGAAGCATGCTAGAAGAGACTCAAGAGACAGACAACATTATTATAAACTGTTGCGGGACATTTACTTTGTTTTGGGAAACACTGGTGTAAATCTCTACTCCTCTGTTTCTCCTCCTTTAGGTCATTTCCTTGTCTTGCTGTTATTGGCTACAAGGGCTAATCTCTGACTGGGGCATCACAGATGGCACATAGTGAACGCCAACATTAGCACCGACACACACACACACACACACACACACGAACACGAACACACACACACAAACACACACACACACACACACACTTTTGTATCCATATCTCTCTCTCTCTCTCTCTCTCTTAGACCCACACATAGACCTCAGCATGACGAAGCACAAAACCACATGGTGAGACATAACATGCTTCAATATCTCACTCACCACTGCAACCTAGAAAATACACACATACACACAGATCCATACACACACACACACACACACACACACACACACAAACAGGCCAACAAATGCAGTACTAACATATTATTCATCTGGGTGCAGCATGTGTGACATTATGCCTCATTTATTTGTGTGTGAGAAGGCCATTATACACTGTGCGTGTGTCTGAGTGTTTGACATCTGAGACTAACAGTATTTGCACATTGTTCCCAACATTTGTTTTAACCCATAAGGAGAACAAGGCTGGAGGGTTTGCATCAGAGCACAGGAAATGGCTCACAAGTTGGTTAAACTTTTCAAAGATGCAAGTAAGTCTGTTTAAAAGAGTAATTCTCTGTGATTGACAAAATCCCTGACAACTATCCTCTCCTGTCCTGATTCTGCTAACTCCACCCATCTGGTGCTCCCAGTGCACAACACAGTCTGAACCAGGTCTGCGGTATTTCTCACCTTCTGTGCTGAGGCCAGGGCTGGAGGTGAAGCTGGCCACATCGACGATCTTTACGGCAAACTGCTGGCCCGTGTCCCTGTTGATGCAGCGCCTCACCACGCTGAAGGGACCCCTGCAACACACACACACACACACAGCGGAGTTAACACACACAGACAGACACAAATCTGAAACATGGTTTTTCAGATTCGAACACAGGAATAGCCCTTGGTTCAGCTGGCACAGCACTTGTACACACAACCACACACACACCAGCCTCGTGCAATGGGCAGACATAGAGCCATTTTTGAGAATACACATCATAGCCTCTGTGCTCGTGCCAGTGGGAATTATAGAGTAGTGGTGTGCAGCACAGCTGTAAAAGCTAAAATAAAAGCTTTATTATAGAGACCTGAGCAAGGGTGGCCTACCCTGCAAGGTTTATTTCTGGGCAAATGAGGTAGCAGATATTGTAAGTTTGTCTTTCCTGATATTCTTTATATATGGAAGCCATGTTTTCCTGCTCTGTGTCCAATGGGATGCAGTGAAGAAGATTTTGTATTAAAATGTGAATAAAGTAGTCCAGTCATAACATAATAAGGATGTTAACTCCAGTCAAGGTTTCTGTGGCGCATTAGAGATTTGTAACAGAATATTTGTTCTGCGAAAATCAGCTCTATAGCACAAGATATCTTATCCTATATCAACACATTTCTTTTGATGCCCAAGATATTAACACACCTTTTTAAAACCCCATGTGAAATGTTATTAGAAAACAGACAGTGTACAGTTCAATATTCTTGAGATATTAACAGGTATAACGGCATAAAACAAAATGTACACATTTTTGTAATTTGTGAAACATGCAATACATTCTGTCATCTAATTTTATGTATTTTCTGAAAACACTAAGTATTGATATTTAATTTGGAGCTCTGCTCTTATTACTGCTCTAACTAGTTTACTTGGTCTTCACAGTGTTAGATTTATGACAAAGAGGACTTACATTTCTCTGCTGTATAAAGTGGTAGAAATGTAATTTCAATTTCAAGGCTGTGGAAAAGAGATTGATATCAACTGGGTAAAGTCAACCAGCAGAGGACAATGCTGGTGGATGACAATTTCAAATTGACTGGCAGTCATTGTATATATTCAATTTTTTTGAGTGGGCCACCACCGAGAAAGTTTGTTTCTCTTTTCTGCTGATATTAAAGTTTCATCTTTCTTTTAGAGCTCTGCCTGGGAATGCAGTTTAAAGTGAGGATATATAAGCAGCCAGTCAGAACAGTGTATACATATATAACTGTACAGATTTGGGATATTGCTTTTCTAATTTCCCTTAAGAAGCTACATTGTGCGAGCTGCTGTTTTGCAGTGGACTGTGAAGTACTGAATATCAGGTCACCGCAAACAGTATCTCAACATTTAGGATAGAGTGTTATCCAACGTATGAAAGCCCATCAAAAAAATTGCAATTAAAGCTACAAATAACAATGATACAATAATAATTGTCAGTTGTTCAATAACTGGTCATTTATCTAATGTAAAAATGACATATGCTTTCACAATAAATACATGAACTAATGAGATATTGTCTGTGATTCATTTGATTCATTTTCTGTTCATTGATTTACAGGTTACATAGGCATTAGATTAATCATTACAAGACTACTAATAAAATAACACACTCAACCCTCCTACAGATCCTCTTTGAGTATTTGCACAATCCAAGCCTCACTAAATGGCTCTCCTCACATGAACACACAGGTCAAGTCCTGGTAGAAACTATACTACCTTTTATTTCATTAGTCTCGCAGATGTATATGATAATTCTCTCTCATTATGCCAAACCACAAGGCATGAGATTAAATCAGTAACAAAGTGGCGGGAGCAGACACTGAAAGTTGAGACATTTGCACATTTTTTGTCCCCTATCCCACTGAGAGTTTTACACACACACACACACACACACACACACACACACACACACAACACACACACACACACACACACACACACACACACACACACACACACACACACACACACACACACACCCCTGCCGTGTTACAGCTGTCTCCACATCTCCCACGTCTACAATCTCAGAGGCGGAACCAATGCTACTCACACACTAACACCCATATTGCTAAAGCAAAGTGGTGGCCATTAAGAGGCACTGGATTAACTGAATTCGAGAGTGAACTTGCCTGACAATGTCAAACCAACAGTAAAAGCTATCCAGTTGAAGCGTCTGTGCATGTTGTGAGTGGCCATGTTTGGGAGCTGCGGCTGATTTGCTCTCACATTTGTCTCTCACATCTGCTGTAACGATTAACCCACACAAACAAAGCGCGGGCAGCATGCTCCGGGCGGAGAGAGAAGCGTAAAGCACAACACTGTTCCCGTCAGAGTCCGCGGGAATCCCGCTGGTGATCTGACAACCCCACTGACCTTTGCCCTGCTGGGTTGATGTGCTGTAGCAGCTGGGTTTCCTATTAAAAAGAGAGCCTCAGAGATCAGGGGTGCTTCTCGAGTGCATGATGGAGCTTCTGATGCCCCCGTTCCAGCCTTACAATTGCTTCAGGTCTGTGTTTGACTGGTGTAGGTTTGGGGGAGTTAAGTCAGAGGCTGCAACCACAGGGGATACAAATTAACACCCTGAAACTACACCACTTTGTATGGGAGAGCACATGGGCACCGACATGGACTTCATGATGCATTCAAGTGCACCATTTAATGTATAGAAATATGTGCTCTAATGGTCACAAAGGTTGCTTAAAATGGGAGAGTTTCTATTTCTTCTATTTCGTGCAATACAGGAGGCCTACCTTTGTCATCACTTTCTTGTTCTTTCACTGCAACATTTTTAATCATTAAATGCTAACATGACAATACCCCATTCATTTCTACATAGGCAGATATTAAAAATTTTATATATATTAAAAAAAAATATCAAATTGTTATCAGCAAACTCAACCATAATCTGGGAAAAACAGTCCCCAAGTAGCTCTGCAATCATTGTCAAGTTGCTTTAATGCAGCATTTTTTTTAATGATTGAATATTAAAGTCACCTAATATGTGTACATTTTGGCAGTTAAGAAAAATGCTTGGCCAGTGGATTTTTTTTTTCCATCTACCAGTTCCCTTGGCCGGTGAGTCGAAAAAGTTAATTTCAGACACTGGATACAAATGATGCAGTGAGGGTAAGGCCGTCTTGGCACTGATCTAATGTGTATCAATAAAACTCATTACCGCCATTAAGCAATGAGGTGGGACTGGGTGAACCTGCCAGATTTTATACATCAGCCCCATTTGTAATCTCGGCTGTCAATTCAAGGGAGCTGCATGGAGAATCAATTCCCAAACGGCTGTTGTTTCTACAATAGTTGTGTATTGCAAGTGAAAGGGGTTTGGGGGCCGCAGTTTAATTTAATAAATTAGAATGAAATTCATCTCATCATCTGGAATAAAAAAAGTCAAATGGCCATTCAGCCATGTACAGTAGCTATTATAGAGGCATTATAAGAGGGCAAGTAAGTGAGAGAGGGAGAGAGCGGGAGTATGCGTGCGTGCGTGTGCGAGTGTGTGTGTGTGTGTGCATGCCTGAGTGTGAGGAAGCGGAGAGGCTTGCATGCCGTACTGACATCACCGCAGCTGTGCTGAGTGGGCTCATACAAAACGCCCACACATGGCTCACATCCGACAGCGGCAGTCATCAAACATTAGCCCAAAGTGGCAATCTTTACAGACTGCTCCTTGGCTCATTTCAAGTCTCTGCTCTATGTAAATCAAAGACTGGATGTTAGGTGCATTTTTAACATCCATGCTGGCTGTGAGCCAAATTCCCTCTCAGGTTTTCTCTCTCCCAAACAGGGACAGGACACATCTGTAGCTGCAGACTCAACATCACCAGTACTGCTCTCCTGAGAGAAACCGTCTTTGCTTAAAGCAGCATTTTGTTCTTTAGCTGTGGCAAGCAGCTAACATAATTCACTCGGTTAGTCTGTCCTGAAAATTGGAAGGAGGGGGGTGTTTATACAGCTGCAAGATACAGAAACATAATTTGTATGAGTTTCTCAGGTCAGCACTACTGGTGCTGTTGCCAGGTTCTAATCTGGAGAACGAGTAAATTGCATCTTATCTGGTCTGTTTTTGTGCACATTAGGGCTGGATGATAAAACAATCTGGATACACAATTCTGATTACATTAATGTTGATGATTAAAATTTTTTTTTTTGCACAATATAGATAGATTTTACAGCCTATCACACAGCAGAAATAATGGCAACAACAGTCAGCCTTTCTGCCTCTGCTTCTGTGTCGCTGCCTGGGCGAGGCTGAGCTCCTCCACGCAGAGCAGACAGCAGTGGAACTTCAGAGCAGAGCCCACAGCAGAGGGAAGGCAACAGACTTTAAGATGTATTTCACTGGACTCAATGACAACAACGCTCATTATCCATAAGTGCGAGAAAAGGGGAGACAGTATGATCAATTTATCGAACACCTGCTGAACAAGCAGAACACAAACTTGCAGAAATGTGACATAATCAGCCACTCTGCCCGCAGTAACTTGCTGCCCCTCTTAATCCACATAAAGTTTGCTTTACACAGTCATACTTTACGCTTTAGTGCTGAAGGTGAACTTGTGTTATCCACCAAAGAAATTGTTGACAAGAAAGGAAACGCGACGTCAATTATATAAAAGTGGCTTTGATATCTCAAAAAGATTAAGACGGTAAAATATGCCGTCGGCTGGCGCCAACCAAGATTTGAAACTCAAACCTTTTTCATCAGGTGAAAAGGCACCATCTCAGTGACTACACCATCATTTTAATAAGCTGCAAGGCAAGTTCACTTGTTTCTTCAGGCTTCAGTCGTGATCAGGATACACTTTAAGCAGATAAATATCAATACTGATGGGACAAAATTATTGTGATCATATTTTCTGCCTTGGTGCACATTATCATCAGTGACATACAGTGACTTTCTTCACAACATCAATTTAAGCATTTTCTGAAAAACCTGCATCAAGCAAACCTCACTACTAATATGCAACAACAATCTGATTAACAACACAGTGAAATCAAAAGCAGTATGTTCAAAAATATCGAGTGGCTGCAAATGGTGGAACATTAACTTATTCTTTGATCGTTTCATGTGTGTAAAAAAATCATTTTGGCACGTATGTTGGTGATATGACTTCACAGAGCTTTAAAAATTGCTGAGTTAATGGCGATGCCTATGGAGAAACAGAGCTGGCAAATAGCTATTCATAAATTTGCACAGAGGCAAGCACTTTTAAAAGGAAGGAAAATTAAATAAAAAGTGAATCCAACAGAAGGCTTCTAGGGCAAGTGCTGTTTGCCCTGCTGCCCAAATGGAGCTCAAGTGCAAAGCTGTTAATTTAACAAGTTCAACAAAGTTCAGTGCTGTTCAACTGTAGTCTGTGAATCTCAAAGCAACAATAATCCGGAGTGCTTCCTTATGCAAATTAGAGAAACAACCCTTTGAATATTAGCGGGGAAATTAGTATTCCGGCTGCAAACTGAAATTTAGAGCAGAGATGCCCTCCGGAGGTTCTAAAGCTTTGGAAGAAAATCCTTTCCTCCACATAAGCCAGAAGAGGATCCAGGTTTGTTTAAACCACCCATGAGTCTGGCCTAGTCTGAAAGAAAGCTTCAGCTTCACACCATCCATTCACAACTATTGATCTGCCGTGTGTGGGCAGCTTCAAGGAGCATATTCTGTACATGGAGAGCAAAGACAAAGACAAGGAATGCTCCAGTGAAAGAAAACAATCAAGATAATTATACTAAATAGGCCAGACATTGTTTAAAAAAAAAAAAAAAAAAAACGTCTACACAGCACCACAACCTGGCACAGATATGACAGCAAACATATTTTACCGTTCAAGCCAAAGACAACCTGAAAACAGCCTGACAACATCACTTTTTAATGACACAAACATTACTCTGTCTTGACATCTTCCTCTCCGAAAACAGATGGGAAGATGACACATTCGATAATGTGATACTTTATTGATCCCAGCAGGAGTTCAGCGTCTTGCTTCAGGACACTTCAGCTGAGTGGATGCTTGCCAAGCTGAGGGCTTGAACCCTCGGTTTTCCAGCTGCACGACAGCCTCTCCAATTCCATTTACATAAATGAGGGAACAGAATACTAGAAAGACGTCTTCATATGCAATCCAAGAGAACAGAAACACCAACGATGGCCAGATCACTACAGAGATGAGTTTATACATCTCTGACACCTTGTCAACAAAAGCTCCACATAATAGTGCTTCAGAAAGACGGGATTTACTATCTGCTATTGCAAGGGATGACCTTCATTATACAGATGCAGAATCATCCCCATGGGTTTGTTAGTTACATGTATTAGTTCTCAATTAAACGGATTAGTTAAAAAATAATCAGCAATAATCTTAGTGATTTATAAAGCAAAAATGTTCCCCTTTTCTAGTTTTTCAAATGTGAGGATTTGCAGTTTTTCTTTAGTGTAAATTTAATATCTTTCAGTTTTCGACAACAAAAGGAATTTGAAGATGTCAACTTGGTTCTGGCAAATTATGATGACTGTATTACGTTATTTTCTGAGAATTTACACATTAAGGACTCAATGATTAATCAAAAAAGAGCAAAAGAACAGATAAATGACAATAATAATTGGTTGCAGCCTGAAGACGTACTGATAGAATTAGAATAATACTCTTCACACTGTCATGTGCAAATTAAATCAGGCTTGAAATAAGTTCGCAAATATACTTTGGCTAAAAGACATCCTCTTCCCATCACAGGTTGACACTCATCCGACAAATCAGTGAACATGATGAGGGCTATATCAAGCTGAAAGGATGATATTAAATGTTTCCTGAACGACTGTGCCTTATCTGCTTTGCTGGTTAAACCAGCAGAATAGATAAGGCACAGTTGAAGCCAATAAAAAAAAAATTGCCTTCCTGCAGCAAAGCTCATTGTGTAAGATCTGTATGTTAAAGGTTGCATCTCTTTGGGGAGAAACTTTCATTAAACCATTGAAAACTATAAAACGATCAATGAAAATTTGAGATTTAAATGCATTGCAGACTTAAATGTCCAAGCAATTTAATTATCCAACCCAGAATAAGCCAGAGGACTGATCACTTCATTGGTTTAGAGTGAGTTGCACATCCCAATATTCTTGGCTCTAATGAGCACCCGAGGGCTGAAATAAAGAGCACTGTGACTCCAATAGTGCTTCTCAACAACCTAAGTCCTATTCAAACAGAATCATTACAGACAAATATGGATTAAATTGCTTCAGCGCTTTGCCAACGCTTCAACTCAAGCTGAAATCTCAAAAACAGGCCTGTGGTTAGTGCATTATGTTCCCATCACATATTTACTATGTAAACTCAAGACAATGAGCACATAATGAGCAGGGCCTGTGCTGCCTACGCCTGTTCAATAGCTCGTGTCATCTTTCACTGGAGTTAATCCAGTAAGAAGTCGAATTGACACCTGACCTGTCTGATCTTCCTCTATTGAAATAAGGCTAGTATAACCACAGGGGATTGAATGAACATTTACATGCATGAGCTGTAAAATCAGACACGTCTCTTTATAGCAATGCTACACAGACATATGCAGTTCTCTCTGTTGCCATGCAACTATAAACCCTGATGAATCAGGGGTCCGACTTGCTAAAAGTTCAAATAATTTTGACTTTTTGTTCTTTGGCTCTCGGTTCTGAAACCTTGCTAAGCTCTCAGTGATGCCAGTAAAGCAAAAGCACATCTTTCCGGCCAAAATAATGAGAAGAAGGCAGCAGTGAAAGGAGAGGATCCCGGTGGACGGTAAGCCTATCTTGGTACTTCTGTCTGCATTCATACAGTGCCTTAAACACAATCTCATATCAAAGTATAAGCTATCGCAAAGACCTGTTACATCTTGAAAAGGCTCATCAAGATGACACTATAAAGAAAATAAGATCAATAGGAAAATGTCACAACAAAATGCATAACGTCATACAACAAAAGTTTCTCCAAATGAATTTACACACCGTCTTTCAGTAGAAATCACCCTAAACATGACTCTCCATGCAATCCCAGTTTAGAGGAGATGATTACTGGACAGTGATGGCGTCCCCAGTGCTCTCAATCCCACCCAGCCAGCCTGCTCCTCTCCGACACAAGCGGATCAGGGACAATAATAGACGACTTCTCTGAGCAACAATAGGACTTTGAAGGAGGGCCGGACTGGATAATAGGGTTTATGGACAAGTTTGAAAGGAGCTGAGGTCAAAGGTCAGCAAGACACACGCAAGTATACAACGGCACCGAGTTCATCCAATCATCCATCATGAAAACTCTTATGTCAGGAGGTGAAGGAAAAACTAACTGCAATAAACTTATGAGGGATTAGTTTATTTCACCCACTCTCAATTATAGTATGATTAAATTAGTGTGCCTGATCTCAGTGCCGGTTTTCAAAATAAAATTCACCTACAAATTTTCATTTTGATAGGTCATTCCTGAACTAGATAAGTCTCAGGTTCAGTCAGAAAATGTGAGAAAAACAAAAGTTCCTCAGTTTAAAGGTGGAAGAACATGAAAAAAAGTAATGAAAGCCTGGAGGAGGTCTTCATGGACACAGTATTGCCAATCCATTTAACCTAATGAATTGCCAAATTATCATCCTGCCTTCAATCCATTTGTGTGGAGATAAATCTGGTTATCCCCCTACTTGCCAAAATGGCCTTGCTTCTGTTACAAAACATACTTAGGCTAAAGCGTAGGAGCAGGAATATCCTCTAACCAAAAAAGGATAACATGGAAGAAGGTTTCTGTGATGGTTTCCTGTGGCCATAAAGCATTTCCATTTCAGATTTTAATTAATTAACGTCCTTGGGTTTCAGCTGTCTGCCATGTTGTCCACTACCGACAGCAGTGCTGACAGTAAAACATGAGGTTAAAAACAAAGTGGGAGATGGCTGAGAGTGCTGCAGTCAATGTCTGCTGGCATTATTTATATCCTTAGCCTCAGGGCCATCCCATTCCCAACTCCACTTGTCTCCATTGATCTGCCTCTGCCTCCCTTCCCCTCCCACCTCGGGGCTGAGGAAAAATGATCCTCCCCTTCTTCCTGCAACACATCCCAAGACACCCGGACTCCACACACTTGATCCATCAACCGCAGCTTCACAAAAGGACTGGCAGGATGAGAGGGATTTTCTGGTCTTTTCCGTGACATAAATGTGGCATCTCGCTTCTTTGCTGAAGCTTAAGATGTGCTCCAGACTATTGCTCACTCATGCATTACTCCTCTACTGACCTGTGTGGACTGTGTGACCATAATCTGCACAACTGCTCAGCGCACTCCAGAAGTATTTGCAAATACTGTATTTCTCAGTGTTTGTTTATGGCTGCAGGGAGAACCAAACAGGTGGAGGTTACGGCTATAAAAGTAGCCTGGATCAATTTACCTGTACAAATGTGGCACTTCATGCAGGCTATACAGGTAGTGCCATGGAGGAAGAGATTTGCAGAAATGACATTATGTGGGTAAACAAGGTAAATAAAAAAAATAATAAAAAAATATTCTTTGATCCAGGCCCGGTTTCAAGCAAAGTAAATTAAAATGGAGAAACATACTTTTTTTTTATCCATCATTCACAGTCGCCAGTGGCCTTACAACCCTGGTTGATTTGTACTGCCAAATCAAAACATACAAACTTATAGATGGTGTGCACTGTTTCTGCAATCTCAGCACTTGTATCAGTTAATGGGACTCCATGGTAGTGGTCCCGGACTAACCATCAATTAGTAACCAAGACAACAGGAAGTCTCAGGATAAAGGACAGGGCCTGGGGGTCTGGAGAGAGTGTGCCTCTTTCCCCTGGAACAAACTTAATGGACCCTCAGAGCTCCAGTGAGTGGAGCTTGCAGGGGGGAGGGGACAGACTGATAGCCCAGGACTGTGATCAGCCTTCCTGCCTCATTTCCAGCAGGAGTTGAGGAGCCATCTCCGACTTGAGGTCGGCTAATTAATCGGCGTAATAGGACATTTTACAAACTATCAGTATTGGTGGAACTTGGCACTGATCGTGGCCGATGGCTGTGCAACCACCACCAGTCACACAGGGATGTACATCACTGTTTTGCATGGAGGCTCTATAGATTTTTTTATATAGTTAGTTTGATGTTCAGTTCCAGGTTTATATATTAATTTAGGTATTTATCACTCTGCGTTTGATGTTCAGTGATCCAGATTTATTTATTTAGGTACTGATTACTTTTACTTACATGTAAAGTTCAATAAAGGGAAAGATTGTTCATTTGTGATAGTGTCAATTGTTTGTGGTTGAGTGATACTAAAAATCCACGGCCCATTGGTCGACCTCTATCTCTGACCACACAGAAGCAATATGTGTTTTTCGTTTTCACAGCACCTTGAATGTTTGCATCTCATGGTTTATACGTGCCTCTGCCAGTCTCCTGGTTTATATGAAGATATAACCAACTCAATGCTATGTCAAAGAAAGCTATTGTGCTGGTATAGTGTTTAACCAGCTTGCCAGTCTTGCCTGTAACTGTACACAGGTATGGCTACTGTCAAACAGAGCGATTAAGAGAAGGAAAATCCCATCTGCAGACATTCAAGATGTGCAGCCAAGTGATTCTTCTAAACATCCTGTGTTTCAAACCCAGCAAAGAATGAGAAATCATTTCTTCACCAATTGCAATAAATAGCATCAGTGCATATTTTTTCAACATGCACTGATGCGGTTTTTCAATTATACAGTTAATTTAAATGAGAAGGACTGCAAGATCTGTAGCACTCAACCTGCAATCACAGAAGTTAATGTGCAATTCAAGCTCCAACTCAGTCATGTAAATTCACTGTCCTGCATGGACATCATGATGTCTGTGACTCTTAATATATTAGGAAATGATGAAATGAACTTGATGTGCTGGCAGTGAAATGTCAGTGCACTTTGGAGGAGCGTCCTCACCTCACCCACCCACCCAGTGAACTTTCCCCTTGGAAAACCTGCAGGCCCAAACATCAGACAAATTCAGCGTGGCCCTTTGCAGCTTGCACCGTGTGTGGCAAAAAGGGAGGGAACACTGTAAACCACCCTAAAAAAAGACCTGCAAAACAAGAGGAGCGTTTGATGACAGCACTTACTTGCCGATCACCTCACACAGCTCGTAGACATCCTCGAACAGCACGTCGTCGTCCGCCATGGTCATCCAGGTAGATGAGGATGCTCTCAAGATATCCCACCCACACTGCTTTTGGATGAATCAACGGTCACGTATTTTCTCACCCAATCTGCTTACTATGGTGCCAGATTGCACAATTTAACCCCCTCTTTAAATGTCAGCGACGGGAAAAGCGGCGGCCACTCAAAAAAGAGTCCAAGTTAGCCGGCTAGCCACATTAGCTGGCGTCCGAGGCTGTCACTCCGCGGCCCCACCTTCGCTCGCGCTCCCCTCCCGGTAGCCAGCCAGCTAGCTTAAATAGTAAGCACAAACCAGACTCCGGGGCGTGGAGATTTCCCCGCTCGTTCACAGAAAAACACCCCTCTTCTCATGCCTCGGGTTTGAATCTCACTGTCGGGTAACTCGCTGGCGGGCACAGCAGCATCCACGGCCGCTTCCGAGATGCTCCCTTCGCCGCAAGCTAACGGAGAGGGAGGGGGTGGGGGGGAATGGTCGGCTAGCTGGGTTAACGTTAGCTAGCTTGTCGATGGAATAACCGGTCGGCTCGCGCTGTTTATTGCGCCGTGCACACCCAGTGTTATCACAGATGGCTTAACGTAATGTGACCGGGCTGCAGTATGGTTCAGCTTCCCGAGCCCGGACGGGAAACCTCCACATGCATGTCGACGACCGCGCCGCTCGCATCCACCGTCTCAGCGTGTGGTTATTGGAATTATAGCATAAATCCAAGCCGACCCTTCGTCCACCGTTGCTCCAGTTCCTCAGATGCTGGCTGGCTTTGACTGGCTGTTCCTCCGACTTCCAGAAATGCCAGGCTCCTCCCTCGACGGTCCAGGAAACTGGTCCGACCAGAGCCGGAATGGCCCCCGGGAGAGCGGGCCCGGGTTTGCGTTTTCGAGGAGCCAAGATGGCGTCCGCTGGGGGGGTCCGATTTAGGCGCAGTTTCCTAATCTCCTCCAACGGTTGCATCCAGCGGATCCCGCGCATGCGCCCATCATCCAAACCCCCATCACCTTACGTCAGCCTTTCCCCTTCTTATCTCCATCCTTTTTAACATGCAGTTTTTCCCCCCTGTGAATTATCTCCTCTGATAGTAATAACCTATATCTCACATATTCTACTGTTAGAAATAAACTGATGCATTTCCTCTCATAGAATCTACAAAAGGGACATTGTAATTTCCAGTGATTCCCAAATTCCCTTGGGTCCTTAGGGAGGTTCCTCAGCAAAATGACAGACAGATTAGTGTCCATATAAATTTGACAATGGGATAGGGACACAGGTGTTTATGGCATTATGATCTTCAACTCTACCCGCCAGGGTCTGCATGATTATCTCTCAGATCTCAAGGCTTTTCTCTTATCTAATGGGCAATTTTGGCTAAAGGCTCTGGAGAACCGTGAGCCGATTAGTGTGTGATAATGTCGGGATTAAGTCGATTTGCTTTCATGTGATCTTTCTGCAGGTGCAGGAGTTCCTCTGGTGCAGGTGGCAGGTGCAGGGACGCAGGTGGGGTTTGTCTCAGGTGTGGGAAGACCAGCCCTGGGATGTGTTGGTGATGCCCCCTGAAGGTGATGAAAGGAATCATGTACCTCCCACTGCTCCACTTTGAACATCCTCCAATGAGGTGCAGAACATTTGAAGGAAAACAGGTAACATCACTTTCTAATAAAACAATGGTGATCCATTTTTCCCCTCTGTTTCATGAATAATATACATAATGAATTGAAATCTGTTTGCATGTGTTACATTTTCTGCAAGAATTCACAAAATATACAATTATCATTCAATATTATTTCATAAAGTGGCAAAACTATTTGTCTGTTTATGAGCATAATTCAACTTTTTCCACTACCTACAAGCAAATGCTATAAAATATATTTACCAAAAAAAGACTAATGTTAAAGATTGTGTTGCTGGAGTGGTTAATTGTAAAGTTTAAAGGCTGTGATTTAATGAAAAAAACGTCCAGGGTTAAAACAAACTACCACTTTAATAAAAGGGTATTCCCATCAGAGTCAAAAATATATAACAAAAACAAAAGTTTGAGCTTGGAGACAAGTAAAGTACCACAAGGCAATAGAAGTTCTCTCAAGCAGAGAGGTGAACTCATCCATGCAGACGGGGATAAACAAAGACATCTGGTGCCACTAGAGCGCGCTGTTCTCTCGTGGCACCCTCTGCAGTTTCCAAGGCGCTGCATCCCTCCTGCTCACACATCATCTGCGAGCCTCCCCCATTGGCTGAAGCCCACCAGCAGCTACCGATAATCCGATTGGCTGTTGATGTGGTCATCGCACTGTATGTATGTATGTGCTATTGAACAGTCCCTCATTCAATGCACAGGTACTTGCAAAAACATATGCACACATAAACACACACACACATGGGGTCACACAGGTGGAGGATGAGGGCAAGTGGAGGACTAGGAACAATAAATATGGAGCAGAATGTGTGTTAGATAGAAAGATAGAAAGAAAATGGGACGCACCAAACATGGGGAGGGAAAAAAAAGAGGAAATAGCACAGTTTCCATGGTAACAGGGAGGGGAACGGTTGTGGTGTGTGAAACTGGCAGCTAGTGAAACACGCACACACACCGATGCAAATACACACACTTGGTTTTTGTCACATAGGAGGAGGTTGCTTTGACTTACATTCATTTCCTGGAGACCTAACCTGAACCACAACCACGGCACACCTAACTGCACCGCTGACAGAAAACCTGAACCTGAAACCAAGGCTTAACCCAAAATATAGGGTTGTTCTAGAAGGGGAGTTCACATGATATGCGTAATGCAAGTACACACACACACGTATCTACACATGTCATGATAAATTTATACATGCTCCAACTTTTTCTTCCTTCCTTCATTTCCTGTTACCTTTTCATCTCAAGCCAGTTGGAATCAGTCTTAATGGTCATACTAATCTTTACTTTTCTGCCATTGACCATTTGCTCTTTTTCCAGGCTGGTATAGATTTATCAACAATAAATCTACTGTATAATAGTATATTGTAAATTCACTTCTTCTTTCTTCTCTGATATTGAGGTTTAATCTGGAGTAGGTGACAACTGGCAGCATTTCAAGTAGACAGTAAAAAGGAGGGGAGCAGTTCAATGGGAAAAAAATGGGGCCTTTAATCTGCTCAATTTGTGCACAATTGCAGCCACGAGGAAGCCAAAGAGAAAAATAGGGCTTGGACTGGCAGCTACTCAGGTCGCAAGACATTTCAAGCTTGGCACTTCCTTAAACAGCAACATCCAACATCCCAAGAGAGGAAACATCCACACAAAGTCCTTGAAACACAGATGGTTTTTATATTCCAACCAATCAACATTCTCATAATGTAATTTAACTTTTTCTACATTTTGCTGAGAGTCAGAAATGTCACAGATTGATGACTTTGTTAGAAGGACGTCAAATGTCCATTCACTGACTCTGCATAGATTTTTTAAATTTTATTATTTGTGTGCCTCTCTCACCCTTTCTCTCTCACTTTCCATCTGTTTAATTTTGTATATTACTTGACACATTTTACGTTTATGTGTAAAAGAATATTTGTTTGTAAAAAAAAAAAAAAAAAAAAAAAAAATCTCCACTTCCTGTTTGAATTGGTGTAATTGGCTGATTCTTGGAAGATGGTAGTAGGTGGTGGGAGTTATGGAGAGTGGGATATATTTAGGAAAAATAAATGCAAAAAGGATGATAGTGATTGTGACGGGAGAGCAGCTACAGTCGAAAGCAGGAGAGATGATAGATTAATAATTGATAAACTTGTGCAAGAGGGGACTTCTCTTGGCAATTGGAATCTAAGACAGCTAACTAAATCCATGAGGAAGGAAATCAGGGAGATGAGGAGCGCTAAAATATTGAGAGGTGGATCATTGTTGATTATATGTAAGGATAGAGGAAAGTACAGTGTTCTCTGACTGGTGATGGAAAATCGGTCAGGGGAGTTGTCAGAGGAAATGTAACAAATGCAGATGTAGGCGAGGTCAAGTTAAATGTGATCATATGTGTTAAGATGTGAGTGTAGGTGCGAGGTTATATTGAGAGAGGGGCAGAGGTGCAGCGAGTCAGGGTTGCACAGGAAATCAGCTTATGCAGAGGCATCAATAATGGTTTCACCACACATGTAGATGATAAGACAAAATGACAGTCAGAACAAAGATACAAGAAGAATGACTTTTAGCTGCTCTTTGTGGCAGAGATGGTCACCTGTGTGGCACAGTCAAAAAGCTGAAATGAAAAGATCAAAATCATTAGTAAAGCGCCTCGATGTGAAAGGGCTGCAGTGGGAAACAGTAAAAGACGTTCTCAAAGAAGATGCACAGTCCTCTGAGACACGGATGGATCCTCTTAATGGTGTTAATTCTGCTTCTCTGGAATGCAAGAGGCTTAATTGCAAATGGCCAAGAGTTTAAGAAATATAGAGATAATTTGGAAGAGACAACTAATGCAATTTGTGCACAGGAGGCACGGTTGAAACCACAGTCGGATTTCATTATAAAGGGATATGCTGCAGGAAATCTGGCAAAGGTGGAGGAGTTGCAACATTAATACAGAATGTAATGAGTTTTACGGTTGAACATGCTAGCACAGATCATGAATCAACTGTGATTAAGGCATGTGCTGGCAGATGTAATATAGATATAATTAACTATTATGATCCATGTGGTAAACTATATGCATATATGGCTGTGATATGGGGATTTCAATTCACATAATTCATTATGGATGAGCAACAGCACAGATGCAAATGGTTTAGTTGTTGAAGAATTTTTAGATGATCACTGGTGTGCATTAATAATGAGGCAGGAGCTTGATATAATAACACGGAAATCACAGAACCTTATATTTGCATCTACTGGAGTGTGATAACACATACCACAGTAGGTTGTGATCTATACCCTGCAGTGACTAAAGTTGGCACAAAGATTTATTATGATATACTGGGGAAATTCTAACTGGGATGCTTTCCAAGAGATCAGCGCAAACAGAGAGTTTTTATTTGACAGGAAAATACAAGTAAGAGTATGGTCAGAATACTCCAGTGTATATACAGCGGGGAATGGAACTCTAGTCTGTTGTTAATCGATATAATGATCAATGACATGTCCAAGCAGAGGAAAATCTGCTCGGTGAATAAAAGGCCACGATGCCTTTTACGTCAATATGAAGCAAGCTGCAGTAGTTAAAGTGGAAAAATGAGTAAATGGGTGATTCAAACTATCTGTAGCAAAAACACAGAGCCTCTCTGCAAAATATATAAAGGGCAGATTTGTCTTTGACTATTGGTATGTAGCTTACATGTCAAGAGATGTGGTTAGATGTGTTACAAGCTCAGGCCTTGAAAATCTGCAGTGGATCGTTCAAAACATCTCGAGTGTCAGCGATACAGGTGGAAATGACTATTGGCACACAGGGTTAATCTCCAGAGGCAATATGAGACACATCCTGTCAAGAGTGGACTAACAGATTGCTGGGAACATAATGGGTCATATTTCATAAGTTTTAGGTGGATTGGTGATGCAAAGGCAGAAAACATAGGATTACATCAATTACAGTACAACCTCACAGTTTCAGTTTCTTCCATTCCTCCTACTTTTTGTCCTTGCTAAGTTTAGACCTCGACAAACAGCAGGAGCTCAAAATCAGAGCAAATTCCTTCATGGCACATAGTCTCAAACTATGTCGATCAGCATTTTTTTAGACCTACTTTTTATATTCACAGATGGCTCCAAAGATCCTGATACAGGATGTGCAGGTGCAGCAGTATATACATATATATATATATATATATATATATATATATTCATCCCAGTGACTGAGTTGTATATTAAGAAAAGAATATCAGACTATTTGTCAGTATGTACCACAGAGCTATTGACAATATTGTTGACCCTGCAGTGGACAGAGAAGAAGGAAAAAACTAACACTGTTATTGCATCTGGCAGCTTTTCAACACTAACAAGCATAAGATCATCATTTAGAACAGATATTATTAATGTGTTCCATTGTGTTCCTGCTTATGTTGGTGTGGAGGGAAATGAGCAGGTGGATATTCTGGAATTAAGCACACAGACCTCAAAGTTATTAAGCAAAGATGAAGCTAAGACATTCATTGGCACATGCGCACAATCAGTACGAGTATCATTCGGATTATAATAAAAATGCATCTATATAATATACAAATACATGTTGGTGCTGGGAGGATGGTGGGTTGAAGATGCGGGGAAGAAAATGTCATCACTCATCTGAGAATAGGTCATTGCAGGTCTCAACCTTACATTGCATAAAATAGGCAACCATCCAACTGGAAAATGCACACACTGTGGCAGAAATAGTGGAACGTGTGCTACTTCATTTTAGAAAATACAAATCATGCTCTTCAGTCATTAAGGTATGAAAAACAAAAAAAATCTTTTTTTTTTCTGCTTTCCTCGTTTATACTCCTGTCCAGCTGGTGGCGGTAATGCGCCTTCGGGCTTGTTTACCAAACGCTATTGAACACTGATGAAGAAGAAGAAAGCGCGATATTCAAATCGGTTTCCGGTTTCTTTTTGCTTCGGTCGTTTCTTCAAACATGGAGCAACATCATAGCAGGTAGAATTATATCTATTTCACACTAAAGTACAATTCTCTACCGTATTTTATCATTCGTGACGACAAAATCTTCACAATTTTGTCAAAAGTGTCTTCGGCTCTTGCAGTCCCGATACTACTGTTCTCGTCCGGATGAAGGGACGGTCACGCCTAATAACATTCAACAATCGAGTGGTTTAATGTCGCCTTACCTTTAATGAAATGTACCGATGTGTTACAATGATATACAAGGTATTTCAGGAATCCTTGGCTTCCACCTTTTAATTCGGCATTCATCCTAAACCCATGGAAGCACTGTGCAACAGTAAAATATCACATTTTATAATTGTTTGTCCTCTTTTTCTCAGATTTAACCAGTTTCACGTTATGTTTCTAAACATGAAGGAAGGACAGTAGTTTCTCTCTGTTATTGGAGACAGAACATAAGAAAACAGTGGCCTCAGCAGAACCTGAGTTTGTGTTTGCTTGTTGCTGCTGCTGCTTTTGTCTTTTAAAAAAACATTATTTCAAGTTGAACCAAAATAGGACTCCACCCAAAGTCTATCTTTATCAATATCACCCTTTGTATGATTGATATTGGCTATTGAAGTGTATGAATATAATAATAATAAGCACGAGAGGATGCTGATGTGATGATCTGTGTATGATTTCCAGTGTCACCAGGACCCCCCTCAGCAGTGTTGTAGTTAAGAGGAAGAGCAGAAGTAAGAGCTACAGGCAGTCATACCGCAGCTGCTTGGGTTCTGCTTCTCGACTCATCTTAACTCCGGGGTTGACAGCACGGAGGCTCAACACCAGCAGGAGGGCTCCAAAGTCACACAACATCACTGTGAGTCAATGCAGGCCATTGATTAATGACATCTTCTCTCAGGTTGAACAAAAAGTGGAAAAACTGTAGATTTGTCATCAATATACTTTGTTGTTTGTCAGGACAGGAGTGGAGACCAGGTAGAGCATCTCTACAAAATATAAAATGGGCACTCGTGAGATCTGTATTTGACATGTCAGCAGCATAATCAAACATCCAGAAGTTAAATATGTTACAAGCTCAGGCCATGAGAATCTGCAGTGGATCATTCAGAACATCTCCAGTTTTTTATCAGTCATGTAATGTAATGAATGGCAACATGTTCATTTTTGAAGTGAGAGGCATTCTATACTCTATTTTCCTCATCAAAGGAGAAGGTGAACCCGGAGCAGCTGGCCTTGCTGGTGAAGACGGAGTGGCAGCTGTCTTACGTTACTCCCCTCTATCGGTTCAGACACACCCAGCTGAAGAGCTACTCCAGGCAGCTCTCAGCGTTCATTGCTGCGGAGAATCAGAAAGGTTTGGCGGTGGAGGTGGAAGGAGCACAAAGTGGCTTCAGGGTCTCCTTCTCTGTGGTGCAGGGGATGGCAGAGGCGGACGATGATGCAGAGACTGTCCTCATACAGGTAAGCATGGGATTCTGTAGAGGCAGTGAGAAGCTTTTGAGGCTGATGGTATCAGTTCCTGCAGTGATATGGGCTGAAAGTGATATGCATATGGATATGTGGTGCAGAATTGGATTTTTAAGCATACAAACCATGTTAAAATGTTCAAAGTGGAACAAGTGAGAAATGAAATGAGATTTGAAAGTCACCTGAATCTTATTTGCAATAATTAAATCCTGACGTTAATTTCATTGACCTACAAATGACTGTTAACTTCATTTTAAAAATGTTTGCGATGTCTCTGTTCAGAGATAAATGAGAGAAGTATGTAAACTAGTGTTGCTTCCAAGTGGTCAAAATATTATACAGACATACCATGCTGCTGTGAAAATAAATGTCTTTTTTACTACCCACTCCATATAAAGAACATGCACTTGAATGGTATTTATGTATTTTGTATGTTGAGTATGCCTTGTGTTTCTCTCTAACTGTTCCCTTTCCCTCCACAGATCCATTCAAAGCCTTTGTTTGCCAAGCAGGATGAGCCTCAGAGGTCAGTCTGGAGCGGCTGGCTGACCTGCATCAACGGCAACCCAGAATACCTGCGCTCACTCCCAAAGGACTTCATCTGCCTGCCGCTCTTCTGCAGCAGTGGGGCCGAGGGTCTCACTACTGTGGTCAAATCCTGGTTCCAGCAGAACTTTGACTGCTGCTTTGGCCCCCTGGAACTCAGCCACACGAGCCTACAGTGGCTGGTGGCATTATGGACTAACTGCCACACAGAGTCCAGCATTCAGAACCTCAAAATGATTTGGACCGTTCCAGTGGTGCCACCACTGCAGGTCACCTACACAGTTAACCCCCAAGATGCCTGGGAGCTGTGGATCAGTGTGAGAAAGGATCCACAAGAGAGCAGTAATGGAGAGGAGGAGGCGAAGGAGGGGAATAGTATTGATATTGAAGAGGTGATGAAGTTCATCCAGGGGCTGAAGAGCCACTTCTATAGACACTTCAGGCTGGACCTGTCAGCAGGAAGTCTAAACCAGGTCTCCACAGCACTGGGCTCAGCCAAGCACAGCGGCAGGATCAAGGTATTGTTGAACTGCTTTTCTCATGAGAACAAACTGAATCAGTCTTTTAACACACAGAGAAAAATACAACTGTCCGAATGTTTCCTTTTGTTTCAGATCTCCAACAGCAAATACACGATCACCACCCTGACGCTACTGACAGAATGTGCCCTCCTCAAAATGCCCATCTGAGGAACAGAACAAGGACTCTTTACACCACCAGGAAAAACTGCAGCAGCAGCATTCGTTTGAAAAAAGACTGATCTGTAAAGACTGGACATGCACCTTTTGTATCACAGATCGCTTTTAAAAAACTTTTAAAACATCATTATTTTTAAAGCATGAGTTATTTTTCACATACCCTCTTTAATAAAAGCACAACAGAGTCATGTTCTGTCTGCTTTCCCTCTCATTTTCCAGCATCTCAACACAGGAAATCTTGTGGCCATAATTATGGGTGACTATTGAGGAAAACATTCCAGCATTCCTAGTTTACCAGGTTGTCTGCTTTTGTCTGCTGTGCTGGCAAACATGCTTAGATTCCAACCTCTCTTGTAAATACTGTACTGTATATATTCTTGTCCAGCTATTTATATGTTTCTGTCATTTATAGTTGTAAATAAAAGCCAAAAAGGATGCAGTGTGGTAATGAACAGTTTGACTGGTGCATGATGAAATAACACTAGGAGGGAAGTTCCTAAAACCTAAACACTTAAAATAATGAAACCCTTTCAAACAACTGTGGGTGACATTTGTTGTCCATTTTGTTATTTATGGTGTATTTATCTTATTCGAATGGTCAGACATAACATAAAAGGATTTCCAGTAGCAGAAGTGGAGAGACAGTCATGCATATGTCTATATTGTTACTATCATTTTCATCTGACTCCCTTGGGTTTTTGTTCATTTAGGCCAGCAATTGATTATTTTCATGATGAATTGATTGTTCAGTCAATAAAATGCCAAATAATAGTGAAAAATGTCCACAATTCCAAGCTGTCTTCACAATGCATTTGTCTGACCAACACTTCAAAATCAAATATATATATATAAAATAAATTCAGTTTACATTATTGTTGCTTACTGAATTAAACTATCTTCAGAACTGTTCAATTTTCTGCCGATCAACGTATGAATATGAAGTTCATTAACTAGATGTTCTAGCTCTACATTAATTCATGTCTTCCTCTCTGTTTTTATCAAATTCAGTTACCATTGAAATGACCAGACGGTGGTTTTTGTTATTTGAAACAAAATCAGGCAACTTTATTTTTTAAAAACAGACCCATTGAAATTCATACAGCTCAGGTAACAAAATAACATTAAATAGAAACAAGGAGGGAATATGAGCATACAAAAATGCCAGTTGTAGTTGTACTTGTACTTGTAACAAGCTCTTCAAAAACAAAAGAAAAAAACGTAAGTCTGAAACATCACTGTATATTGCACTGGTAGAAAAAGGCAAAAAAAAAAAAAAAAAGCAACTTGTGATCAACTTAAGTGGACTCCTGTACATGGACGTCCTTTCTAAATAATGAGTGTGAGGACACGACTCGGCAGCATCGCTGTTGTGTTATTGCTACACTGACACCACTAAATGCACGATGACAATAGCGAGGGCGTAGGAGTCACAATCGCTGCTCCATTATGCTGTTTAATGACAGGACTGGCGTCTCTTTTGGTGTCTAGCTTGGTGATGGTGGTAATTAGGAGCTGATCCTGTCATTAATGGGCATTGTGAAGCTGAGGATTATGGGAATAAAGGATCTGTATTTAAATCTCTTTGTCTTCAGCGTGAAGTGGAGAATGTCCACTCATGGAACGTTTACTTGTGGTTTGTGGTTCATACTCATGATATGTGTTGTATATAAATAACAACTCCTGTTCAGAGTGGGAAAATAACTGTTTAACCCCACAGCCAGTGTGACAAACTTTAAAAACTGGATTGCTTACATACTTAAATGGCACATAAACTCGCCAAACTTCACAGCTACATAAAAAATACCTCCGAGCACTAGACTGGGGGATGGTGTTACCTTCCCACTCTGCTGCCTTCCATGTTTATATAATGTTTACTCTTGTGTGGGTATTTACAGCGCTGAAAAGGGGTTGGCTATATATTTACAATGGCGCCCACACATGCCAATTTATGACAATCTGAGATCAGCATCTGCCAAGCAAATACATGACAGGACGGACAATCCAGACTCAGATCAGTGTTTAAAAAGCAATGAGGAATCTGTGCTCTATTGTGGCAACTTGACATATTCAGCAGTGTGGTAAAGATCCATTATGGGTCCCACAGATGAAAGTCTTCACAGTATAATGCAATCAAATTCTCAACTGAGATAGCACACACACACTTCAGAATGTGCACTCAGTCCCCCCCAAAAATAAAATAATGAGAACTGATTTAAAACAGGGGGGTTGTTATATAGTTAATACCACTGTCACAACAGATCATGCTTTAATGTTCAACACAACCCCCCCCGTCAGTTTGCTGAAAGGTGATTCAATGCACACATGGGGCTGAGAGGTAAACAACAGAGAGGAGAGTGACCTATGTAGTGATGTGATTCACAGTATGAGGAGGCTGCAGCGCGTGCGGCACCTTTAGGAGGCCAAGCCCAGAAAGAAGCCACCGACGAACCCGCTGGACAAGACGATGTTCCTTTTGATGAAGTCTGTGGCCTGCGAGGAAAAAGATAGAGAGCTAATGAGAATTTGAACAGAGTATCGTATTAATCATTGAACAGGCGTTAACTGTTGCTGGAAAAATAGAGTAAGCATAGTCTGAATTAGAAAATGTAAAGTTACTCTTGATATATACAATACCACATGTTAAGACCATCACCGAAAGATGGGATTAAAATGTATTTATCTACTACTCCTCTTAAGCCTGCCATGTCACACTAATGGATGTAGTATTGCTAACTGTACACTAGAGGACACTGCTGGTTTGCAGATAAAGAAATAAAACCTTGCACCCAAACCCAGGACATCAAAGAAAAAGACATGCATTCAATTAATTACATTTCTGAGGTATGCTAGGTGTGGGGCTTGGTGGGTTTTTTTTTTAGTATACAGAAATACAAGTTTAATAATTACAAGAATTATTATATCATTAAAAATAAGCAAAAGCATGAAAAAAGCAAGCTTTGTTACAGGTACCTTTACCTCCTCAATGAATGTATTTATTTCGGGGGCTGCTTTGTTTGCTTTCTTCTTCAGGTGCTTCTTTGCTTTGTTCACATCCTTCTCCACCTTCTTCCAGTCCACCTGCACGTAGCCGCTATGATTGGCAATCTGTGAGGGCAAAAAAAATCATATTCACAATTAACTCTGTGTAGATAACTTGGAAATACTTAATGATGCTTAATTGTGTACTGCATTTGTTTTTTGTCGTCCCAGCTTCCCACTGTGAAGAACAATATGTCTTTTTGGAAATATTCTGTTCAAAATTGACCTCTGACATGATATGTTGTGCTGGAATAATATGTTAGAACTAATAAGTAACCTTTTGTGAATTTCCTCACTGTGGGACAAATAGAGGTTTATCTTATCTTATCTTTTGTTGCACTCTACTGGGCTACTGACTCCTTGTCTGCTCTTATCTGATTTCTTCTGAGCTTTACTGTATCACTGTCTGGCAGTTAATGACATGTTGTCGTGAGACAGAATCTACAGTACAGATCTTTGAATAATGGTTGAATAATTTCCACTGAATATTAAATAGTATTTTTACTTGAAATGCCCATCCTGATTGTGAAGAAGTATTTCATGTGTTCAGCCTGTGAATCAAATCAAGTTTGTGGTGTGATCTACTTGTAAAATTGTTACAAGACAAAATAATACACTGATAGCACCCGATAAGCATCCAGATGGCCTGCGTCCATCAAGAGCCGGCTGACACACAATGCTAGTCTTTCTGCTGTAGAGAGGAGACCAGCTGATCATCATGCTGTATGTACAGCTGGTATCTTCACTTGTCAATTAAGTTGGAAAAATGTGAATCTTACAATTGATGTACTTTTTAAATAACTCAGAGACAATGTACATATGGTCGATATCTATTCACTTAGGGTTATGGTGCTCTTGCCTGTAAAAGAAGGAATCCTCCTCCAACAGCAGTCGCAGCTATCTTCCCGACTCTCTGGAAGAGGTAACCGGCACACCTGTATATGTTGAGAGGAGTGTTCATTACATGTGCACTCAGTCAGATCAAGTTAGTCAGGTAGATGTAAAGTTCTTTTGTCAAAGGGGTAAAAAACACAATACTGAACAATATTTTAGTTACAGAGAGATCCTCATGTCTTACCATCCAGTCACCCCTCCCATCATGAGCTGGGTGGCCACTGAATACTTCTCAGCGATTGGGCCTGAGTTGTTCCCAAACACCCTGCTCCACCACTGGTGCCTCCGGGCATATTCTGTCAGGTCCACCACCTCATAAACCTCATCCTCACTCTCTGGGTCGTCCTGACCTGCTATGTGACAAGGACAGAAAGAGAAAGTTGAACATCTAAATTAGATATAGTAGCATCAGCCCTTCAGATTAGAGGGAATAAGGGGTGTATATGCACATTAAATGACACTATAGCTCCCTTCACTTCACCTCTTGTCTGCATCACAACATACTGATGTACAAGCACTAACATTATAAGGATATTTCAAGTGACTCATCTATTGTCAGAGACTTATATGAAACATAAAACTGATCCTTCATATCTATTACACTAACCATAGGGTCAGTTCAGCTAACGCAGGATCTGCTTGTGTGTTCTATGCAAATGAATTGGGAAGCTAATGCTAGCTGGCTAGCGTCAAATGGCTACCCATTCAATATATTGCGCACTATAAGCTTCCTTTTCGGACTCTTATAAGCATCGAGATTAAAGCCTGCATTCAAATTTTAACATCGGTGGAGGAAAAAAGTTCTGAATTCAAATATTAATTAGGCTAATAACGTCGTATCCTGACAAACAAACATCGCTAACCTTCCCTGTTATCCACCGTCGCCATTTTGGAGAAACTGGTTATGTCACCAGGATGTTGACAATGCGAAGCCACGCCCACTCCGTGATGCTGTGCCACGTCAGTTAAAAAAAATTGCATCGATCTCGCTCGATTAGACTCAGTATTAGCAACGTGATTGCTAAAATGCTGCAACTTTATTCTGCGTATGAGGAAGATATGTGGAAATTAGGAAACGGGGGTTAGATGATGTGAAAGGATCGGGACCAATGATGCATTGCAGTTATTGTTTAATCAGGCTGTGAAGGAAAAGGACAACTGACACAAGTGTCAATACATATTAGTGAATATGAGATCATATTTTACCATGTGGAAATTATTGCATTTGCTAATTAAACAAAGCGTTTTCACTTTAATATGCATTCAGAGGTTCAGGGGATACATTTTTTAGAGTGTGAGTCCAGAATTATAAAATATGTGTGTTTTTGCAGGGAGAATATGAAAATTTGAGATAAAAGAATGATATAGCAGGGAAGTCATATGGTGGGATGCGGGCGCTCCGATTGGCTGAGGATGGGGAGAGGGCGTGGCCAAAGCGGCGCGTGGGTTCGCTTGGGTGACACAATTATAACAACTTTATCTTCGCGGCCGAAACGCGTTTTTATTGTCAAATAGTCACATCTCGGATATTTCATTCAGCTCATCTCATTCAAATCGCGGCGCAATTTTACTTTGTGGTGAAAAAATGTGACGTTTGAGGAGCTACCCGGAGAGAGCGCGTCTGCCCCCCGACAGGATTTACTATATCGAATCGCATCTTTTCATCCTGGAAAAAAAGTTTTTGATCATTTAGTTTGCTTTGGTTTTTCCTTTTTGATTCGGCGGAGCGAACCGATTGTCCCCGCGTCGCGATTTTCCATGCAATCGTGCGGTGTGTCTGTCGCCGTTGCTGCCTGCGCTGCTGCTCGGAGTCTCGGCTCGGCTTCTTCTGGTGGTGATGAGGGAAAGAAAATGGCGGCGGGAAAAGCGAGTGAAACAGAGGAGGACTTTCCGACACTGACAGCCCAGGAGAGGGACAGTTTGGCCGGGATCGACAGGTCGGAACGGCAGCCCCGTGCACTCACACGAACGCACAGTTTGAAATTTAATTAATTTTCTTTTCTTGCATGTCGAAAATGTCTCCCAGCCGCTCTGCGAGTGATTCTGAGCCGCCTATGTTGTCTTCTTGCTTGCAGCTCACTGTTTGGATTTCAGAAGCTTCATGAAGATGGCGCCAGAACGAAGGCCCTGTTGATGAAGGTAGCAAATCTAACTGGATGTGTTTTACAACCAAGCAGCTCCCCGATCCACTGGATTTACTCCAACATCCTAAGTAGCATGCACGACTGCGAATTTGCTCTCAAACTAGCAAGACAGCCAGAATGCAAGAGCCCAGTAGACCAAGGCCAGCTAGCCGCAGCCCCTCTGTTAGCCAACCAGCTAGCTTGCTAGTTAGCTCCTCTCATCCGACGAACAGCGACCCTGCACCTGCGGCTACGCTCTATCGCTAGCCATGATAACTGTTAGCCAACTAGCTTCATCTCTCTTGATTTTTAACTAGCTTGTTAACGCTAACATATGTGAGTGTTTGTCAGGCAGCCGCCCTTCCTCGTTAGCAGCACGGCTAACGTTATTCCAAGCAGCGTATCCTTGTGTAACTTGTGCCACCAACAACACAACGTCGTCACGGTTTTGTGCTGCAGATTTATCATAGAAAACGTTGCACTTTAACGAGGAAAGTTTGATGTGCTTGTGAGATTGTTTTATTGCAATCGTTAGGCTCTCACATCTGACCTTAAACACACAAGTATCCTTATCTGGCTCCAACTGTTATTACGGTGGTGGAAGTAACGTTAACGCTGGAGCCTTCAGGGTGCAGCAAATCCAGCTTTACTGTATTTGGCCAGGTTAGCTGGTTTGCATTGATCTACTGTCTTGATCACACTCTGTTAGGTTGATTTTGCGGCATTGCATCGCTCCACTTTAGGTCGTTTTGCCGTTTGGATGTCGGTGTGATCGAGTTGACAAACGTTACAAGTAACGTTAATGGCTGGCTGCCTGTCCAAGATGGCGGGACATGGCGGAGTGACACCGATTGCTATATAACCAGTTTGATATGAATATACCGCTGCGAGTGGTTTGTGTGTTGCTAAAGTGTGTCTGAAGTTTCCTCTCTGGTCTTGGATCTCTGTAAAGATGTGTTCCTCTCTCCGATCTAGGTGGTGTCATGGTCCTTTGTTTACAGTTTTCATTGCCTGCATGTGCTCCCGGACTAGAAAGCTGCGTGGTAAACAGGCACAGTCCACATGTACCGGGCTAGCAGAAGAGCTAAGCCTCTCTGTTGTGAATTTATCTTGAATCGAGGATGATCGAGAGAAGATGGTGCTGTTGACAGCTCATGTTTGAGGGGCCATCCACGAATCTGCTCGCTAGGTGGTGTGGGATGCCTAGGAAGTGTAACTACACATCTAGCATTAGCTGCACAAAAGCTGCAGAAAGCATTGGTGTGCTAGACTTGCTGGAGAATATGAACAACGTGCAATACAATTAATGTATCAGGCTTGAATCAAACGGCACTGTTCCTGTGTTCCAACAAGAGCAAGCTCATTAATGTGTTACGAATACTGATGTAATGGTTTAGCACAATTTGATTGCAGTTTTGAAGTGTTTTATATGCTTTGATTGGTACTAGTACCATTTAAAAAATGCTCACCTGCCCTCTTGAAACAGCCCAACTGTCATATGAAAAACGGTCGATTTGTCACGTCCCTAGAGGAATTGGTTTGGTTTCAGTGTTGCATATATTGTGGCATTATATAGAGAATGGGAAGACACATTTGCATCTCTCTCGTAGTGTAGACCCCAGCAATTTTGTACCTTAAACAGTGAATTTGTTGCTGGTGACAATGGTGTTTGTGGTGACAGTAATGTTTGACTTTGCCAAAAGCTAGGTCCTGTTGCATAGTGAGCATTTTTTGCCAGACTTTCTTCTTACAGTCTTACTCTTATGTATAACCTGGTATTAAAAACACCTACAGGCCCTTTGGGCACTTGCCATTTGCCATTTGTAGGGTATTGCAGTCAGATGGCGACACCAGTCAGATATGTCAGGTAGCTAACATGGCATGACAGATTAATGACAATACTAAGTTTGATATTTTCAGATCTGATTCAGTAACTGCGTAAAATGTGTCATGCATGCATGTGTCTGTCTTTCTTTGTCATCATTGCTTCGGTCCAAGCATGCCTAGGTCCTCTCTTGATAGACCACTTAATACCAAGCCTACACGTCCAGTGAGTGCACTTGCGATACACATATCTGATATACTGGATTGGCCATCAGAGCAACATCTGATCTTCCTAAACAAGTCAAGTATCAGTAAATGTGACAGATTTACAGTGTTGTTTTAACACTGTAAAATTGCAAACGTCTTTAAGCAAGATAATTAAAGTGTGCAAAAAAACTAGTATGAATGGTGACAAAAGGAAAACAGCTCAGACGTAATGTCTTGTTACAGCTCCAGGTTAACTTCCACATAGAAGAAAATACAGGTTTCAAACTGAAAAAGAGAAGTAAGGGCTAATATTGAATACACTAATAGTCAGAGTTTGGGTATTGATGGATGAATATTGGATGAATATTTTGGGTCCATTGTCAGCAGCAGACACTAGAGAAAGTGGCATAACTATCATGCTGATACTAGACCTTCAGTTGTTACAGAGCACAGTATTAGGCATTGCTTATTGCCGTAGGACTCCAATGTCAGATAGTCTATGGACATTTGAGTCTGCTGGGAATTGTAAAAAACAACCGAGTTGCACAAAACTGTCTCATTTTGTCACGTTCTTCATTTAAAGAAATAAAGGTTTGATGTGTTTTAGGACCCGATCCCTGCTCGCAGCTTATTAGTTATGAGTGGCTACCCTGTCTGACGCTTTGCACGGCTGCCTTGCTGCACTGTTGTTCCGTCCACATGCAGATAACTGTGGGTTCAACGTTTGTGAAAGAACTAGGTCACTGTATCACCACCAATAACTAGGTGGCAATGACGTAAACTTGGAAGAGTGAGATGGAAGATAAGCTTTGAACTTGAGTGTACTCATTTTTCTAAGTGTGACAATATCTGTATTGATGAATATTTTCATTTCGTCCATTTTTTAGTTGTCATGATGGGCTGAATGGTGCCATGTGCATCAAATCTATTATTGTTACATGTTCCTCCAGGTCAGGGAGACCATGCAAAAGACATGCATGTAAGGTATTAGGTCTGCTCTTGTATTTCCCTTGGCTAAGGTACTGGCCGAGCTGTGGTTGACCTCTACTCTGAAATTGTTAAGATAGGTCATCTGCAAAGGACAGTTTTAGACTCAGATACATAGAATGCATCAGTTTTGGATAAATTTGTGCAGAGATGTTTGTGATATTAGCCATTTGTGAAAGCATTGGTTCTATTCAGGAATCCTGCCATCCATCCTCTCTGCAGGTAAAAGCCAACAACAATCCTTCCCCCCGTGCGTGTTCATGTTTTGATTGAGTTGCACATAAAGGAGGGGGCATTTACATGTGGTCCGTTGTCAGTATGTTTGTGAGAGAGACAGTGAGAGCGGGATAAGGAGGGACTGATTGAACGAATGCATTGTGTACAAATGGCAGCCTGTATTCACATGTGTTTTTGGAAAACTTAGGTGCAAGATTTTGCAGTGGGTTCGGGGTCCTCCCCATAAAAGTTTATGTTTGCAATAAATATATGCAATTTCACATCATTTTAGACCATTATTATTACCACATTCCTTTACCATAGAAAAAGATTGAAAAACTAGTGCAGAGAATAAATAAACAACACCCAAAAAAGCTCAAAGACAAGACTCTTAGCTGTGGTGCTCATAATTCTGAATTCTGAATTAGTTTTCTTATGTAATGAGACAAGAGTTTGTAGGTTCAGCAGCCGTGGCAGTGGAGGTGGCGCTGGTTTGGTCGCAGAGACTGCCATGCTGCTACTCATCCATCTCCCTTCTCACTTCGAGTGCCAGTGTTTGCAATTTGCTTTGCACATTCAGGACAGGTGTTAGAAACCTAAGTCTTTTGAACCTCGGGTCCAAGGTAGTGACGAAGATCAGTGTTTTGTGCCATGTTTGAGAAAGAAGTCTCCATCTTTCATCGCTGTTGCTCCGTAGCAGTGAGTTGAAAAGCCTGCACTGGGGCTGACTCGAAGACAGCAATCTGGGTGGACTGGTAGCCTCTTCACAAGTGGAGGTAACGCAGAGATTGCTATGTGTTTCTTCCCACTCGTGAATACAGTGGCACCTTTTGCCCCAATTCTGCTTCAGTACTGAATTGATGGCGAGTTATAAGGTATGGTCAGTGTAGCACAGAGTGGCTAAACTTTTCCATACATCAGTAGTGAGAGCAATTTTTCTGTTCTTGGCTTTAATTTTAATCTTCACTTCCTGGTATATCTCGTGATACTTCCTCTCCATCAGCTTAGTGAAATAGGTCCTTGAGAGAAGAGTGTAACCAGGGTGGAGGGTGTTGATCATTGCTCTGAAGCCTTCAACTACAACCATTGATAGTGGCCTCATGTCGGTGACAAGCATGTTTAGGACACTATCTGTCAAAACAGCTGCTGCTGTGTGCATGGTGCTTTATTCCTCATCAAGACAGCTCATGGTGAGTTGTTTTTTTCTAAAATGAGAAAAACAGTATGAGTATGATTAATAATACATTTTACATAAAATATAGGAGCAGCTTGTGTGTAAGATTGGGAAATATCAATATCTTCTATAATGGATAAGATGATCAAGCGGGAATGTCTGTCTGTTTTTGGCTATTTCAGTGAACTGAATATGTGACCAATAAAGGTACATCATTAGAAGGATGGAAAAATCATATAATAATCCAATATAAACATAAAACATGTCATTAAGACTGTTGTATATTCTGCTCATTGGTTGGCAACATTGTCCACAATGGCCTCATATACCCACAGATATAAATAATATACTGTAGACACCATGATATAAACAATTGATGCTAATGTTGTCTCACATTATGTATTGTCATGTGACACAGTGTTGGGTTGCCATTTCTTTCAAGCTAGTGGAGTTGGTACAGTTATGCATTTAGTTTAGAATGACATAGTAAATCTGTTCTCACCATTGAATGCACTGAAACAGAATTGTCTGACAGTTGTGTTCTTAAGACCACTCTGGCTTCTGAGTAGAATTTAAAAAGAGCTTAGCTTTAACGTAGATGATGTGAAGAACGCTTTTTTCACAGTGAGGTCCTGGAGACAAAGCTACATTTCCACTGTGTAAATATGCTTGCGTTGCAGCACATCTGTCCTCAGCCGCTCCATCACTTATCACTTAATTTGCCCAGCTTTTGTGAGTCTGTCCCTCTTTCTCTCTCGTGCTATGTGTTTGTGCTGCATGTTGTCTTGGCAGAAGTTTTACTTTTCGGTCTCCTGATAACTCGATTATGTAAGGGCTTCTTGGCAATGGCAGCGCTCCCCACCAAGGGCAAGTAGCAGGTCCTCTGTGTGTTTTGGAGGTTAAATGTGGTAAATAGGGCTTAAATTTCAAATGAAAGAAAGATGATCTCCATAAAAACTGAGAAGAGTGATGAAATGTGATTCAGTTCTCCATAAACTTGGAAGTCATCTCTCAGTTTCACTTGCTCATGCAGCTGCCTCTCTTTGCTTTGAACGGCGGCTCTCAACATTGTGGAGCAGCTGAGCTATCTTCTTTTCCATCTCAGTGTTGCACCAGAGAAGCTCAAGTGCCAGAGTAGGTCCTTCTAAGGTTTGTTTGCCGTGGTGTGAAAAGTGACATGGCCAGTATGTGCTTCATTTCTTTTTACAACTTGCACTACTTGCAAAAAAAGAAAAATTCATCATAATAATCTCATAAGGCTTTTTTTTAAACACATTTTAACGGGTGAGTGTCTGCTGAAATAGAGCGCATCAAATTTTCTCTATTGTGTGTGTTTACCACAGGCTAGTGTTGCTACTTTCCGTTAGATCTGCAAAGATTTGTTGATTGAGAGAAGATCAAATGCCAACTATTATGGTAATTGATTACACATTTCAGTCATTTTTCTAGCCAAAATGTCAAACATTTGTTGGTTCCAGCTTCTTAAACGTATCATTAATGTTGCATATTTGGTCGCACAGGTGACTCTGTTCTGTCATCCATGTTGGCAAAATGTATGGATTTACTAAGCTACAATAACGATTTTGCTTTTACCAGTTGAAATGAAAAACGTCTCTGCTGGTGGGTCAAATAAGTCGCTAATTAATGAAAAGTTACACTTGACAGCAGGCCCAAATAAAACTTGGCTGTTGTCGATTTAGTGTCCTCTCAGCAGTCGATGTCTGTACTCTATTCCCGACAACTCCAACAGAGTGATGCGTCTTCTCTCGAGCTGATGGTGTCACGTCAGTTTCTCCCAGTTAAACTTTCATCCATATCACGGTAATGATTTTAAGCTGATCAACTTTATATTTTTGAAATAGGACCATCACTATTTGGAGCAAGTAGTTCAGGGGAGTTATGGTGAGTCAATTTAGTAGATTTGTCAATGTGTCAGGTTCATATTTAATCAGCATTTAGGTAAATATAAGTTTCGGATCAGACATAGTATTATATATAGTATTAGTATATCTGATATTGGAGGACTGGGATTGGATTCAGGGCCAAACATGTTATGTTAAGTTTGACCTTTTCAACAGCTATAATGTGACTTTCATCGTGTTAGAAGTGATGAATGTTGTGGCATGCCTGCAGCGAGGCTCAGTGAATGCTTGTTGTGTAAATCCAGCTCACGGGTAGCAGCTACTTTTTTATCTCTTTTAATCAAGGCAGGAAGATCTGTAATGGAAGTCCAAAAAAATCAAAGCACAAGCCTTTATCTCCAGTAAACTCCATTCCAGTAAGTTAGTCTGGGGCTGATACTTATCTGCTGAAAAGAATGCGAGTCGGGCCAGAATTAGGGAGCTGACGTCAGCTGTGCTGTGACTTTCAAAGGTTCTGAGTGACTCTCAATGATTTTCTTTCTCTACTTCAGTGTTTCTCTCCTTTGCATAACAGGCCAATACACCAGTTTGTCTTTGTCTCCTCCCCAGGCTGTTCGCTGCTACGATTCGCTCATCCTTAAGGCTGAGGGCAAAGTGGAGCCGGAGTTATTCTGCCAGCTAGGCCACTTCAACCTCCTCTTGGAGGATTACCCGAAAGGTGAGTGACCCCTCCTCTTCACTTGCACTCGAGTGGCTTGTAGAATCGTTCTTTCCCTGCATGTTCCTGTTCAGAGATGCTCGGTCAATTGTTCTGTTAAATCTTCATCTTGGGTTTGACAAGCACTTCAATTACCATATTTTTTAGCACCCTCCATCGACTTAGAATTTATTTCTGAGCACGTAACTCTTAACTAAATAAGATTAACCCTTCATCCTTTTCATATTTGCAAAGATTAAAATTTTATTACAACTTTAAGGCAATTGTGTAGCTAATTTTCCGTGGATACGCCGTATTAGTATCTACAAACGTGCAGTTGGCTCTATTCCAGCTCCACATCAATGCAGACTGCTGACATTCTCTTCCTCAGTGCTGTGCTGTGGTGACATAGATAAACTCTCAGCTTCCCTCTCCTTTTAATTACAGCATTATCGGCATACCAGAGGTACTACAGTTTACAGTCTGACTACTGGAAGGTGAGACACACAAACACACACACGTGCCTACATGCTTGCTTTCTCATTCAGTTACAGATACTCTCACGTCCTGTCAATTACACACACACACACACGCACAAACACACACACACAAACACACGATCTTGCTTTCTCTCCCACACATTCACTCATGAATACGCAGGAAGCACGTACGGCCTTGGTTGGGTTAGATGCTGATGCGAGATACGGTTTCAGGTTTCGAGTCAGAGTCATTTTGAGCGTTTCTCCTGTGAATTTGACACTTTGTGGTCAGGCTGATAGCTAGTTATTGGTTTTTCTGATTACTGAACTGTATCAAGTAGCTGCAGGGTTATGCAAATATATATGGCTTTTGTTTACAAGGACACATACAGCATCAGTAATATTTGATTACGTTGTTACCTGAAATGATACATTTAGTTTTGTTGACCATGTTAAAGCTATCTGTTCTGTTGCGTTTTAGAAGGGGTCCGCCTTAAATACGTGTTTAGTGTAAGTTCTTGATGTAATTTTTTTTATCTCAACTATTTGTCAAAATTACCTTTCACCTCTCTCCATCCAACCCAGAATGCTGCCTTTCTGTATGGCCTGGGAATGGTCTACTTCCACTATAATGCCTTTCAGTGGTGAGTATTAACTATCTTTATTTCATCTGCAGTACACACTGATGAGTCAGTCGTAATTAAGGGTGGTAAAATCTTCTCTCCTTAGAAGTGATGTGACTCTCTCTTGCACATTAATGCACTGAAATCCTAAATCATTTTTTTTTAAAAATGCACAGTACAAACGACTCTAGTGTTAAACCGTGAACATTTTACAGGAACGTTTTCTTCTCTTTCTTGCTGAGATTTGGATGAGATGATCAATGCCACTCTCAAGTCCGAATGGCAAATATGTAGCCGGGGCCAGTTGCTGGTTAGCTTATCTTAAGCATAAAGACTAGCTAGTCTGGCTCCTTCCAAGCATAACAAAATCCACCTACCTGCACTTCTAAAGCTTACTTATTAATACGTTATCGAGTATCTTGTTTGTTTAATCTGTGCAAAAACGGAAGTGAAAAAACGACAGTTTGCTGTTATCCGGGGAGTGGTGGTGGTGGTGGTGGTGGTGGGGGGGGGGTTATGTGCCAGACTATTTCTTGGCCAGGACCAGCGACTTCCTGGAGCGTCCACTGATTTCCTGCCAAGAAATGGTCCGGCACTGTCAAACCACAACATGTAATTTTTAAACTTCTTTCGAATCACTCATTCTGTTGTGTGTTTTATTGCAAAGGGTAAATCAATTCGCTTGTAATGCGGCTGAACACACTTTAAACAAGGCAAACAATGCACTGTTGAATGAGCCTGTAGAAAGGCAGGTCCGTTCAAGAGAGAGGGCTTATCCATAGAAGAGCATCTGTGAACGCGAGACCAGGATTACACAGCTCACTTGTGGTCCATATACTGTATGTTTATCTGTTTGTTGTCACCAGCTGATAAAAATGCTTGCAAGTGAAGCTGTCCTGCGTTGTTTCCATGGTAACGCCCCAACCAGAGAGGACTGGATTACCAAAAAGAATCAGCCAGCTTAAACCTCAGGATAGATGAAAAGGACGCAAGCATCAGCAAACACAGCTATTGTTCTCGATGGCTGCAGACAAATTACAGTCAAATTGCCTTCAAGAGGCAAATCCGTTATTTTGAAAAGGCTGAAGACTCGGCTAACAAGTTATTTACAAGTGGGGTACTTCCTCAGGTACTGTGGAAGGAACATCTTTAGTATTCAGTTCAATATAGTGCACATGCAGCGTGACTTGAATGAGCACCATCCAAATGTGCTGCATCTTATGTTCTCAACTGTTGTTTGGTTCCTTTGGTCCAGAACAAATTAGTTACTTTTTAGTCGCAGCCTAATCTAACAATCCAGTCTTATCATATATCTGTGTTTTTATGTTTTTGTCATTTGTATTACCGCCCGCCCTCCTTCTCATCCCCATATTCTCCATTTCGACCCACAGGGCGATCAAAGCATTCCAGGAGGTGCTGTACATTGACCCAGGGTTCTCCCGGGCCAAGGAGATCCACCTACGCCTGGGTCTCATGTTCAAAGTCAACACAGACTATGAGTCAAGCCTAAAGGTAGGTCCACCCCAAAGCTTTAATACCCGTTACAAGCATTATTCTTAACTTAATACCACGCTGAGCTCTGTCAACATTTGTGAATTGTAATGTTTGTTTTGATTTTTTTTCTAACCAGCAACAAGAATAATACTTAAGAACCAATCTCGAACACTTACTGTACAAACAGTTAAACCTTGCTGGCATTGTCAACATTTCACGAGGCGGTTTCACGTGCCTTCACTTTGTAATGCATTTATTATGAAGTGCACGCAGCAAATGTTGAGTTATTTTCAATGGCAGTTTTGTGCATCAGGCTTAACTTAATAGAACAGGACAGATCCTGACTAGCTCCTGGAAAATAGTGATTAAAAAAGCTGTATCATGCATAAGGGTTCACTGTGGTGCTTTTACTGACCTCTCCCCATTTTCTCTCACAGCATTTTCAGCTGGCTTTGATTGACTCCAACCCCTGCACTTTGTCCAAAGCTGAAAGTAAGCACTTTTTTTTTTTATTTCACACAGCCATTTATGTATTAACTCATGAATAAAAGACTTATATTAAATTAATATATTAATTTCATGCTTTCTGGATTGTTGTCTGCAACTTACATTTAGAAACATATTAATAAAACATGAAATGTATGTAAAGCTGTTGGAATGATGCCCTACAAATACTCATTTAGCACTGAAAAAATATGCATTGTTGGACAGTCCACTAATTTTTTTTTTTTTTTTAATGATTTGAGGCTTTTTATAGAATTGTGTTTGTTAAAATGTATTTTTCCTCCTTTTTATATGCATTGCACTTTGTATAACATTGATTATTGGGGTATAAATATCCAAACATGAGCCGTTCTTAGACTAAAAATAGCAGCAAGGGAGCTCATCTTATTGTGTTCACCATCTTCTGTACAGAGCATTAGATGATGTTCAGCAGCTGGGGTTTAGTCTGGGTAGAGCAGTGACATTATTTGATATGCCACTGCCATCTCATATCCCGCCCCGCTACCTGTTACCTTGGCGACAGCAATATCCATTTTTACCCAGCCGCCTCGCTGTTTGCCTTTGCCTCATTGTGTCCCCCCTCATTCCTGTTCTCACTCGCGCACATACACACACACGTACACACACACAGCAAGGGCAGCCCCCGTCTTTCTTCCCCTCTCTCTCCGTCTCTCTCCCTCCCTCCTCTCTCTCTCCCTCCATCTGCTGAGAGTCACTCAGGCAGCTTAGATCAGACACTGCAGCGCTCCAGACAAAGGAAGGTGCCGCCAGGAGCACAGCTACCTATCTGGTCTGTTCCACTTCATGTAGACGGGCAACCTTGGGTTTCTGACACCTATTTATTGACAACGCAGCACTACTTTTCAAAGACTTGAAAAGACTATGAGGAGGACTAACTCACAGAGGGGGCGGGAAACCTTTCCTAAATGCTAAATTATAACCTCTATTTATTTTCTAACATGTTTCCTCTTCTCTCTTTTTACAGTCCAGTTCCACATTGCTCATTTGTATGAGATTCAGGTAAGTGCTCACTCTTTTGTTTAGCTTGTGTTTCAGTTACGTCTGCTCCCAAGGACACATTTGTTTGGTTTCTGTCATTTGTAATTCTGAAAATAAGTGCGGCACGTTGATTGAATGTCCAATTTTAAGGCGATGGCTCTTAACCCAGCAACCTCTGTGAAATCCCAGTGCGTGTGAATGCTGGGGATAGCCCTATTTTTTAAAATAATTTTGAACCAGGTGCTGACAGAATTGAGGAGGGAGCAGGGTGCGTGAGTGGGTGGCATGCGGGAGGGGATAGGAGATTACTCTCAGCCGATCGACGGGGTTGCCACGGAAACAAGAAAGTCTGTCTCCCCCCTCTTTTGTATGCTGGTGGTCTCGCTCTTTCTTTATGTCGGTTTCAGTAGAGAAGTACAGTAGCTCTCGTCAGCTCTGGGAGTAGCGGCGCCTCACGACAAATGTGCTGTTTTTGTGCTGTGTCAGATCACATCGCTGCAGTGGAAGTCTCAGGCTTAGGTTGTGTGCTGCCATTTAGCAGCAAATCTCTGGATGCAAAAGTGTGACTAAATGTGGAGGAGCAGGGAGGGCCATGAAGATTATTGCTTTTGCATTTCCTATTTTTGTTACGCTCTAGTATTGAAGGGATGAAAGATGGACAAAAGGGATGAACTGGCAAAAAGTTATGGCTTCAAACTGAAACCTTCACCTTTTGTAATTTACGTTTTGGTCTCTCCTCTCACCACCCTCTCATTATCCTCCCCTCACACTTTCTCTCCCATTGCTCCCTTTAACCCCCTTTTATTCCTCACTGCCCCTCCACTCCTCGTATCCAGAAGAGATACCGGGCTGCAAAGGAGGCCTACGAGAGCCTCCTGCAGACGGAGGATCTTCCTGCACAGGTGAAGGCCACTACCCTGCAGCAGCTAGGTAAGAGTGTGCACACGCTTAGTTTAGTGTGGTGGTGTAGTTTTATTCAGCTGATTGACCTGCAGTCTTTATAGAACCATAAGAATCCATTTTTAATGTTAAAAGCAAACTTCCTTTTCCAGCGAAACTGAGAAAACTCACCTCACTTTCTCTTCTGTTTCAAAAATATTTTTGGTTTCCATTTAGTTGCATGGATGATAACCGCACTTAAACAATTAGTTTTTGCCCAAGAGACAAACAACAATTGATTGATCTGACATTTTCCAGGCTGGATGCATCACACAGTGGAACAGCTCGGGGACAGAGCCAGCAGGGACAGCTATGCCATCCAATGTCTGCAGAAATCTCTGGAGGCCGACCCAAACTCTGGACAGTCCTGGTACTTCCTTGGCAGGTATGTTGTGCACACATCAGAAGGCAAGATGATTAAGCCTTGATTGAAATATAATCCACTTTTCTGTCATCTGAATTGTATTTGGGAGTATCTGAAATTTACAGAATGATGAAACCACAAATATTTTGACTATTCTGATACAGATTTGACAATCCAAAGCAATCTACATTGGCACGCTTGCAGCGCTTGTGAAATATAAACAGTGAAGTTATGGTCATGAAATCAATATTGGTTGTGGAATTCCCACTGTGTCATGAAGTAATTTGGGAGAGTTGACGGATTTTGTTCAACAGTTGATCTCTCATTTTAGCTGTGATGCATTTTATTTTCCTGTTGAAACATTACAAACTGGTGCCCTGAGCCAATCTGCTGGTTTTAATGTATGCAGAATGCCATGTCAGTTGTAATGTTTGTTAGCCTGACTCAATTTGAGATCAGGGCTGCTTCACTACATCGCTTTTGAAATGCATGCAATCTGTTAAAGTATGAAGAAAATGTGAAGGATGACAATTTACATTTTTTGAGGCGTTGCATTTGTTTAAATGTTTTCAATAGCACATCCCTGACGGACTCTATCTCTTGCAGGTGCTACTCTAGTATTGGGAAGGTCCAGGACGCCTTCATCTCCTATCGGCAATCCATAGACAAATCAGAGGCCAGTGCAGATACCTGGTGCTCTATAGGGTAAGGGTACATTTGTTCAGGGGAGGTTGCAGGTATATTCCCTAGTAAGAAAAACAACATTTTGGAGTGACCTTTGTCCTTTATCTTTTTCTTTTCATTTGTTTTTTTTTTTTTTAAATCTGTCCAACCATCCTTCCTTCAATTTCCCAATTTCAATCAAACTTATATTTCCATTGTCCTCTGCATGAAAAACACTTTGTTCATCTCTCTCGTCTATTCTCATCATCAATTTCTCCTCAATCACACTCCCTTTATGTACACCTCTTACTCTTGTCTCCATCCTCCCCTGTCTGTTTCCCGTACACTCCTTCCTCTCTCGTCCCCTCCTCCCCCGTCCTCAGGGTGTTGTACCAGCAGCAGAACCAGCCTATGGACGCTCTGCAGGCCTACATCTGCGCCGTGCAGCTGGACCACAGCCACGCCGCCGCCTGGATGGATCTGGGCACGCTGTACGAGTCCTGCAACCAGCCGCATGACGCCATCAAGTGCTACATCAACGCCACACGCAGCAAGGGCTGCACCAACACCACGGCGCTAGCCCACCGCATCAAATGCCTACAGGTGGGTGGAGGGAGGAATTTCAAATAGGCTGCTTGGATGCAGCTTCAATTGAAAATATAACAATATGCAGGAGTTCAAAGGCAGTTGTCTTCAAACAGGTGTGGTGCACCTGCAAAATGAAGGACATTTAATCTGCATCACAGCTTAATAATAATAGTGTCCGGTCATATTATGTATAAAGTGTCGAGAGAAGAACATTGATGGTTCTTAAAGCTATCTGGCTTGAAAAGCTTACTAACACGCTCGATTTTGGCGGGTCACTTATTCACAACACTGGTGACCTCCAGTGTTTTAACTGGGCTCAATTTGGCATATCTGACAATTGGCGTACCTGCACAAACAAACTAATGCTTCAGAAAACGTTCGGTTTTTTATAACAATACAGAACCATAAAAAAATGTCTAGATCAGTTTTGGACATCCCTAATTGAAACTGCTGGCTGCTGTGTATTTGTTCACGCTGCTCTGCGCTGCACTCACTTGAACCAGTTTCACCAAAAACTGTTTGGTGCATCTAACGTGTATTGTGGGCAGAGGACATGCAGTGAGGGCCACAAAATGTATCCAAACTAACCACATGAACAGAACTCTCAACATTGACCCATAACCAAAAACCCCCTTCCACTCGTACAGGGAGCAGAGGATGGGGTTTGTCACGGTTTCCTCTATTCTACCATCATCGCCCTCTCCTGCCCTTTGCTGTTCTTTAACATCCCTGTGTGGCCACAACTGTGTTGAATAAGTCTATATCTTATTCCACAGGGATGCGATTAGAGTGAGAGACTTTCAAACCCACAGGAGCCGAAAACTCTGATCTCATTTTATTTTTGCCTGACTTTACAACTCCCATTCTTTCAAAACCTTAACTCCTGGCTGATAAGTAGTTGGTCCTCACTGGAACTTTATTTTAGTCTTAAATCTTTTGTTGCATTTGCTGTGCGGCGTGATATGAAGGGAAGAGGAACTATAAACATGGTAGAACCCCTGAGGAGTAATTAACTGTCCTTAATTTAAGAAAGTTTATTCTTTTGAGACCAACTGATTCATGCTGTAGCTATTCGGCTCAAAGTCGCCCTCCCATAGATTTAACAACAACGGGATTCTAACAATCCCTATATCTCATGTGTTAATTTATTCATCTATATTTTTCAATGTCATTTTTTTCCTTTACATATGCATGAAGGAATGTTACATTTCCACCAGTTATGTTAGCATAAATTCATGGCATTAAGACAAGCTCAGCGGCTTGTTTTAATGGAATTGTGACTGTGTTTGGGATTACTGTTGCCGAATGTCATGCAAGTAGCAATACCTGACGTAGGTGTGTTAGCCAGCCGAGACACAAGTTTACATGTCGCTGTCAGTTTCCAACTTAGCTTCACTTGTGTTATAACCTCTTACCTATTTACCATTGCTGATCATTTCCTTGTTTTGAGGTCATCGTTTTTTTCTCAACAAGAAAAAAAAAAAAAGCCTTGTGTTTTATTATTTTTTTTGTTTTTTCACGTCGTTTTCCATTCCCCTAGGCTCAGTTGAGTAACCCCCAGCTCAGTAGCCTACAGGGTAAAAGTAAAATGCTCCCTCTTATTGAGGAGGCATGGAGTCTACCAATCCCAGCTGAGCTAACCTCCAGGCAGGGAGGCCTGAGCAGTGCACCACAGCAGGTGAGAGACCAGATAGAGCAACTTACACCTCCCGTCTCCCTTCCCTCCCCCTCCCCTCCCTCCCTCCCCTTTGGAGTGCACACTCAGACACATAGGCACTCAAACACATGATCGTATTGTACACACAGACAGGCCAACACATACGCATGCACTGTTGTACCTACTGATGGGTAACACTTGAGCTTAGCGCCACCTTCCACGCTCTGTGTGTCCGTGTGTGTGCGTGAATGCAGATGTCTAAAGAAGCCAAGAAGCACAAAAACCTACCACTGAATATTCTTTTGCTCCATGCTGTCACACTTGGATGATTGGACCTTGACTTCATTGTAAGCACACTTTCTGCTTCATGGTAACAGAAATTAAATAAGTCATCCTCTATTTCAAAATGTAATGGCTGCTTTATGGCATCTGTTTCAAACGAGGACGGGTCCAGCCAAGTGTTACCCACTCCTGCACTCCCCTTTCTTTTCCACAGCACAGTAGTCGCTCGGCTTCACCCATCATGCTCAGTTCAAATAAACCAAAAAAACTAAATCAACAAAGCACTTGTGCAGGCTTCACTTAATTCTTTCCCATTCAAATTCTCCTTCTATTAATCCTGTTTTTAATCTGTTGTGGTATTCAGGATTCCAGTTAATTTACAAATCCAGTTTGAGGTGGCAACCTTGTTGAACCTGCACCACACCGCTGTTTGCTCTTAATCTGCTTTGGTTTAGATGGAGAGAGATTGCCTTTCTGAAGAGATTAAAGTGCTCTAATTCTAAAATCAAGTGGTTGTGTTTCTAATTCTCACACTCATTGATGTTTGGCCTTTTTGGCTTTGGACCCTGCCCCAGTGTGATCGGTGAGGTCGTGCTGCCGTAGAGTAAACCCAGGCTTCCCATTGGCTCTGTTCATCCCCCCCCTCTCCCCTCCTCCTTCAGTAGTTGACCTTAGATGTCCTGCAGCTGCTCACAAAAGCCCCAGCAACGCCCCCTAGTGTTTCATTACCACCTCGCTCATTCATGCCCATCATACAGTAGATGCGAGTAGTTCAGTTGTGTCCTTGTTTGTGTGTGATCACTGTCATGTTATTGACTTCATAGCACTGGAATATACTGATTTACTGACTTTGACATTTTTAGTGTGAATGCATTTGGTTTGGAGACATTTTGGATGGTTAGTTTTCAACTGGTCAGGTGTGATTTCATGTTTAACCTGATACATATTGACCAACAAAACACATGAGGAAATATTCAGGAATGTAGCATTTTTTTGTTGGTCCACTTTTTGTGCAATATCTAAAAATGAAATTGAAAATGCTTGAAATACTAAAATTGTTTTGAATCTAAGTTCTGGTGTCTATTTTCCATCCTTTCATGAAACAGTCTTCAGGTGAATAAGAAAGACTTGAAAGGACTTGAGGTGTAGTAGACGATCATTCAAGGCCTCTTAGAGTATTCATTTTTAAGGCAGCTACAACAAAGCAAGCTAAAACCAACAGTTTTGTTGAACTAAATTTTGGGACAGTCGCATCTGGCTCCTAGGCTCCCTCAGAGGTAATGGTAAGACTGTCAGCGTGTGGAATGTGCTGTAACCTTTTGCTTTCAAAGGTTGAGTTATGCTGTTGTGTCCTTAAACAGCTGCTTTGTATTGTCTGAAAGTGCAATGAGGAACACGCCAAATTGCTGCGAAGAAGTCATGACATGTCGAGTGCTGCAGGTGGTTGATAAGAAGCAGTTAGTGATGAATTTCCGCCAGCATTCCTCTCAACAGGAGAAGTGCCCCAGGGCTGTTATTGCCCTATGAAGTAACACCTTCAGATACATAGGAATGTTTTTGCTCTACATGCCCTGCTTGTTCGTTGAAGCGCCAACACAGAATCACAGTATTGCTCTGCTTCTCTCTCCTTTCCTTATTCTCCATCCCTTGCTTTGCTTTGCCTTTTGACCTCCCTCTCTCGTAATACTTTAACTCCCATTTGCTACTTTAAATAAACACGCTTGATTGCTTCTTTCCACGCTCCACCCGTTTTATTTTTCACCCTCCATTTGCTGTTTTTTTGCCACTTACTTCTCCTCGCACTTCTTTCTCCCATGACCCTTTGTCGCGTCCCTCCATTCACGTCTTGTTTCTTTTTCCTCCTTATGTTTCTTTTGCTTCCCCCTCCGCCTGCGCTCCCCGCCACCCCCTCCCCCTCCAGGCTTGTAAGCCCAATCACAGTGCAGAGGGTGGGGGCTCGGGTCAGTCGCTGCCCCCTCACGTGGGCTCGCTGGGCCAAGCGGAGGACCAGTCCTGCCCATCCAAGAGGAGGAGAGCCTCCAGCCCTTCTAAGGTAAATGCGACAGTGACGCCATCATTTAACCACAAGGAGTGATGCCCTTTCCTCTTGAAGTAGGCAGAGTCAAAGTCGTGCATTTTAATTTATACTGTATCCTCTTTACACCTTTCATGTTATGTATGTTTTCAGTCATTGAATTGTGTATTTCAGGGTGATTCATGGGCCAGTAACTCAGCACAGCAGCCAGTTCCCAACTGGTACCTCTCCCCGCAGAAACTACAGGTTGGTAATAGCTCTCATCTCATATTTCACTTTAGTTATCGTGCCTGCTTTTTCCTGAACTTCAGGTTTTTTGCTGCCATCTGTCTCCAGGTGCTGGAACAGTTGAGGAGTAACCGGGCCAGCCTGAAGCCACCACAGCTTCAAATGTTGGGGCAGCTGGAGGCTCAGCTCGCCATGATGCAGCAGCACCAGCACCAGGTAAAAAAAACTATACTGTCTCTCTCACACACACACATCAGATTTGGATCAAACACATTAACACATGCCACTTCAGGTCAGGTGTGTTCCAAAAAGTACTGCACTTCAAAAACATGAATAATTTACAGTCAACCTATGGTACCATACAGAACATGAATACTTACAAATACATGTATGCATGAGGCTTCAGTGAGATCTTGATTCTATAAACGTGTGTTGGGTATTTTTGTGAGCTTAACTCATAATGTTAGACTAAATAAACTCACTAATCCAGTGTGTAAACACTAGAGTAGTATTCAGACCTGACCTAAGCCAGCCCTTTCATGGTTTGTTGTGGCACGTGTAGGCGTTAGACTGGTGTGGTTTGGCACATGACACAATGCAAGTTTCAACATTGACGAGTGAGAATGTCAGTTAAACGTGTGTGTGACTCACTCACGGATCAGGTTCTCCGACCAGATTAAAGCAAACATAATAAACGTTTAAAGATAATAATTTTTGAGCCGTAATTATATTTCAATTTGTGGTGTTGTTATCTTTTCTGTTTATAGATGAGACAGAATGCCTCGGGAGGTCAGGTGCGCCCCTCCCTCCCCAACGGCCCCACCACCAACTCCCTCCCCTCCCCCAACCCCAGCCTCCACCCCACCCGGCCCCACCTTGGACCCCACCGGCCCCTGTGCCCACCTCAGCCGCTGGCCAATGGACCCATGGGCCCCGGGACACACGGACACTCAGACTCCCTCCCTGTGGGTAGTAACAGTAGTAGTAATAATCAGTCAGGGCCCACGGCCACAGGACCCAACGGAGACGTGCCTTACCTGCAACCTGCCGGCAGCGGCGACGCAGCACTGCTACCTCACACCTGCACAAGCACGCAAACACAGGACGCCATGCCGCACCAGGCCCTGCACCTAAACTCCTCTCAGGTTAGACATCCAACAACCTATTCGTCTCACTTTCCATGCCTGTGACAGACATCCTCTGTCTTCTCCCTCTGGCAAAGTCTCTCTTGCTCAGCTAAGAAATGGATATGGATATAATTCAGTTTTATCCTACTGACCTACTTGGCTCTGTTGTAAAAACTGTCAAAAAAGCATTGAGAAAATCCATCAAGCGGTTTCATGAAACAAGCTGTGAAATCCCTCCCGTGAGACTCGTCTGAATTAAAGTATGCAGGATTTCTTGTACACATCCTCAATGTCTGGTGCTGAGCCAAAAGATGCATGTAACACATGTAGAAATAGAAAAATGTTGGGCTCATATTTAATGCTCCTTTTTATTAAGGCACAGCATCTTAATCCACACAAGGATCATCACCAGGTATATATGTCTGGCAAAATGGTAACTTCGAATGCAGGTCACCCCGACAGTATTCTCTTCTTCTGCTGTATAACGCCTGCTCTCTTCTTCTTTCAGGGGCTTCAGAAGGGGTCTGTTCCGCATGCGACGGGCTCCAGTAGTGAGGGGACCCCCTCTCACCCCCAGACCCCCAACTCCACCGCCCCTGTGCACCCCAACAATCAGGTTGGACATTCCACTAACGCCCCATCGCCACAGCAGCAGGCTCACAACCACCTCCCATCCCCTCCCTCCCTGCCCCACTCCTCTACCTCAGGTGGAGCAGCACCCAGTGCGTCCGCTACCAAAGATAGCAACACCACAGCCACCCTCGTTACGGCAGCCGCATCCCTCGGCAATGGGGGCTCGGAGGGCAAGACGCCATCGCCGCTGCCATCAGCTGATGGCAAAACAGCGCAGGCAGATGGCCTAGCCAATCACGTACACTCGGGGGATGGTGGCAAGGTAGCAGAAGGTGGCGAGAAGCCGAGCCTTAGCGCAGACAATCCTAGACTATCTGCCCTGCTGGCAGGGGGGAAGGGCCCTGAGGAGGGTGAGGGACCGTCAGAAGGGACAGCTTCCGCTGCATCCACCACGCCGGAGTCCCACAAGAAGATCAACAACATCCACCCGGCCGTCCTGCCCTCCACCCCCCATGCGCAAGGCAGCTCAGCTGCCTCCTCGCCCATCTCTGCCATGTCCACCGCCACACCCTCACCCAAATCCTCAGAACACACCCAAACAGGCGCCCACAGTCCCGCCACTACCACGTCTACTGCACCTGCTGTGAACGGTAACGGGAAAGGAGGTATCTCCGAGGACTCTCAAAGCCCACTGAAGGCTGAGCCGCCCACCGTCACCAGTCTCAAAGCTACGCCTCCACATGGACACAGCTCGTCCTCCTCATCTTCATCATCTTCAGTATCCATCTACCCCAGCTCCACAGATGTGCTCAAGGCCTGCAGGTGAGACTGAAATCCCCCATTGTTTTTCTTTCACATCACAGTGTCCTGCAGATGCACTCAGGATTGATGGTGTTGACATACGCACGGATAACACACAGTCAAGCCACTATAGAGCTGTTAAGTTCATAATGCCTACAATGGATTTATGGCATTAGCATCCTGCACCCTCAAGCAAGGTTAAAATCCAGGCTGAGCTGATCTGGCAGGGACAGGACAGAGTTTAATAATGTGTGTAAGGTACAAATAGAAATGATCTTGATGGGTAGAATAGGATGGCTGCTTCAACTTCACTTTGTATGACCTGAGCATGTGTACACCTCACTTATTCAGCAAAGTGGTCATGGCACATGCAGCATTTGAAACACGTTAAGTAGATTCTAAATGACTAACTATGTAGGCAACAAAGACATTTTTAAAATAAGTCAAACGCCTGACTGTACTGTTTGATATATTTCTTGCATGTTTTCCAAAATGTTACAAGTGAGAAGTTGAGTTTAGTACTTTATTTTGTGTATTGCAAGTTTTGGAAATGTTTCACAAATGATCAGAAAGACCCAGATGAGCTGGTTTCCACAGCAATGACCATGAAAGGCTTGAAGCTGGCCTCCAGTAATTACTAGTGTTTTGTCATTACCTTAATCAAAAGAGTCAGACATTGGAAAGTTAAAAGGCTTTTGCTGTATGTGAAATGGTGCAAATGATAGAAGGATCAGTTGAAGCGTGCGGTTTGTTTGTGAAGATGTCTCCTCCCAGTGGAATTGCAGAGTAACTGCAGAACTCGAGGCAAATAATTATGTAACTGTAAACAACACCGAAGGCTACTGGGCAGTCTTGTTGCCATGCAGATATTATCCAGCACATATTATTCAGTGAATAGATTCCTCCATTTGGTTGCATGTCTATTTATCAAATGGAAATGTATTTGATTAAAATCACAAATTGCATACGTGCTGATTATTCATTTAAACAGCCTGTTAAGGAGTACTTGTAGATGTATGAGATCAGCGCTGGAACAGTGGAAAAGACTAGCAAGTATTATGTACTGTATTTTACTTGTGTATTATCCTCAGTCAGTTGTTCCCTGGCTGATTTATATTCTGTAATGTATATCTCTATTGCTCTGTTGTAATACTTGTGCTGCTATCGCTAAAAACATCTTCTGCATTGTGTACGTGCAGGAACCTGGGGAGGAACGGTCTCTCCAACAGCAGCATCCTCCTCGACAAGTGCCCCCCGCCCCGGCTGCCCCCTCCACCCTCACCAGCCCTGCCCAAAGACAAGCTCAACCCTCCCACACCCAGCATCTATGTGAGTATAACCCTAAGATCTGTGAGCTACTTTAAAAATATTGTTCAACCTGGGGTTTTTTTTTTTACCGGGTCAGAAGTATCAGACAGTACTGTGACATGCTTTTAACTTCCTGTTTCCTGTCCGTGAACCAGCTGGAGAACAAGAGGGATGCTTTCTTCCCACCACTGCACCAGTTCTGCACAAACCCCTCCAACCCTGTCACTGTCATCAGAGGCCTGGCTGGAGCACTCAAACTGGGTAAATGCTTTGTTTTACAGTGTGCATTGTGGGTATTTTTCTGTGGTATATCAATCACAGAGACATGATTGTTGTAATTATTTATTTCCTTCTCTGATTTCTCTGCAGACTTGGGTCTGTTCTCCACAAAGACGTTGGTCGAGGCCAACCCGGAGCACCTGGTGGAGGTCTGGACTCAGCTCTCTCAGCCCGCTGATGAGAACTGGGACCCGACCGGCATCAAGAAGATGTGGCGCTGCGAAAGCGCCCGCGCCCACACCACCATCGCCAAATACGCCCAGTATCAGGCCGCTTCCTTCCAGGAGTCCCTACGGGTCAGTTATGCTTTATGTGTATCCTCTAGATTCCACTTTAACAAAAACCAAAGACTCAAAGGTTTAAGGACGTCTCAGGATGAAAAAAAGATTAACTGCATACTGTTGGCTTAATGCATTTCCTGTCTGTTTTCAGGAGGAAAATGAGAAGAAGGCACTAAAGGAGCCCTCGGACACAGAGCCAGCGTCTGCAGAGAGGTACCCAATGTTGTTCTGTGTGTTTAGTCACTGAAGTTTGATTATTTTGCCGCATTAGAGAGCTCCAGGTGCAGTGAACCGAATGACACAGACTCAAAACACAGAATTAGACAGGCATGGTTTCATTCATCATATACTTCAGGAACCTGTCAAATTGTGGTGAGACTTTCCATATCATGATAACATAGTCAAGCTGAAGGCTAATGTTATCTATTACCATTATGTTTCTAATGTTGTATAGAATGATGCATAAATACATTATACATATATACAATACTTAGTTACATCTAAGCCATTTTAATTTCTGATGTTCAGAGATAAGTTTTTAGGGGTTTGCCAGGAGAGGAACTTTAATTGGTCCAGTTTTGAATAGGATTTGGTTTAGCTGAATTGTTTTATGCTTTGAGGAACATGTCACTATTACTAATTGTAAATTCTCTTTATGTTGTGTCCTCAGTGCTGCATGCAAAAGGAGGGGCCCCTTAAAGCACATCAAGTTTGGAACCAACATTGACGTGTCGGATGAAAAGAAGTGAGTATGGATCATATCTCGCAGCCTCATCTGCCACGAACTGAAATTGATCTTACACTGACCACTTGTCGCACTCGCTCTCCACCAGGTGGAAGCAGCAACTCCAGGAACTCAGTAAACTGCCGGCTTTTGCTCGAGTGGTGTCGGCCGGCAACCTGCTCAGCCACGTGGGTCACACCATCCTGGGTATGAACACCGTTCAGCTCTACATGAAGGTCCCTGGGAGCAGGATACCAGGTGAATACACACTTTCTTTCTGAGACAAATGATTACTACAAGTTAGGATTTGTTGTGCATCAGTTTTTGTGTGTGTGGATTTGTGCACTGAAGAGGTTTTGTGTATTTCTCTGCAGGTCACCAGGAACACAATAACTTCTGTGCTGTCAACATCAACATTGGACCAGGAGACTGTGAATGGTTTGCAGTACCGGAGCCCTACTGGGGAGTGATGAGCAACTTCTGTGAAAAGTAAGCTGCACCAGTTAAGGGTGGAAGGACAGAGGCTGTAATGTATAAAGCAGCTTGAAGCAAATTAAATATACTTTTCCCATTTCTTTGCTTCTACAACTCTGTCCTTTTCCTCACCTCCAGGAACAACATCAACTTCCTCATGGGTTCCTGGTGGCCCAACCTGGAGGACCTGTATGAGGCCGACGTGCCCGTCTATCGATTCATCCAGCGTCCAGGCGACCTGGTGTGGCTCAACACCGGCACCGTCCACTGGGTGCAGGCCATCGGCTGGTGCAACAATATCGCCTGGAACGTAGGACCTCTCACCGGTACGCCTGGGATTATGGGATGTGGGTTAATGTTAATGGTACTGTAAGACAGGCACAGACTCTATTACAGTCTTTTTTTTCCCCCCACATTTCTTCGGCTCTTCCTCTTCGTTTATCTTTGACCAGTTAAGACAACCAAAAGTAAATTTGTTTACACATGTACGGCTAGAGAAATGTGTAGATTTACCTGAGAAAAGCCAAAATTCACAACTCTGTCTGACAGGAATTCTGTCTGATATGTGACCTTTACTGTGATGTTTGAAATGCTTTCTAGGTGATTAGTGACCTTTTTAGCTGATAACTGAGCTGATTACAGTGAGGATCTTATTTCCTGTCTACAGCAGATGAATTTCACAGATATTTCTGTTGCCTGTATGATGGGAATGAATTCCATGTTAATTAGTGCTCCTGTTTACTCTGTCCCCATGATGGCCTGTGCAATGTTTACGGTTTAGATGCATATCTCTCTCCCTCCTTATTTTCAGCTCTGTCTTTCCTTATGCTGACATCATTCAACGTCTCCTGGTTTCTTGTGTTCATGTAATGTAACAATCAGCATGTTTTCCCCACTGTTTTTTCAGCCCACCAGTACAAGCTGGCTGTGGAGCGTTATGAGTGGAATAAGCTCCAGAGCGTCAAGTCCGTGGTTCCCATGGTGCACCTCTCCTGGAACATGGCACGCAACATCAAAGTGTCCGACCACAAGCTGTTCGAGATGATTAAGTGAGTCGCAGAATGCTTCACTTTCAACTCTCAGCAGTTTGTTTGCATTATATGTTTGACTCTGTGTTTTTCGCAGGCTGGATTTCTTTTTTTAATCTGACGCGGTGCGTTCTCGTCACAGGTACTGCTTGCTGCGGACGTTGAAGCAGTGCCAGAGGGTGAAGGAAGCTTTGGCGTCAGCCGGCAAGGAAACGATGCTAAGGCCGAGGACAAGGGACGAGCCGGCCCACTACTGCACCATCTGTGAGGTCAGTAAGCACACCGGGAACATCTCAGTATCAGGGGTGTGAAATTTAACAGGATTTCACATTTCTGGGTAAGCAGCTCACACTTATTTCTAGTATAAAAAAATTGTCTCGCCTTAACTGCTCACATTCTGAATGATACTTAGACCATACATGTTGGATTTGAACCAAATGTATTTGTCTCCTGATTCTCTGCTGATCTGAATCTAATAAATTGTGTTTAGAGATTCATAAAAATGTTTTGAATGTGCATAAAATGTTATTTAACTTATCCTTGAGTGCTGAGCATGAGGCTGTTAGCTTTGTCACGTCAACCTTTGATCGAGCCCAAGTATAGTCGCAAAACACGTCAAAGAATTTGGAACCGCAAAATATAAAAATGCACATGAATTGTGTAATAAATGTCAGTCTTTGAGTCATTTATGCTACAGTTCTGCAGCTTGCCGTTTGAGTGGTTTTGCACAGCATCAAAGCCTGCGATCAGTTGGTCCATTGACGTTGAATTAAAGGCAGGCTCGGTTTTTGTGTTGAGCTAATTAATGGGTTTGCTAATGGGTTTATTTGGATGCAAGGCTTTTGGCTGTTTAGCAGAAATGTGTCCATATCCAATTAAATGTCTGCTGTCATTGTGTCCCAGCAATTGTTCTATTATTCGCCGTCTGTGGAGCAGCTCCAGGATTTGTCGCTAGATGACATCATCACTGCAGTCTCTGCTGTTCAGCTTCTCTCAGATTCACAAACCAGGGCTTAGAAATAGAATATAATAGAAAATGACAGAGATCCAAGTCGCTCAGACAGTTCGTGCTGCCCCTTATACATGTGTGTATACTCTGCAGGTGGAGGTGTTCAACCTGCTGTTCGTGCGCCGTGAGCTCCTGTCCAAGAAGCAGTACGTGGTCCACTGCCAGGACTGTGCCAGGAAAGGCAGTGCCACACTGGACGACTTTGTGGTGCTGGAACAGCACAGGATGGAGGACCTGATGCAGGTCTACGACCAGTTCACATTAGTAAGTCACCAGAAGGAGGGAGAGGCGGACCAGAGGCGCTCGGTTTCTTCCTTTTTAAACTGAAAGAAAATTCCAGTACATTCATGTGAATCTACCAAACAAGTATTGGTTTATTTGACATCTTAATTCAAATGTTTGTTTAAAAAAAAATACACTATGAAATTAAGTCACCTGTATGATGTAGAATGCTGATAGTCAAGTTTTCATTTCAACCCAACTAAAACTAGCTCTTGACTTTAATAGTTGCCTTTAGCTAATGAATCAGTTCACTCAACTTGTGTTATTTAAAAAAAAAAATAAAACATACTAATGTTTGCAGTTTTTCCTATCGCTGCTCTTAAATTGCCATTTAACTGACACCTCAAACAAGCAGACAGGGATATTGTGCAATAAAACAAGTTTATAAGGTGACCAGTGATGGGTGTGGTTCCTCTTGACGCTGCATCAGAGCAGACATTTTGCACAAGAGCTCAGATGTTTATTGTGAACAATTGTCATGCAACAACACTGTCAGGCTGTGGAAGTTGTTTTTCAGTCCACGTAATGCAAATGAACAGACATCTTACATTTTGGTGATGACATACCAGCAATATAACTTTAATATTTGTGATGGGAATATACTTGAAATCAGGCTTTTCTTGTTTATATTATATGTTGATCACAAAGGCCTCAAGCTTATGAATTTAGTGTCTTAACTAATTTGTGTATCATCTCCCTCCCCAGGCCCCTCCTCTTCATTCATCTTCATCTTGACATTAGGTGACACCTCTTTCTTCTTCTGCTGTGGAGCCATGAAGCCCATCTACAGGAACTTGTATTAAGATAAAAAAGGAAAAAAAACCCAACAAACATCTACATACGCGGACCATTTCTGATATTCAGGAAAGCCAAGGCCGTCTCCCCACCCTCACCACATGGCTGGTCTCCATAGGGACGGCTGGAGGCTGAGGCGGCCGAGTGTGTCTGTCTATGCAACCTGTTTGAAGTGCTGGAGCCTCGCCCTTCCAGGAGGGAGGGGGGGGCGCCATCGAGCTCGCTAACAGGACTTCTTTCTCTCTCCCCCCCCCCCTCCCCTTGAGTGACAATGGTTCCACCCTGTTTTAATGGAGGACTTAATCAAAAACGGTTGGGAACAGGGGGGACGAGGGGGGAGGAGTGGGATTCCTAATGCGTGATAAAAATGTTTTGTAGATACTTGTTAACTGTCACAACTGGCAACACCACCCATAAAAGACTACTGACTTGACAACCTTTCTCTCTCTCCCTCTCTCTCTCTCTCTCTTTCTTTTTCTATTCTGGTAACAGGATAAAATGTTGGCTTTGATTTTTAGAATTTCCCCCAAATTTTCTTCTGTTTTTCCTTCTAAGGAGCACTAGCCTAACTGGTCTTTTTCTATGGTAGTAATTTTAAGACTCTTTCGACAGCAAAATCTCCAAAAAAAAATTTGTAATGTGAAGAGTTTAGGTGATTTTCTTTTTTTTTTTTTTTTTTTTTTTTTTTTTTTTTTTTTTTTACAGCTTTTATGTTTTATCTTTTGTCTTGTTCTTTTCAAAACTATGATGTTTTTGTTTGTTTCTTAGGTAAAAAAAAAAAAAAATTTAGGAAAAAAAAAAACTTACTAGCCAAGTCACAAAGAGAATGGGTTGCACATAGACTTATGGAATAAAGTTTAATTTGTGATTTTTTTGTTTCGTTATGTTTCTAATCTTGATGTAAATTTACACTATTTATAAATACATATTTATTGCTTGAAAATATTTGTTGATGGAATGCTGTTATTTTTTCCAGAGTACCTGCCATTAAATTTGAAGGAGTTTTGTCATTTTAACACAACTCCTCTTACATTTTCTATATATAAATAAAATTGCTTAGCAAGCATTGTACAGAAACGGACATTTAAAATTGTTTTATTGTTTGAAGAATGTTTTATGATGAGTCAATAAACACAAAGTTGTCAAATTATCCATGCTTTTTGGTTCCTCAAACATACCACAATACTTTTCATATATTAATTTGATAGTTCATTTACAGTAAATACCTAAAGTAATAATAAAAACACTTACAAATAAAGACATTGATTTTTGAGTAGAGGCCTGAAACCCAGCAGACAATGTAGCTGTAGACTGACACACACAGAATCCTACACTGTATGCCAGGTTCAGACCTAACCCAGTACCTCAAAACATCATTTTTATTGAAAAAAAAAAAGTTCTTGCAGTGATCCAGTCTACCCGTGCAGTCCAGGATTAACTCTGCTGAAGGCTTTTCTCTTCACAGTGGGTGGGCATTCGAGACTTTTCTTTGAAATCTAAAAGCTGCAAGGCGGAAAAGATCACAAGAAGAGGACGTGGACTACACACGAAAAACCCCAGTAGAAAGGTATTCCATCATATCTGAAAATATTCTACATTAGAAAATCTGCGAAACATAATGCAATCACGCAGTCAACAATGTCATTGTGTATTTTCTGAATAACGTGGCTGCCGGCAGAGACCCAGTAGCCAGATGTAGCTGCTGCCAGCCCCACAGGATCTACACTGACTACTGAGCAACCGCCGGGCGCCCTGTGGCTCCGCAGCTCCGACCGGAGCCAAAATGGCCGCCCAGCTGCCAGCCAAGACGGGAAATGATGAGGAGGAAAACAACTTCACGTGGAGGGAATATGACAATCAAACAGGTACCCTGGGTGTGGGATGGCGTCGTCAGCGGCGGCCTCCGCTGATATGATGCTGGCGATCACACAATATAGTGTGTGATCAAACAAAGGACATGATTGTTGGTGGAAACTCTGTCAGACACAGAATAGTATAATACAGCTCTAATACAAAACTGTCCAAAATGATCAGATTGCACCAAACAGAAGTAACAATACAGCAAAGGCCCTTTTCCCCACTTGCACCTTCACTCATAAATGCTCAGTCATGTAAGATCAACCTATTAAAACCCTTTTCACACATCCTGCAACACTGCAAGTTTTATTATCTAGGTGATCGTGTTTAGATCTCTCATCTGGAAAATTCAAAGTCACCCTGTTCCCGCATGATTATAGTGGTTATAGTTATAGTGGATGGGTCTGTACTTCATGTCACTGCAGGAGCCGAGTGATCGCGAGTTAAATCCGAAACGGCGTGAAATTATTAATGTGTCTCTGCTATGCAAAATTATGTTTGTCAAATTTAACCCCTAATTAACAACCCCTTGAATAGAACAAGGAAGAAAAATAATATTTGATTGAACTGCCAACAACCTATAGATGCAATTACAGCTGTACTTTCTGTGGGAAGAAATCGTAAGATGTCCTGAGATGAAAAATTGTCAGAGCTTCTATAAGGTAAAGATTTTAAAAAGAGCATTTACAGTTGAGGTGCACGTGGCAAAGAAGCTAAAACCGCCATTTCCACCCTCATCTCTCCATCTTTGCCTTTCACAGTCCCTCCGCTCCCACGCTGAAAACCAAGATGGCCGTCCGAGCCTGGCTGTCGCGGCGTCCATTTTGACTGCCACAGATGGACGCTGGAGGACTATGCGCCGCCTTTCCTGGGGTGTCCATCTGCCGCTCGGAGCCTGACGGGAGTCCTGGAAAAGAGAGACGGATAATAATCATATGAGTTTGACTGCGAAACTGCACATGAGACAGCCGAGTTTACCCCCATGGGAAATTAAGTATCTAACATTTTATATTGAACATTTGAATGAATTCAAAAGCAGTAATAAGAGCTAAACTCTCCGGTGGCCATAGCATTGCTGATATGTGCTGTATATATATATATATATATTTCTTCTGCTGCTGTATGTGCCTTTGTGTAACACTTCACATTTTGACTCCCTGCCCACAAGCTCTTACTTTGGCGGGGTGGCAATGAAGGAACAAAACCAAGTGTGGGCTGAAAGATCGTGATTCGAGGAAACAAGATTCTAGTTTTAGAACAGGAAGTCTTCATCAGTCGAGAAGATGAAGACTTCCTGTTGGCTGTCAGAGACGACAAAGGCAGGAAACCTAAGAGTTTAGTGATGCAGCAACAATAGTGTTATATAGAGAGATGGGGGTCGGGGGTGCAGGTGGTAAATGGGTTTGCAATTATTTACAAAACTGTGAAAATATGGATCCATTTTCTCGCTTCTAATCAACATCTTATGAGCAGAGTTGGCACAACATATATAAGAGTCTACTGCCAAAGTGCTGTCATCACATAAGATGCTCAATGGGCTCAAGTCCCAGAAAGTTGGAATAGTCCTTTAACTCTCCTCCCTATGTATCATCCACCTATGTCGTCTGTGAAATCTGGCAGTGATCCAGCAGAGAGGTATGTGAACTCTGCTTGGCCCGGACCACCAACCACCCTCCCTCGCCCCCTCCTCGAATCCAGACCGCCTAACAATGTCTCCCTGTGTTGCAGTGTGGAAAAAGGAGAAAGAGCAAGAGAGAAGGAGTTAAACCAGCAGAGTGATCAATGCCCTCCCTCCCCCATCTCCTTCCTTCCTGCTCCCTCCATCTCTGCCCTGCCCGCTCCGGCGTTTCCGCCTTTGTGAGAAGAAGACAGGTGGACCTGACTGCTAATTTTAACCCAGGCCGATTGTCCACCCGCGATTCCCACAGCTATGTATAGACGCCTGCAATAAACCAAGTAGGTCAGTGTGTGAGACACACACACACACACACACACCTACAGACACACACACACCAGGCCCTGACCTCTAAAAATGTCTTCCATTCATCCACTCCCGCCCCTGATGCAAGTGATCCTCCCTGATTGGCTGGCACTTTCAGCCAATGGCAGAGCTTCCTGCTGCCCATTCATAAAACCCAGGGTCATTGAGAATAATGTCTATCAAGGCACCTGCAAGGAGGAGGGCGTAACCCACTCTTTATTTTGCTCAACACAAATTTTAGTTAGTAGTGAATTTATGTGACATGATATGGATTAAATGAAAAGAAGAAACTGAAGATTTTATGGTTCTATTATGATATTTATGCATATTGGTGGTGTAATGTCAACTGAATCTGTAGCAATGCTTTCTATCAGTTATCTGCCTGAAGCTGCACACGGCAAATTCTTGTTTGAGCATTTCAACATCTCTTTACTAAATGAGTGAAATATAAAGTGCAATTCAATCCTTTAAATGTAAAGTTTTAAACATGTCCCTTAAAGTCTCGCTTCTTTCAGTTCGACAATGAGACGCAACATTCCTGCGTGTTTAATGAGTAATGAAGCGAGGGCCGCTCAGGCTGTGATAATCTCCCCTTTTCTTGTTTTGTCAGGCTATCGCTCTCTTTCTGCCCCTCCGTCCTTCTCTCGCTAATGCCACTCAAAGGCCCTAACACACACTGAATAGATGCTTTATAATAACTTGATGAATAACAAACAATTCCTACCACTGATCATTTATGGTAATGTCACTATGCCAGCTGTTCTGGCAGAATGCAGCGTGAGGAATATTAAATCTTTGTGAGGAAAAACACTTTATCTATAACATTATAACGTTTGGAAAAGAACATCTGTGGGTATTTATTTGTTAAGGCTCAAAATTTTGTGCTAATCTGCCTCAACAGATGGTTTGATCGTATTTGATTGACAGCGATTAAACGACCCAACAATAGTCATCCCACACTGATTCAAATGTCCCCAAAATCCCAACTAGTTCAAATAAGTGACATCTCAATTTTTCAACCGAGCCCCACCCACGTCAACTTGGTGAGACGAACCCAGACAAAATGCACAAAGACAAAGAGAGATACAGAAAACGCTCACATGAAATTACCCAAACTGCACCAGTATAAAATTGTATGTTCATATAGGAAGTGTTTGCTGATGGAGAATTTTCTTTCAGGGCCTTCAGCATCAAGTTTCAATTCTTGATTTTAAAAAAGCAGATTTTACCTCAATTGATGAAAAGGAACCTCTGCTGTTCCTGTTACTCTTTTCACCTCCACCTGCCAAAAGGCATTCTGGGAACTGTCGGCGATAACTAACTCAGGTAGAAACACATGTATGAGTCAACACCTGGAATGCAGGTTAGATCACAGACTGATTATAAATGACTGTCATGTTATATAAAGGTGCATTTTTAACAATCACAGGGAGGAAAGAAAAACTCTTATTTGTATGTTCTTGATCATTTAGGGAGGAATGCTGATTACTTAGCTGCGAGATAAAAACCCATCCACTCAACAATGTCGTGTTGTCTCAGTCGAACGATGTGATGCGAGGCATGTTGGCGATGGGCTATCCAAGATAACAAAAAAAAAAGAGAGAGGTGCTACCCATTGCTATGGAAACGGAGAGTAATTAGCACAGAGTGCTGTTCAGAGAAAAGAGAGGGAGCATGATTTTGTGTGTGTGTGGGATGTTGGCCTGCTTTCAAGAGATGAGCAACGGGAGGAGGACGAAGAGGAGATGAAGTAACAGCGGCCTCCGTGCAGATTTCAGGTATCGTTACACAATGGCAGAGACAATTATTTCCTCTGTGCTGACTCAATTCTCAGTAATGCATTTGATTAAGAAATTAGCACTTTTGTTGGAGGAAAAAAAGTCCTGCACATTTCTTCAGCGCTGCTTTGCTCAGCCACCCCCCCAAAAAAAGCCTCGCTGCATGTTTAAACAGGGACTTTAACTGGAAAGCTGGGTTCAGCTGTTGATCTGGCTCACGCTGCTACAGTCCCCCATGTACTACGGATGTGTTCATCCATCTGTTGGTCACGTGACGTTAGTTTCACTGATTTGATTTTTGACGAAAGCTGGACACAGGACACATATTCGCATTGTGGAGCAGTATTTGCACAAAGACAACAATGAACAATTTAAGTGCTTTTTAAATTTGATGCAAGCAAGCAGGAGTTTGGGGATGGGATGGAATAAAAAGAAATGTAAACCAATGAGATATCCGAATGAGAAGTATTGATATTTGATGATGAGTTTTTTTTTATATATGTTGTCAACATTTTAACGGTTGGTGTAGAAGTCACCTTTGTCCAAGAGGAGTCCAAGATAGGCAAAAACCCAGAGGAATGATTTTTAAAAGCTGACCTGCTGGAGGCGCTACTATTAAAGTTTTAAGTTGCTTGGAAAGAGCTGCAACCCCACTGATACTGATTCTGATAAAACTGGGAGCAATGGTGCATCTTGACACTGATTGGCCCTTGGCTTGCTTGCATCATTCATAGAGGATGACTTGTGTACTTGTATAATCTTCATTTCTGAACATGTATTTATAAGACTGACTCAGCGTGATGCTGTTTACCACAAATATCCTGCTTTCCAATCCTTTGTACAGTACAGCTGCAGCGAGCTGCTGATCGCCACCGAGCTGAAGGTTACAGGCTCAGTGCCTTGCTCAAAGGCCTTTAAGCTGATGCACGAAAGCGACCTCTGCTCCCGGATTCGCCCCCTCACACAGCTGCTCCATCCTCTGCATCAGGCAACAACCAATCTAACGCAAAAAACAATCTTTAATTAGACAATGCTTAATGCATTTCCACACAGCGCAGACTCTCCAGACTCGCACACTCAAAACACCCACACAGTTGGCACAACCGCTGTTCTTCAAGCATTCAACGACTCCTCAATCACTCTCTCCTCAGCAACAGCTAATGGCAGCCAGGAGCCCACAGGCGCATATATGCTAAGAACAATTATGCAGATGTGGGCTAAAACCACTTTGGTGGTATAATCCAACAATCAGTCCATTATAGTAATTGTCATTAGCGTGTGGGCGATTACAGTTTCGACAGAGAAGCTGAAGAACAGGCAGAGCTCCACCGGTTTTATGCAAATCTGGCAAGCCCCATTTAATATGTCAGATGTGATGTCGCTGTATTGCCGGAGTTAATGTCAAACTAGGGAGAGCGGGTGCAGGTGTGACAACCTGAGGGTCGGCATGCAGGTGCAGGCTTTAGGGGGACATAGGCAAATTATTAGGGGGGAGGTGGGGGCAGAAAGGTGGGGGGATTTTTAGGGAACAGAACAGCAAAGTTAAATGTATGCAGAAAAAAATGGGATGCTCAGTAACAGAAAGCACCGTTTGTTGTGTTTACCACAATTTTGTCAATTGCAAAAACCTCTGTGTGATTTGAGGTATGTGGAAATGATTGCTCCATGAATATATTAAGCTTGAAATCAGGATTTGTTAGGAAATTAGTGGGAAGACTGTTGCATTTTTAAGTCAAAGGGAGCATCCAAACCAAATATTAATAACTACGGAGAGGGTCTTTTTTCCAGTCCCTAAATAATTGGATAGATAGATAGATAGATAGATAGATAGATAGATCCTCAGTGTTTACAGTGGTGAAACTTGAACTTGAATTCTGCTTTTTCGTGCATCACCAAGCTACAGTATTTTTAATTTTGTGTTTTCCTGTCTTATCTGCGCATTATGCTTTCAGAGGTCAACTGACCACTTTGTCCAATTGCAAAGCATCAGCTGGGGAGCTCATGGGTGTCATGTGAGGAGGCAACATGTCAGCAGCTCCAGTAATGTGGTTAACTTAAAGAGGAAGGCGAGGAATGTATCCTAAACTTAACCCCGAGTCCTCCTCCTCCTCCTCCTCCTCCTCCTCCTCCCCTCAGTCATGGGTTCTCCGCTGGGTAATCGCATACCAAAAACACAAGAATTTCCCCCTCTCTCCTCTCCAGGCGGGGGCCACCACCCCTCCCTCTGCAAGCATCAAGCCGGCAGGAGCAAAGCGGAAACTGGGAGAGCTTTTGCATTCAAACTAAGAGCAAAAAAGAAATTCTGTGCACTTGAATGTAAGAGTAGAGACAAAACTGAAAATGTGTTTATTTAAAAAAAACACTAACTAGTCTTACTTGATAGCATATTATAACTGACATATTACAATTGAAGAGATTATTTGATCGATTGACAGCTGATTGACAGAACATTGATCTATGAACCAAATTTTTGGAGCAAAAATACAAAATATTCCCTAGTTTCAATTTTTCAATTGAGAGGATTTGTTGTTCATGTCATGTTCAAGGTTTATAAAGACTTTGGCTTTAAGAAATAGTAACTGGCATTTTCACTATTTTTTGATCACATTTTTCACATAATTCTGTGCACTCTCAAGTCAAAAAAACATGTCAAAACATTTCAGAAGATTACTGCATGTGCAAAATAGATTGCCACTAAAGTCACATTTTTTACTCTTTAGGACAAATGATGGAAAGTATTTCCTTTGTTTGCATCACTATTGCGAGTGGACCCTTAATCTGAAAGGTGTCACCGGAAGTGTGAGCGTGATTGCCGCGGACTTGCCGCCGGTGGCACCGGTTCAGAGAGCGACTCCCCGGCTGCTCTTAATGTGAAAAATAGAGAGAAAACGCCGGGCGCATTCCTGAGACCCGGAGACGTCCATGCCCGACCGTGACACGCTGAGCATGTGCGCGTGCGTGTGTGCTCGGGCCTCCACGTGCGCGCTTGTGTGTATATGTGTGTGTGAGTGCGTGCGCGCAAACCCGTGCGCCTCTGCGGGGGTGGAGAGCTTGGAGACCACACACTTTGCGCATTGCCCGCCCCCCCTCCTCTCTCCACACACACACACACACACACACACACAGACTTTATAGAGAAGTTTGTATAAAGAAAAACACGCGTGATCGTTCAGCAACACTTTAAAATGTGCCTTTTTTGGAGTGAAGTTTGGTGCGTAAAAATCCACAATTTGCAGCCGGAGCGCGCTCCGTGGTGAAGCCCCGCGTGGCCGAAGAGGAGCCCGACCGAGCTGATGAGGTGGACCGTGGCCAAACCGAGAGATCAGAGATAACAGTCGTGTTGAACAGAAGCAAAAACACCGAGTTGTTTCCACGCATTTTCGCGATCGCACGCCGCGTTGCGCAATCTGCGTGGATCTGCGCCGGAAAAAAAGTCTCCAAAAACTTCCCTTCATCCAACAACAACACGGACAAACAGAGGCTGGAGAAAGTTGTTATAACCCCCCTCACACACACACACACACACCCCACCACCGCCTTCAAGAGCTGTAAGAAAAACTGGCTCCACTTACCGTGGCTGCGTCCGCATGTCCCCGCGAGAGTGTGCGTGTGCGTAAAAGGCGCATACCGATGCCGGAGTTGTCGGAAGCGCAGCGCGACACGTCAACGCGCCTCGCCTCCGGATCATAAGGGGGGATTTCTTCGGCCGCTGCCTGGCTCGGCGGTGCACAAGCTGGGGTCCGGGGACCTCCAGGAGGGGCGACACGAGCACGGGAACGAGCCACGAGTGACTGTGGCTGAAAGGCGATGTTGCATGAAATCAGTCATCAAAGTGACAAGATGCATCTCGTGGGCTGTTGTTTAAGATTATAGGAGAGACACTAAAGTTTGGGGTGTGGAAAAAAAATCATACCTGTGTGTTGCTTCTTTTTTATTCATAACTTTCACATTGATTTAGGCGTTTTTTTCTCTGAAGTCATCTTTTTTTTTCTACATATACTTTAACATGTTGCTCCTGTTCTTATTGTCATGTATGTGAGCAAACCATTTTAAGCCTCACGCAAAATTGCGTGCATTTCTAGTTGCACATTACTTTTTGTGGTTGCATGTTTATTGGCTATTTCACAATTATTCAGCCAATCAGGAATGAGCAGTGGAAATTTTATATTCTCTCCATTTAAAAAAAAACAACACATACTCACAAATGAGCTCTCTTATGGACAAATTATGGACTAAATTTATAGAATTTCAAATGAGGTTCTGAATGAGGGTCACCTGATGGCTCACCTCGCTGACTGCATCACCACCGACTGCAGATCTATTATAGTCAATGCCCTGATGAAAAATGGAACCTATCAGGAGACACAAGAAATATTAAAGTATATATGTTTTGTGGCTGAACTTGAGATTGACTCACTGCAGGAATTTTTAAAAATTGCCTGCAGCACAAGCAACATGTATAACGTCCCATGTGGTGATGTATTTGGGATGTGAACAATGCAAAGCACCAGCCTGTCAGTCCCTCCTGCCACATCCCATCAGCAACACCAATTCGTGCACAGACACACACATACAAGAAGCAGCATCTGGGGAATATCTTCTCCTCCTCAACTTGAAAACGCAAACAAGTGTGTGTGTGTGTGTGATTTTCCCACCCGAACACCTTCTCTCTCTCTCTCACACACACACACACACACACACCAGCACATGCAGCGTGAATGAATCCTGCAGCAGAGGCAGCCCCGAGCGCGCTGCTGTTTTTAATTGAGCAGATAACAGACTGGATGGTTTTGTCTGCAGTGGAAGGAAGCCTGGAAGATTTGTCCTGCTGCACTGTGGAGACAAACGCCTGGCGTTCCCCCCTCTCTTTCTCTCTCTCTCTCTCTCTCTCTCTCTCTGTCTCTCCTTCTCTCTGCAGTGGCTCGACACCGAAGCACGGGCAGCACGAGACGCACACAGGCATACAAATAGGGTGATGGGGTGCACATACATGGCAAAGACAGAAACATCGAGGGCTTACCAGCAGGCTTCCTCCAGACTGTTAAAACCCAGGGCAACCCCAGACGCCGTCATCTGCCTCTTTATTTCTCCCCTCGCCCTTCAATCTCTTCACACACTTTGCTCATGCCTGTCTCTCTTCCCCCCTTTCTCTTCTCTGTCTCTCCCTGCCTCTGCTGTATCCTCACCCCCCCCTCCATCCTCCCCCCACCCTCAGCATCCTCTCCTCCATCCCTCTCTCTGCTCTCCGCCAGTCCCTACACTGATCTTTTAAGTCTACCAACCTCTCCACTGATCAATGGACAGCTGGCGAAAGCAAGCGCTGCTGCCTCCACCTCCCCCAGCTTTGTGTGTGTGTGTGAGTGTGTGTGTGTGTTTCGCTGCGAGGAGAGGAGGCTTCCAACCCACACACCACTCTCCAGAGCTCTCAGCCTCCACAGTGCCGCATCAGTTGACCACTCCACACCCCTACGCATCAATTGTGTGCATGCGTGTGCACACCTACACACACACAGCAGGGGCACTAAAAGCAAAGCCCACATTTCAGTGTCACCTGAAGTTTTTTTTTTTTTGGAAGGAGGAGGGGGGGATGTCTTGAGAAGGGCAGCAAAGCATCCTCAGGAAAAAGCTCCGAACACCTGTGACTCATCTTGATTCTCAGCTTGTAATCACTGTAGTTATTTCCATTATATGCATAGGAAGGTGGCTCAGCTGTAGAATAGGCAGCTACAGGCCATCCGGCAACTTCGGTGAACTTATCTTGCTGCACACACAGAAATATTCACTCTTTTTTTGCATTTAATTTTTTTTTTCACATCCTCTCGAAGTTTTTAGAGACTAGAAATAAAACAGAGGCGGGAGAATCGGTTGATACAGTGATGTTCGGCTTAAGCAAAATTTTGACTTGAGAGAAATCCGAGCAACCTGCATTGCAACAGGGTTATAAATAGTGATCTAAATTCATCCTGCTCTGCCTGCTGTGTGAGGCGGAGAAGCCATCAGATGAGAATAAATGCAAGGCGACTCGACGGTGGCATCACGAGGGGTTAAATCTAATAACGGCGAAGAAATTACCGGTTTGAGGCCCCAGAGTGCCGCGCTTCCACCGAGTGTCAGCAGGCTCAGAGAAACAGCATTTCAACTTCAAAATGATGAAGAATGATAAAAGAAATACTTCATTATTACTATTGAAACAAATAAGTAAACCTGGTTCGAGGATTGGAAGTGTGTTTCACGCAGCTGCAGACTATATAAGAAGTGGGTAGTGAGCAGTGATTGGCACCGCGGCTGAAGAGGCAAGGGAGGCTGATTGACAGGTAAAAGCACAATTATAATGGTTAGGTTTTCAATTCTACCTCCGTCTTTGCTTAGTGACAAAGATGGAAGTGAAAGAAAGAAAGTGAGCTCAGAGCCACTTTTAATGTAATTACAGTCATATCGGTGTCCGCCTGTGCAAAATGGCTGCAGGAAATAGTATGAGAGAATTGCACCACTATGACGACAAGGAGATGCTGAATGTTTAGCAGTGACACTGGTTTGTGTCCCATATATCAGTAGATTTTGGCTAAAATTGTGTGTGTGTGTGTGTGTGTGTGTGTGTGAAAAATTGATTTTGGTTAAAAACTGAAAAATTCAATGGCTCATGCTTCAGGTCAGCATTGATTTTGGCAATATTTAACAAGGGCCATGATCTTTCCCCAACTTTAAAGTTATAATCCTTAACATGTTTTATCATATTAAGCAGTAGATTTTATGGCTGCATTCAAATGCACATGTTTGCATTGGTACATGTGAGTGTACTTACAACAGTTTAGAAAGAAGACATCACATTTTCATCATGCAGTGGAAACACATGCACAAGTTACAGATTTCAAATAGAAATCTAGGATTTTTTAAATATTCTTTGCACTACCACCAATAACCACAGATGTCACCAAATCCACCGGTTGAAATCCTGAAGATAATAATCATAGTGCTATGAGTCATCTAAACAGAACATTTATGGTTTTTTTGCCTCTCCAAACCTATTGCATGCTAATACATGACCAATATAAAAACAGAAATGTCAGAACTGGCTGCTGGACTTGCACACACACCACGTTGTAATGCTGAAAAGTGATTTAAGAAAAGTCTGCAGATGATAATATTTGAGTCTTTGACGATATCATTTTTTCTCTCTGGGGCCATTTTTTATAGTTTAACTTTCACACATGGGCTGATCAGCTGCATCCTGATTTCTGCATAGTAACAGAGCCATGTGGTGCAGGTTATCAGTGTTTCACTCCATTTATCAGAATCAGAAGCAGCTGATTAATTCTAATTTTTAAAGGAACAGTCGATTAATTTCGCCACGACAGATAACGCAGATGTCAATTTTGTTTAATTAGAGTACATCTGTCCTATCATGCTATTAAGAATATTTGACCATGAGGCCGACAAAGAGAGAGGTGGCAGGTGGAGTCATTATCTTTTCTCTCGGCGCACGAGGCAGGTGAATGTAAACAAGTGTAAATAAAAGCAAGGACGTTCTGAAAAGCCCGTAGTCCGCAGGTAGTTGTTGCTGCGTGGGTGGCTTTTCAAGCTGAAAACAATTTCAAACTGCTGGAGCTCACGGATGAAAAAAACACTCCTGTGGATCGTGCGCTGGTGTGTCGCCAGGTGACGGTCTGATGAACGGGACAAATGAAAAAAAATAAGACATTTCAGTGCACAAGCGAGAGAGGAACTGTGATCAGAACACGTTTACAGCATTGGCTTTATCGCTCAAATGCATCTGGATACATCTGCACACAGCTGGTTCAATGGGAAGCTACCAATGTATGAACCAATTGTGAAAACGTGTTTTGAACGTGTGCCCAAAAAGAGCTTCCCTGAAATCATCAGACTGTAAATCAAGCTGTCTTTATCTTGCCTGCTTCTTTCAGTCTGATGTCATGTTTTCCTCTAATTCTCTTTAACAGAGATGAAAACAAGGCCAAATGAAAATGCACAGTTTCTCTGATCATAGGTGGAAGCCAAAAACGATGGGATCACAGTCGTCCTCGCAGAGAGCTCATATTTCATAGAGATCACGGTCGGGCACTTGGCGCGGCGATGTTAGTGCTGGAAGTGATAGAAGAATTTAATTGCCTGGTGTTTTTGCAGTGTGGATACTGTACGACACTTGTAATAATACCGGCCTCGGCTGCCCTGTCTTCAGGGCCGGACCTGCTTCATTAATAAAGACTCTGAAATACTCAGTGGTTTTTCCCAAGCTCATATCTCATCTCGAAAAATGGGCTTGTAAGGTTTTAGGGTTGTTTTGCAAGGCAGGCTGGGAATAATGCATAATAATAATGTGGTATTATTGTGGACAGGCTGGAGTAGAAAAAAGGGACGAGGAGCCTCCTCCAACATACAATCTGCAACTTCACAAACTCTTTGACAAAGTTTGACGATTGTGAAGGTTTTATATAAATTGAGTGGCAACCATTTTCTGTCAGTTGATGGGATTTGACTCGAGATTCAAATAAGGTTACTAAGCTTTTGACCTTATTTGACTTATTTGGTGCCACTTGATAAAATCTTTCAACTGTGGCTTTATGGCTTTATTAATGGTTAACAATTCTTATCATTATTATTTGTCATGGTTTGAGTCTTGTAGTTTATTTTCTGTGCATTTTTAGATTTATCTCCTGTGTTCTTGGTTTAAGATTGTTTCTTTGTGTTTATGCTTAGGCATTACTTCAGTCACTGGGGGCGTGGTCTCAGGTGCTGGGGCCTTCTCTGTCTCACAGCTGCATCCAATAGCACCTTGTCACTTGCAGCTTAAAAGCTCCACTCATTCTCCTGCAAGCTGCCAGGTCGTTCCCTGTCTTTGTCCCTGTTTACCAGTGTTTCCCCGTCCTCTAGTGCTTCGTGTTTTCCTGCCTACCAGTGTCTCCTGTGTGTGTTTCCCAGAGTCTCCAGTCTTTCCTTGGCTTCTCCACTGTGTTCATCCCAACCTGCTCCACCTGCACATCTCCTGCCGTCCTGCCTCAGCACCCGCCACCCACTGCCCAGCCTCCAACCTCTGAAGCTTCTCCGCTCCGCCTGTGCCTCATCTTTTGTTGTCCTGTAAGTCCTGGAGTTTTGTTGTTTGATAAATCCCTTTAACTTTCCCCCACGTCTCTGTCTCACTCCTGGGTCCAGTAACCTAAAGCTCAACTATTATTATTATTATTATTATTATTGTATTGCAATGTCCTTCACTAGACCCATGTATTGGACAGTTTGACCACTCATCTTCTTGAGAAGTCCTGCAGAGCATCAGGACCAAAATCCATATATTAACAGTATTAATAAAATATAATGTCAGACTTCGATGGCTCATTAGAAAGTGAGAAAGTGCATAATTATCAGACAGAAAGGAAAAAACACAGGCTCCGAAGTTTAAAGGTTCACTCTTCAATTTAGTGATGCACTTGAGTTCACAATTATTATTTTTTTAACACTGGATGAGTAAACTTCAAAACGAGTGGAGTGGCCCTTTAATGACACATAACTGATTTATAAAGTAAAAAATGATTTATCAACCATTAATTAGCCACTGGAATTATGAATATTTTATAAAGGCTATTTTATTAGAAAGGAGTAAAGGCTGAATTTGTTCAAAACAAGGTCATGAATGTATAACTGAGGTGAGATACAATTCCTTATTTATATTTCATCTCATTTTTAAAAGCATCTGACTGTACGTATATTCATGCATGTTTGTGTAAGGAAGCACTGAATAATATATGAGCTCGAGTGTGGAAGTATCATACATACTGTCCTTCATAAGAGCATAAAAGCTCATATTATTAATGACCCCAAAATGGCGGTTGCTACATACTAATATGTGTAAACACCATTTCCTGTTTGTTTCCTTTGAACCAAACATCACATATCAGCCACATGCTCGTTGGTGCATACGTACATATAGATATGAAGATGCACATAAACAGATTTCCCTAAACGTAACAGCAGAGCACAGATATGATCTGGTATCCTGTGTGCATGTAAAAGCACTCATTTAGTCATGGTGTAGGAGAGGTGGTTCTGCAAACCGCCTGTCTGAGCCCAAGTCATTTACATAGGTAATGGTAGGGGTAGTGCTCAAAAATGTGTGGGGGTGGAAAATATACAATCCTCCACTAGCATACAAAAACAGCCAGAGAGAGAGAGAGAGAGAGGGGGAAGAAAGAAAGAAAGAGAGGCAGAGAGGGAGATGTAGGTGTCAGGCTCCTGGAGCACTCTAAAATGATGGGTAATTACATTTCAAATTACCGATGGGAACAAGAGCGAACTCCCTGACTTTGGTGCACGGGGAAATGCATTAAGAGCGCTGAAATCAGTGAGCAATAGGTAATTTCTAGAATTCCTGTGTTTAGGCAGCGCTGATTTGCATAGCTGAAAATACCAGTTTAAAGGGCCACTTCACCGAACAACAAATCAGATTTATTTTGCATCTCATTTTTCAGGCGCTTCCCAAAACCGTGTTACACAATTTCATTTGGACTTTGACTTGTTCTCAGAATTAGAGAGTTGGACTTCCGGGGATGGAAACCACAGGGTGCAAAATATTTCCATAGTGTCTGAAGTTTAAAGCAGCACTCGGAACGAACACGCTCGTCTTTTCAGTTTAAACACAGAGAGAGAAACATGAACGCCTGTACCAAATTTCATGGCAATCCAAACTCGACCTCATTGTGCTTTTGGAAAGGTCAGGGGATCACCAACATTAGGACGTATCCTCTGTGGATCAAGAATGTCCATGCAAAATGTCTTGTCAATCAAATAGTTGTAAAGATATTTTTCACCATCCATAAAGAAACGCTACTCACATGGTGCTAATAATGTATATAGCAATTTAAATTAAGCTACTTTACTGGTTTGACCACATAATAAGAGAAGGTGAATGTGCTGCATGAACTGAGAGAGATCACTTAATGTGTTGAAGGTTGGATGTGTCCATCTGATGAAGTGTCTGCAGCAGCTGTAATATACAGTCATCATGTCAAACAAACGATATCCATGATGATATAAGTGGAAGCTGAGCTCTATTAAAATGCATTAGTGGTTTACAGTTTCACAGCAAAGAGCTTGTTAGTGACTGAAATCAAAGCGTTCAATGCAGCTCTCCAGCCAAACACCTGGGGAAGATATAACCACAAAACCACTGAAAATCCATCCAATCAATGTCAATCAAAGCAAGGGGAGAAAATTTCAGTGGGTCATTTTACCCATTATATGCTGCGCACATGCTTCATCCCGCGATACAGACCGTTTTATTGTGTTTTCATCAAAGGAACTCCAAAAGTCTGAAAATGACTTGTGCTTGTGGTGAGCAGCTAATATCAGGTGAGAACAAGCTCTAATCCTTTCAAGGCACAGGCGGTTACAAATAACTCAAAGAAACAGAAATCTAAATGCCACCGAAGCGAGCCCAGTAAAATTTGAATAATTTCTTTTGTGGCCTTTCGGAAGTCGAGGCTAAAACCAAACCTGTGCTGAAGAATAACTCATCTGCAAGTGGGGGGGACTGTGATTTTTTTTTTTTTCGTGACTATATTTCTTTTGGTTTTTGTGGCTCCCTGGCTGACTGGTCAGATTGTTGCTATGGAATGTGGTGCGGGACAAAAGGAGCGGAGATCCAGAAACTCAGTGATCTCCTGGAGAGGCCTCTCTCTCTCTCTCTCTCTGTCTCTCTCTCTCTCTCTCGCTCTTTCTCTGCTGCACTTTGATGTGGTGCTGGCCCAGGTACTCTCTCTTGGCCTCTTCCTTCATTCTCTCTCTCCCACACACACACACACACACACACACACGTGGCTATATTCTTAGACTTCAACAACACAGGCTTGTGCATGCACAAAAATCCACACAAACGCAACCTTGAGCACACACTCTCTCTCAAACAGGAATGTGTGGGAATCTCCCTCTGGCTGCCTCTGTAACCTGCATCTGAAGCTGGTGAGGGGCCAAGAAGCCAACAGACCCAGGAGACTAAATGCAAATAACGGAGAAGCTCGTTGGCTGCCTGGCTGAGATCAAAGATCCTCTCCACATAGTTCAACTCTGCTAGACATGCATGAACAACCTCCACACACATGTCTGCATGCGTGTGCTTGTGTAGGTGTGTGTGCATTTGCACGTGCATGCATACCCGGTGTGTGTCTACGTGTGTGTGTGTGGGCAAACCGGCAGCAGGATTGTGGGGGTGCGGGTGTGCGAGAGCGGCAACATTCATTTTAACATGAGTTCATACTTTCAAGGAATTTGTGCTTTAGGCAAATGAGTCATGCTGAATAAATGATCACTGACCTTGGAGGAAGCAGATTCAAACATGCGCTCTCGGGTAAATAAATAGGATCAATCAAATCAGTCTGCTCCCCGCAGAGGAATATTTCTTTAAGTATGCCCGAAAGCTTTCAGATATCTCTTCATCTGTCTCCACTTTTTTTTTTTTTTTTTTTTTTTTTAAACCATCACCTGTGTTTTTAGATTGAAGTGTTGAAATCAATGACAGATCACAGATTTGACATGCTGGCGTTTGTTTGTCAAGATGAAGGAGGTGAAGCTTCACAATGGGTCTATGAACAGGGTGGGTCGACAAACTGATGATCTGAGGACGAAGCTAAAGCAAGATCTGGAGGGTAGATACACAGGATACATGTTCCCCATCACTCCTACATTTAAATCGCTCGTTTTTGGCAGAAAGAGGAAAACACATAATGCAATGGTGTAATGATGAAATCTTCAAATGCATTCGCTTTGGCCCAGGTTGAAATATGCGAATAGCAAATATTGGATTGCCATAAAATTTGGTCCAGGCCTTCATGGTTGCCAGAGGATGAGCACTAATGTCTTAAAAGATCTCCTGACCTCTCCTCCAGCACCACCATGATGTTGACATGTCTGGTTTTGTTCAAAATATCCTAAACAACTATTGGATGGATTGCCATGAAATTTGGTCCATGTAATTCATTTTCCCCTCAGGATGAATTGTAATGACTTTGGTTATACCTTGATTTTCTATCTAGCATCATCCTCAAAAATTCTATTTTTTTTTTTTTTTGAGTTTTTCTGAATCCAAGACTTGGATCATATATATGTAAAATATGTTTTTAGTTGCTAATAAGATCTGATCTCATGAACAACAAAATATGAATACAAATATACACAATTTATCAAAGAGGAAAAAATCTGCTTCTGCTCTTTCACGCTGTGACAACATGCAAAGGTCATATTGGACAATGTGCGATTCCATTTCAAACCCATTCAAGAATATCGCTGCTCCATCTTCCACCATAATCACCATTCCTCAAAGATAGCTTGGATTTTTTTGAGCCTGCAAACATGTCGGTCGGTTTGACGTTTGTTGTCATCCATTCTCAAGGATGCGCCTCTTGTTTCTAAGAATGCGTCTGAACAGAGAAAGACTCTTTGTGCATGAAGTCACAATGAAGCAGCATTTTGAGAACAATTTTCTTTCATGATTTGATGTTTTGTTTGGACGGATCACAATCTAAAAGTGCAAATCAGTTGGACACAGTGTTAGTTGTTAAGATGTAAGTTTGTACATTTGGTGCATGTTTCTTGGTGAGACTTTTAATTTACAGTATGCCATCTGTTTGAGAATATTTGCAAAGATAAAGATACTGTCTGCTTTTCCTAAAATTATCTTTATATATAAAAATGGACTTATAAGGAGTTTCAAGAAAATGTAAGTCTTCACTATCTGCAGCAGGATGATCCACTGTTTGAGGTAACCCATATGATTATGAAGTGCGTATAGTGTATTGTTAAGATTAAGATTTAATCATGTCTAAAGACGAGAGTAAATCTCCCAAAGCACAGGACGTGGTGTTTTTAATTTTAAAGCCCCATGGAGCATTAAACTAGAACGAGCAGCTACTGTACACAAAAACCAAACCTGGATGTTAGAGAAAGTGGGAGCTGAGAGAGAGATTAAATAAAGCATTTCATACAACAGGACTAAATATATTACCCTTTACAGTTGCAAAGGGGGATTGTTAACCAAAATTAGAATAGACCACATTCAAACTGTGCACAAATATATTGAAATTTTCCATCTGCCTCGGGCAAATACGCCCCAGTGAACGAGCGTGTGGCGAGATACAGGTAGGAAAATTTCTGCTTTTAATTAGATTTAAGTGGCTAAAATGAAAAAAAAAAATTAAAAAAATGCTGAAGTGCATAAATGAGTTAATTGAAAAGCAGCAAACAATTTAGATTCGTGGTGATGATAGCTTGTGAGGACTGAGGCACTTAGCAAACAGTCTGAGCTGCTCTGAAAACACTCTGCATGTAAATGAATAATCGTCGGTGAAAATCACCTCTAATGCAGAGGAAGTGAAGTTTATTTCAAAACTGCATAGATGTTATTTGGACAAAAGATCACGACCTGACATTAACGCTTTTAAAATAAGATGGCTCTCGTCTATAAAAGTGTGTTTCTCTCTCAGTCAAGGACTCAAGTTACTTCCTATTTAATAACATCATCTGTGATTGTGTGTTACTAACTGGAAAATTCCCATGGCTGCATTCAGTTAAGTAATCTGTCCCTTTATAACATTGAACATTTGGGAAAACCCATCATGCTGTGACATTTGTTTTTCACTCAGAAAGATTCTTCTGATTCTCACTAAATATTCCTCTTCATGTGCGATTTCACAAACACCAGACAAGAAAGCTGATAGTGGAGAATTCTGCAAAATCATGGATTATGTTCTGTTACATTTTTTTTCATTCAGTGCCATCGCTTTAAAAAAATCTGTCTAAAGTTGGAAAGGTAAAGTAAAAAGCAAAAATTATGAGGATGGAAACTCCAGTATCCCACAGGAAAGTCAGGTGTGCAGCCACTTTCCCTGCACACCTTTAAGGCCGGGACGTGCTTGAAATGAACTAGTTCTTATGACACGTTCCCCAGACAAAAAGTGTTTATAACTGTTTAAAACGGTCACACTCGAAAGGCGAGTGAATAGCCTGCCGTCGGTTGGAGGGGCGAGATGTGATAATCTTGACAAATGGAGATGACGGCGCATACTTTTCCAACAGTCCCTGAAGGCATTTATAGTGTTGGCATGGCAGCTGGTTGTACACACCAACAGTGACAGAAGTGGTTGGGTGAAGAATGGAAAAAAAAAAAAAAGAGAGAGAGAGCTTGTCAGTTTTGGAAAGTTACAGGAATTGCCTGATGCGGCCGCCCCCTAATTCCAGTGTCGGAAAGAGGGAAGGGGTTTCAGACGCTGTTTGATCATCCTGAGGATACAGGGCTGTATTTCAACACATGATGGGTGCCAGTGTTAAGCAGCTACACACTCGGTGCTGTGTTTTATAGATTATATTATTACATATTAAAAGTGTTCCTGAGTCCATGTAGTAATCTCCTTTATACAGTCATGTGTTCAAAAGTGTTGAACCTCTCTCCATCCTCGCTTGTGAACGACTGAGTCTTTCCAGGATGAACCTTTCATACCCAATCATGATCCTATCACCTGTTACCAATGAACCTGTTTACCTGTGGAATGATCCAAACAGGTGTTTTTGGATCAGGTGATGAGGTCAAACATTAAATATATTGTCTTCGTACTGTTTTCAGTTGAGTCTATGTCAAAAAAAGATTAACAGATGATCACATTCTGTTTCATGTTTCCTTTACACAGCGCCTCAACTTTGTTTGGAATCAGGGTTGTATGTGCCCATGTAGATGCAAACTAAATTTCAAATGTGTCCCTGCCAAAAAAAGAGGGCAGATTTCCAGTATTTTCCAGTATTATATATTAGTATTCGTATTAGTAAGGGCCATCTAACATGTCGGTCTGTCCATGTGTTGCATTGTACTTTTTCATCATTTAGTACATTAAATATATACAGTATAGTCAGTTAAAGTGCTGCTACTTTAATTATTTTTATACTGTAATAATGTCATCTTTTTCCAAAGATGAGAATATCAGGGAACATCTCACTTCGATGTAAAACTAGATAACTAGATGCTCTGATGCAGTGAGTATTTACAGTATTCTGTAACATCATCATCTCCCACTGTGGACACAGATTATCTCTACGCAGTTTATAAATTTTATGTATATTGAGGCATTTCTCTGTGTGTGTATGTGTTCGCCTGCTTCTTGTGCACAAGGGAAGCGAACAAGAACACATGGGCTGTGTGGGCGTCCTCTGGCAAAGAACAGCCACATTGCCTCCTTTACAACAAAGACAAGAAACGCTACATTTCATATCTGCCAGTGAGATTCTCAACATAAAACCGAGAATGTCAGGAATCAGTCACAAAGTCATCTGATTTCTGCTGGATTTGTTTGTGAAAAACAACAAGCGGCACCTGTTCTTTTTGGGTTTTCTTCAAAATACCAAAAATCTGAAAAATCGTTTTGCTCGTGGAGGCTTTTAACACGTCATAGAAATGAGTCAGTCCGGAGACTGCTGCATTAATATGTTCACTGCGGTTTGAAGATATATATTTTATTGGGTGAATTATCTGTATTGAGTGGTGACCTTGTTGAGCAGTCGGCACCACAGAACTTTGAAGGCCGAATCCTCAGCTAATCCTCTTTTATTGGAGCTCCTGCTCGTCGAGAAAGACATTGTGTTGAACTTTCATATGCTTGTTTCCCTTGAGAGGGTGGACAAACATAAATTCAAACATTCTGCAGTCTGACACACACACGCACACACACACATACACACACACTCCCCGGCTATTGAGTGCAAAGTGAATCATTGTTCCAGACAATATCTTTGTCAAACACTCTGGCCTTGACGGATAGACATCGGCAGATTCATAGAGCCATGGCAACAGTCAAGTGTGAATCCCGCTGATGAGAAGAGTGTGTTTGTGCTTTACAGAAATTGGTTGGTTAATCGCCGCATGGAGTCTGCTGCAATTGCTGAGAAAAAAGCTGCCAACGCATTGCAGATAGAGAAATCAAATTCCAATAAAAAAGGGAAAATTCACAATGAGAGGGAAAAAAAATCTGTTAATTCTAGTTATTAAGGATCATAACAATCAGGCGTGAGCTGGGCCAGAAATTGTATTCAATTTATATTCTGAGGATGGTAGAGGTAATGCAAACTAAAAGTAAAAGACTATGTGGACAGATGCAATATTTTTGTTTACCCCATTTTAATATGCCAATCAGCAACATGTAATGGATTACAGTTTCAACTTTCAAACCCTGCCAACACCTCTTTTGTTTTCTCAGACAGGGTGAGGAGAGATACACCCACTCCTAGTGTATATTTGCATCTAAATCGCATATATTTAGAATGCTGGGTGAACCAAATCTAAGCAGCTATTTCTTGTTTCTTTAAGGATGATAATTAACATATTTGTCTATTTCTCTTCTGCCAGCAGAATGTAACGTGGCAGCAAATCGCCTCCTCTACCAGGGCAGCTCGCAGATCCCGGCTGGAAGAAGCTTTTAAACTACGGATGCTGCAACACGTTCCGAGCAAAATATGTCAAAGACTATGTAAAATAGGGGGAAATATAATAAAATAGCACACAGACGCACGCAGCACACACTCACTTAGGACAAGAGTCAACAAAAGCTGAGCGTGGGCGGAAGTGGTGAAGAGGAGGGAAATGGAGGAGGAGGAGGAGGAAGAGGCAGGTGATGAAGAAGAAAGGCTGCTCGACTGTTTTCAGATCGGGTTTGATGCCGGGTGCGTCTGCGCTGTGGCACATTACCTAACAGACGGGGAGAGTCCGCGGTGTCAGGTGAATGAATGGCCGACTCTATCATGCAAATGACCAGAGATGAATAAGTCAGAAAGTTGGCGAAATGTCGGCAAAGCTGAGTGAATCTGCAGGATCGACACTGAGAAAATGCACGAGTAAGTCTGACTTGGTGAAGCACAAAAATGCATGCGTTTATCTAAAAATGGATTTCAGATTGCTGTTGTGACGTCTTAATCTTTAATTGTATCATTTTGCATATTTGAGTTCATCTCTATGTTACTGTGTTTTAGATTTCTGATTTCTTTCCCTTCCATTTCGGGCATCCATTGGCTTCCATTTATATCTGAACATTATGATAATTTCATGAAAAATCTGCATTCATTTTGTCTAAGACTGAACCAATTTGAAAAAAACAGAAAGGATCATTTGATTAACAAAATGTGTTCTTACATTCAGGCACATGCTATGATGTGAGCAGGGAAGTCAAAGCTGTTATAATGGATAAATGGTATAAATAGGAAGCTCAAAGTCATGAATAAACAATAGTCAGATAAAAGTAATGAATAAACAGTCGAATTAGGTACAAGTGATGGATAAATGGATGAAATAGCTAAAAGTAAGTCAAACCAAATCAATTAAAATAATTTCTATAGCACATTTGGAACAACATGAGTTGCTTTACAAACAAAAGAAAACATTTATCCAAGCAGAGATTGAGTTAAAAACAATGAGTAATGTACAAACTGTTTGAAGAGAAAGAAAAGAGTTGGGCCTTGAGCTGTGATCGACTCAGTAGAGGGGGCAGATCTGATGAGGTGGTGCAGTTTGTTTCACAGATTGAGGCCTGCAGCTGATGAAGCTCGGTCGCCCCTGAGCTTCCACCGAGTCCGAGGGACGACGAGGTCAGAGGTCGGTCAGAGGAGCGGAGAGATCTTGACGAAGCATAAGGAATCGAAAGGTCGAGACAGGTAAGAGGGAGCCAATTCATGAAGTGCTTTAAAAACAAGTGATAAGACTTTGAAATGAAGTCTAAAACTGACAAGTAATGGATAAATGGTTAAAATAGCTCAAAGTAATAGATAATTAGTTGAAAGGTGCAGCTTCTGGTTTGCAGTTAAGAAGCTAAACACTGAAACATTTACCACTGTGGTGCGTTAATTTGTATCAATCAATCATATTAGATATGATATAATATCAAGAGCCTGTTGGTGCTAATTAGAAGTTATTAAATTCCCTTTCCTCTGACTATCCTATAACCCATCTTTCTGCACCTTCCAGCTTCGCTTTGTCTTTGGATTTATCGAAGAGGATAAAAACATCGGCAGTGATTTTTTTTCCCCCCATTTGCTGCTAGATCGTAATCTAAAAACTTGAGCTTTGTTTGTGCACAGAGAGGAGAAAAACTGCAAGAAAGCCCTCAAAAATCTGACCCTTTCGGTTCAAAATATCAAAATGAGAGGGGGGTTTTATGCCGGCTGTCAGTCTCTTTGTCCACATTATCATATCATTTGTAGTCATCTCGAAATTCTTGCAGCAGACACCGTTTTCTAAGCATCATTTAAGAGTGCATTCACTTGTCTTGCAAAGTCAACTAGTCACGACTCACGTCTGCATGTGCTTTTTGTGTGTGTGTGTGTGTGTGTGTGTGTGTGTGTGTGTGTGTGTGTGTGTGTGTGTGTAGGCTCTGTAAAAGTCTCCCTCCTATTGAGCTACCCACACCTGTATGTGTGTGCGTGAGAGAGAGTGAAAACAGCAGTCGCGGAGTGTTTGACTTCGCCGAGCCAAGATGGAGAAATAAAAGGATATGACGATAATAAAAAAAGATAGAGAGAGAAGTAGACAGGGAGGGATGGATGGAGGAAAAGAGCAAATGAGAGGCAAACCTGTGAAAAGATCAGCACGGCTATGAATAAACATGAACAGCTCAGAACATGCAGATCTCTCCTCTGTATCTCTCTTAAATACATATAAACATATCAATACACCCAATCGTTTCTCACATCATCTCTCTCTCTCTCTCTCTCACACACCAATACAGTGCAAAAGAGAAAATGTAAAAATGTACCAACATGCGCACACACTCTTTTTCTCAAACTTCGCGTTCAGTCAATTTTTTGCTTCATTTTTGGAAACATGCACTCGATTTTCTTGCACACACGCCCACACAGTTGTCTTTCCAACACTTCACGTCGAGTTACATTGATTTCCAAGAGACCTTAACCCTTAACCCGAGTCTTCACCCCAACATTTCAGGATTTGCATTATGGGGATTCGTTTTGTCCTCATAAAGAAGACGAGTCCCCACAATGTGACTGTGCAAACACATTAATGTCCCCACAACATGAGCAATACATGGACCACACATACACACCCATCCACACACACACACACACACACACACACATGATGGCTGTAAGCTTTTTAACAGTACACTGTTGAATGCTGAAATCCATCATTTTCAGTTCTGTTTCCAAGATTTTTCAAAAAATCTAAGCCAAAGAAAAAAAAAAAAATCAATACAGTGTTCAGACTGGTATTGAATTTTTTTTTCTAACTTTGTCTAAATTAGGGTCAGGCCGTGCGCTTCTTCCTTTTATTAAGTATCAAGGTCAACTGTGAAGAGTTTGGCTTTCAAGATTTAAATAAACACACATGGACACGCACACACTCTCTCTCGCACACACACACACACTTCTCTTTCAGAAAGTAGCATCTTCTCCCATCAAGCGCTGCTGTTGCCACGGCAACGGCTGGAGAGCAGTCATAGGTGGGTGGCGATGCCCGGCAGCAACCCGTCTGGAGGGCTCTCATTGGCCTCTCCATGGTTTCCCACAATCCTTTGCTGTCTTTCTGCTCCGAACCCCCCCCACGACCCCTCTCCGAATGTGACCCAATGAGGAGGTTGGTGAGGAGGTCAAAGAGGAGGTGGAGGCTGTGTGTGTGTGTGTGTTGTTTTTGTTTTTGGTTAAATATATGTGCTAAGATAACGTGATTTCACATGAAGCAATAATTGATAAGTCTGACAGGATGAGACAGACGTAGAGCGAGTTTAGAAAGGAGACCCACTGTAGCACGAAGCGATAATTATGGAGAAAACTGTGCGACGGAGAGGCGGAGAAAAAAAAGCCGGTTTCAAGGATGTGAGTTGAGGTGAACAGACTGAGAACGCCGACTGTGAGTCCAGAGGAAAAAAAAAATTAAAGCACCAGAACTCAAAGCTTAATCTTGTTGTAAAAGATATATGAGCCCAACTTTTGTCAGAGTATGGTTTGATATCTGCAGGGGGAATGAATTAATATGTGCATATTTTAAAACAAACGTATAGCTCTATGTGTGTAGCGCCACTTTGATCCGGGCCGGACAGCAATGATACACATACTTATACAATACAGACGTTAAGAATGACACCTGCTGACTTCCCTGACTTTTTCCTCTAGCACCACCAGCAGGTCAGATTTTCACTCATCCTGTGAGATACCTCAACACTTACAAGATAGATTGGCATGGAAATTTGTATAGACATTTTTAGGATTTCCAGAGAATGATACATTTGTGTTTCTATGTAAGATGTGTCAACAGCTGGTGGATGGACGGATGGTGATCATTTAAATTTTCAAAAAATCTTGCACCTACATCATAACATTGTAAACATGTTGCCATGCTACCATTTGCATGTAGTATAACCTCACACACATGTAGTACACACTCACATCCTGGTCAAGGGGTACTCACGGTGCAGAGAGCTCAGGAGGTCAAAGGTCATCTCTGGTGTCTTTCTCTAGTCTTAAGATGTTGTTGGCAAATGCTGACTTGATGTTTTGCCTTTTAAGGAGTAAAGCACTGAGATGCTTCTGTTCGTCGTGTCCATCCTGCTCCTCAAGTTCATCATCCATCATCCTTGTAGCCTGGAGTGACCCCCGAACATCCTGCACCTCCTAATGCTTTATATGTATAGCACACATACATAGATCACTTTTAATTTCTCTTTTTTTATTATATTTTTAAAAGCTTTATACAACATCATAACATGTGAGACTCAATATGTACAAGGGCTACAAAGTTGAACCTTATGAAGTGAAAGTACCATAAAACACCATTTGATAAAATCTCATTAGAAGCAGCTTCAGCTTAGCTATTACCTCCGTAATTTACAGTGATTGCCGCCACGTTGCCAGACTATTTTTTTCAGGCTATTATGCAGCCTAATCAAAGAAAATTCATCTTCACCTTATGCAGCCTTGAGTTTCTCCATTCAGCCGAGCCTTTTTCTGTGGTTTTGTTTTAGTCAGCGGTGCAAGGGTGTCCACTTTCCCCCGAAGTAATTTTGTTCACGGCTTGTTTGTTGGTCCACGGATGGAAGTTTTTCTCTCTTATAAAAAAAAAAAAAAAACGTGCCACAGGCGAAATATATGAATAAGAAACACATGCTTTGGCTTACTGTGCCGTGCTTTTAGAGCCTACATATTGTGTCTCTCAGGTGAAGATGCCAGGAAACAAATTCCAAGTTATGCTTTATTCAATATACGTCTCGAGCGAATTCCTGGGTTGAGCCGTGTTTGTGCTGCAAATGCTTTGTGAACTCGAGCGGCGAACAAGTGAGAGACGTTTTCTTGAATGTATTTTCGTTCTGCCTGGTTTCCCACGGCGGGGTGGTCGACCGGTGTCCAGTTTCAGGTAGCTCGGCTGTTCCCAGAACGTGAGCGGGCAGGAGCGCCGGGAGCCACACCGGGACACTCGGGGATCAGTTAAATTCCCAGCATTCCTCACATAGTCCCTTTGAGGGGAAAGCAAATAGAGAGGGTTTTACCCCCCCCGCTCCCCTCTCTCACACCTCCACACAGGCTGTGGAAGGGAAACACAGTGTTGGTGTCGGGCCTTATCACAAGATAATAGCAGTACCACGCAGGGCTGGGGTCCGTTTTCTTTCATCAAACTTGACGTCAAGTTTCATGTGAACTGTTTAAACGACCGAACTAAAAGGAAGCTGTAGTGTTGCGAGGCCGACATGTCGGAAGAGTTGATTCCTCCGTTACATATATAAAGTTGGTTTTAGTCGGGTTGGAGAAAATATTGATTTGTTCCGAGGACAAGCGCGGTCCAACTTCGAACCATCCTTGGACAAAATACACGTCCTAATTCAATCAGTTATAGCTGTAACCTTGCGAGCACACCGCAGGCAACATAATAAAAGTCATCAGGAGTCGTCCATTCTTGTCCTATAGAGCTGAGTGACCGGGGAAACTCAGCGGATGTGTGGGTGGTCAGCAAGCTGGAGAGGAAAAAGTTGGCCGCCGCTGAAATAGTCACAGTCACTGGTGAAATGTTTTCTCGCTCCTCGCTACTTTCAAACTGATGCGATTTCATTTTAAATACAAGAGTTTCCATATGCAAAAAGGGGCAGAGTTGATTCCAGCTGTTTTTAAATTCTCTACCGGTTTTACTTGAAAGGATGCAGGAGCAAACATGGATGGAGATTTGATTCAACAACACATCATTTCACCTAACTATGCAACATATAATGTGATAATAACTGACCATTTTCAATATACCATTGAAAAATATAACTAATAATGTGATTATGAATTATGCACTTGCTCATGTCTTGGAAAACTGGACTATGTAGACTAATTAACCAGATGAGTCTCCAATGTGAAGAACAGCCGCACGCAGACGACTTCTGTAATGATATCATACTGTTAGAAACACATAATTAAACCACACATTCTGACCAGTCACCATTACTGTTATAACAGTAAAAGCAGCTGATCCAGGAGCTGTGTGGGAGAAGTGATCTAATTAGCGCCGCTATGTAAATAGTCCATGTTTGTTAGACTGCTGTGGAGGAAAGTCTCTCATTTTCTCCCAGCTCTGTCAGCCCTTCATATTGTACATTACAGCAGATGTGTGCTAAAACGTAGGCGCAAGGTGATCACAAGCAGCAGGTGTCAAACACATTCTTACTTCTACTGCAGACAGGAAGTTAAAAGACAAAATAGTCAGAGCGCTTTCTTTTTGCCACACAAGGTCAGCGGGAAAGGAAAGTAGTTCTGACACATCTGCAGAAACCTGTGGGAGAAGGCAAAAGTCAGTTTTGCCTACAAAAGTGAAAGAAGGAAATAGCAGAGGGAAAATCATTGTGTCACCGTGACGACCCTGTGAGCAGGCCTCTCCCTGCAGGTGCCTGGTGGGCGGAGTCGGCTCGTTGAGGAGATGCAGCTCACCTGGTCTGATCAGCTGCCAGTCAGTCGCTCTCTCTCCTCTGGCTTCCACCCTGTTCTATTCTGACAAAAGAGGAACTGTTGACTGGTCTTATTGTATGTAAGATTGCTTGTTCAGTTGTTTAGACTGGTTACTCTTGTGTTTCTTTTGGTGGATGTTTGAAGGCAGCAGCATTCTGCCCCAGTTTTAGTTTGCAAACCAATTTGTTAATTTAAGTACTGGGACATGTAATTGGTGACGGTGGCCATGTGACAGTGGGTCAGAGCCAAGCATCCCCTTCGTAGGCTGAAGTGGTCGATCTCAATATGAGACCGACCAGTTTGTTGTTTTCACTTTGGTGTGATGGAGAACGTGGGTGAAGACACTGTCTTGGGAGCATTTCCCTGGTTCCTGGAGGGTCGCCAGTTCACTGGTTGCCATCTTGGTTCTGGTGGAATCAGTGCATAAATACCCACCACAAGTATCTGTCTGAAGACCAGGGCTGAGATTAGTTAGTGAGTGGAATGAGTCAGGGTTGGGGATCTTGGCTCTGTGATGGCTTTGTCATGTCACCATTATACATATTCAGTACATGCCTTTGTGGATTTTTTTTTTTTTGGGACGGGGGCTCCCTCCAGGTGCCAGTTTCACAAAGCTCTGTTTTCATGCCTGTAGATGGCATACATCAGCATATATCTGCAGGTCAGCTCAGTGGTTCTGAACAAACCGTCATCACCAGCTATGCGAACTCGTAAATGTGTAATATTATGAAAAGCAAAGAAAGTACATGACTAACATAAAGTGCTGAAAAATGATTACACAGATGCAATCAGAGCCTCCTGTACTGCCCACAGGCAGTCAGAAGAGGAGGACTCATCAGCTGAGTTAGTCACAATGGGAATGTGGGCTTACTGACTAATAGGCCATTTCAATATAAAAGTGGCTCAGTTTGGACAACGTTCTCCAACAGACAATACCAGATTATTGCACTACTTGACAGGTTTGAACAGCGGTGATTTTAAGTAATAAGAGTAAACATTTTCATACAACAGGTCCGAATAATTACAGGATATAATACAACAGTGGTTTAACATTTCCAGTTTATTATTGAGGGTTGCAAATTGTAGGTGCAAGACTGCTTCTCACAAAAAGGCAGATGAAGAGTGACCGTTCAGTGTCAGTACAATATGTGTGGGATGAAACGGAGTGGAGTATAGGTACCAAAGCTGACCAGACAAAACTTCATCAACTCAAAATCCAAGGAAAAACACATCATAGCACCGCCCACACTATTTGATTGACAAGCGATCTGTGGGAAGTGCAATGCAAACACCCAGAAATGGATGAGCTCGGAGTGCCAGACGGAACAAACACAGCAAATAAACAAAAATGGGGAACTGAAGGATTACTGCTTTAAAGGAGGGTTACACCAACAAGACTTTTAACCTGGATGGAATATCGATCGATGAATTCAAGCTGAAAAAGCAAAAGGGTGATTGGATTTTTTTCATCCGAGAGTAAAGGTTTTAAACTTGTTTATTGGACAAAACTTTCTGTAACTATCCACAACGGCGTGCAAAGAAACACAATGGCATCATGTTCTCATGTGGGAGCTGCATTCATTTTCCTTTCCCTTGCCCAGTTTGCCCCAGCTGGGATTCTTACTGTCACATGCTGCATGTGACTGTACACAGGACGACTAGTGTTGCATTAGGAATGCGCATGTGGAGAATTCAGACACAGCATCAGTGTGTGCGTGCATGGAAAACGCATACCACTCTCTGCATGCCAATTACAAATGCAGCAGTGACAAACAAAACTGCTCGACACATTAATCTGGAAGCCCAGTGTAACTTATGCATCTGTCGCCCAGTCTGGTGTCTTCTGCAATATGTTCATTTTGTTTGCATTCAAGACTTTGAAGTTTCTGAAGCGAGCATGATGGAAAGTTCCTCCAAGACCCTCAAGATAAATAAAATTAGTCATCACATATGTAACATATAGTTTTTGGAAATGTTTTAAAGATCTGGTATGTGGGTTATAGCGGCATCTAGGGGTGAGGTTGTTGGTTGCAACCAACTGATTAGCCCTGACCTTGCAGTGTGCAGGAGAACCTATGGTGACCACTAAAAACATGAAGGGCCCTCTCGAGAGCCAGTGTTTGGTTTGTCTGTTCTGGGCTCCTGTAGAAACGTGCAACACGGAAGAGAACCTGCTCCCTTTGAAGATAAAGGTTTATTCCCATGGGACTAAAACCCAATGATTCTTATTCTCAGGTGATTATACACTAATGAAACATAGTCATGAATACTCCATTTCCAATATATCCCCCAAATCCTCCACACTGGACCTTTTTAAAGAGATCTCACTTTTCTCTGTTCTCTTCTCCCCCCTAGTGGAAAAAGCTGCACATTACATCTGCTTGTTTTTTTTTTTTTTTTTTTTTTTGCCTCTGCCAAGGTTGTTACTGTGCAGTTTAAAGCCTGCAGCACAGCACTCAGACTGAGAGCAAACACTGTGTGCAAATAATTACAAGTGTTTGCTTTTCTGAGTTTTTGGCACCAGCGGGGAGGAGAGAGGAAAGTAGAACGTGTGCATTCAGCCAGTCTGAAATATTTATATGAAAGCCATGTGACACTATTTTATCTTATCTGGAGGTTGTCATAAAGTAATGAACACCACCCAGTTACATGGGTTAAGATCAAATAAGTTGAATGCTAATACTTGAAAACAGGGTTAGATCCAGGTCTGATTGCAGACTGACACTTACTTGAAACTAGAGCTGTGAATGCAATTTAACACTCATGCAGACTCAAATAGCCTGAATCCCTCTAGTGTCCATAGAGCAAATGGAAGAAGAAAAGGGCAGAGATATTTAAATAAATGTGTTATTTTATGTCAAGGGGAGCAGAGAGAACATTGTACCTAATAGAGTTTCATCACTATGGAACTGTTATTTCTTTTTGACATAGAAGATGATGGACACATTTGTACATCCTCTTTTTTTTTTATTGCCATTTCATTTGATGATCAAGAGCAAGAAAACAAAACTTTTTAAATGAATAAGAAATAATTTCATTGATAGGAACAAGCAAAACAAACCTGTAGTAAAACATCTCGTCAAAAAAGAAACTACAAACTGCAAAGAGATCTGATCAATGAAGAAACAAGAGTCGTCCTCGTGGTTCAGACTGGCTCCGAAATCACTCCCTCGCCGCTCCCTATATAATATATACTTTGTAGTCGACGCTAACATGGAACACATTGCATTTTGGTATAATTAGTAAAAAGTACAGTGCATTTTTGAGGGCACCATAGTGTGACAATTCTGATGCTTAAATGAAACGGAAGAGGCATGGAAGAGTCACCGGAGCTTCTTTCAGCAGAATAAATCGTCTCTGTGAAAACTGCTGACAGTGCGTTCTGTGGAATATGAGGGTTGCTGTTCCTGGAAAGAGTTTTTGACTGAAGATGTTTTAAATGTCGTTGTTCAATACCGTGAGCACAGCAAACTAAATTCCATTCGCTTCCATTGTATTGGGATTAAGGCAAATATTTCCTAAAAGCTTTGAATGACCACATATTTTTACAGCTGAGTGAGAAAATGTTTTTTTGTGTGTGATTTGAGTGAAGTAACACTTTAATGATGATCATAGGGTTGTTGGAGCATATTGGGAAAAAGGTTGGAAACAGATTTGACATAAACTTGTGTCAGCTATTTAAAACCACATTATTCTTACCCATGGACACAAGACTATTCCAACTCATGAACTGTAAAGTGTTTGATGTAGTGTGTGTTTAAAGGGATTTCTGTCCACCACCACTGGAGGGCACTGTACATCTTCACAACCCCATCCTTCCTCTCTCTGTTCCTCTGTCGCTCTTTTCATGAATATCTCCTGTTTTGATCATATTAAGCCCCTGCTCTTCACGCACGCCGATAACCACTCGATGGGCTACTTTCTGGAACAAACTCCCTGCAGATAACTCCCAAATACAAACCAGCAGTGAAGCTAAAAAACAAAGACGCCGCACACGGCAAATCACAACCACATGGGCCTTACTTTGCATATTGGGCCGCTTCAGTCAGGTGCAGGAATGAAGATAGTTGCACTCATAATTTGAGGTCATAGGTCATGCATAGTGCTTTGTTACCATAAACGTTGTATTCTCAATTTTTACAAGCCACAAGATGCACCTCAGTCGCTTTAATTCACACCAGGTGCGCAGAGTCCCACGCCAGGAGGATTTGCAAAAGCCTCGCCGCTGAGACTCTCTCCAGCGTTGATGTTAATGAGGACTGATGGTACTGGGATGTTTAGTTCCTCGTCTCCCCTTTAATTGCCTTTCTCAGATGTCAGAGTGGCATCTTTATGAGCGGTGATTATCTAGATCGAAGCAACTGGCGAGTCAGCATCTGATTTTATCGCTGCGAGCACGGAGCAAGACTTGAAGACGCAAAACAGCTAATCCTTGTCTCGGTACAGTACGTTTTAATTTCGCTGTGATTTGCTGTGTTTGTGGACCGGGCAGGATGTTCTGGCCTGGAAGGTTTCGTCAACTTGTGCCGTAGTTTCACGTGTCAAGCTTTGCCTCTTTGCAGATGATTGCAAGCTGCCGATGCAAATTGAAAATGTAAGATATTTATTTAGCTGTATGTAAGTTTTTTTTAATTTAATCTGGACAGTCTTATTTCCAGGAAGAGCCTGTTGGAGAGGATGCAGGGAGGGTCACACATAGACACACAGCTGCCAGGGCCTCGGTGTTCATCCCAGGGTGACTACACTGGAGACTCTTTTATTTCCACTCTTTGCCCAAGTGTTTGAACAAGTCCAATTTTCTGACCACAAGGCTACTGCTGCTCCCTCAACACTGAGGCATTAAGGATTCAGCCAAATGTATCCAGAGAGAGGACTCATTCAGTGTCACATTTTGTTGTAGGTCTCTCAAAATGACATGAAAGGACCACACTGGCAGCTTGACAAGTTTTAGCCCATTACCTACAGCATACTTAGATCCATCTTTTTACAAAGCATAACATAGTTTTTGGTGCCAAAGTTTTTCAAAGTTTTCAAAATGGCTCACTCACTGGAACCTTCATTCAACAAGGTTCAACGTTCACAAAACATTGATATAAGCATTTTCTGTAGAGTAAGTTTCATGTCTTAACAAGCTGATTTTCTCAGTGAAATACTCTGAACTGAAATAGAATATTTTGCCTTGACTGTCATTCAGTCTAAAGCATTCTTGGTCTTCTTGCTGCTTGTGATTGTTTGGAAAATGGATTTGGAAAACATGCACAAACACTGATATGGTAAGTAAATTATCTCATCGACCTCTATTGGTGGCTTAGGGGAACTGCAACAACGGTGACAGAGTTACTCCTCTACTGTGCAAAAAGCTGGAATTATGCTTCTCAGAGGATACATGGTGTGTATCATGGTGTATCATCCTGAGGGGAATATTCTCTCAGGAGACCCAGAATCCTGCACAGAGCAATACTGGAATGCATGTTTCCAACTCCCGGCAGACATGATCACACACTTGGGATGAAGAGGCGAATCAAGTGCACATCAGTTTGCATGTTTTGGTGGAAGCCTCCATGCCAAGGCTGTCTAAAGGTGTACACCATCTGACAGCTGTCCTGTTTTTTGATGGAACAAAGAATGTGTCTTAAACCTCCCCGTGCCTCAGTTGTAGATTTACGAGTTAACATAAAGCAAGCTTAAAATGGCTCTCTCTTCGCCTTCCTCTACATCTGTGCATCTGACAGGATTCGCACAGTTTTTCCGCTTTATTTTTCATCCTAATATATTTGATGTACCTGGTTTTGCTTGCATGCTGCATCATGTGAATGCACATCAGTGTGTTGCCATGTTGGAAAATGTTTCAGAAAAGTATGCAAGCCCCATTTAACAACTGTCTTCAAGTGGCAAACCCCACCCATCTGCTACTCAAAGTGGATTAAAACAAACACCAGGAATTTTGTGCAGTTACTATTTCGCCGAGGCCGGCTGAAGAGCGGACCACACGGTCCCAGTCGTGGTGTCAGTCTGTGGCCAGTTACAGTCCCAGGACAATCCAATAAGCCTCCAATAAAAGTCACCCATGAAAGCAGGCGACCCGGGCGAGAGCCGCAACGCTGTAGGCCTCCAACCCCAACTTGACTGCTGCAGAGGGGAAACCCACAATCATAAAAGTCAAGCTCCTCATATAATGTGACAGACTGAATGTAAACAAAACAAAGATGAAACATGTTCTCATCAAAAGAGCGCTGGCTCCAGATCTGGGGTATTCCGTCTTTATTGTGAAAGAAAAAGATGTTGTGAATTAGAAAAGCGGAGTCATGCAGTCAGAGCAGTGTGAATGATGATTTTGCCCAAAATGAGTGATATTGGGCAAACTCAGCAACTGACGTGATTTGTATTTCAAAGCAAGGAGGATCAGATCAAAAAAGATTAAAAAAATCTAATTTAAGTTGTCATCTGGGGTAAATAAAAACCCTTGAATACAGCTAGTGATGAGGTATTTACTGTTTTACCTCATCTAATTTATGTCAGATTTCCATGAATAAATCTAATTTGCAAAGGGCCCGGTTTTTTAAGGTGGTGCTGTTGATGACATGTCGCTCCTTTGTTGGTCTTGCTGTCGGATTTGTGGCAGTCACGCCCTGTTTGTCAGTAAAACAGGGCAAATAATAAAGGCAGGGAATGACACCAAAACCCAAAGTTTATCACTGATGTAAAACATAAATGAAACAGAATGAGATCATTTGCTAATCCTTTTTGACATTTACTCAATTGAAAACAGTACAAAGACAATATATTGAATGTTTGACCTCATCAGCTTCATTGATTTTTATAAATATCTGCTGATTCTGAATTTGATGGCAGCAACATGTTTCAAACAAGTTGGGACAGGAGCAACAAAAGACTGAAAGTTGTGGACTGATCCAAAAACACCTGTTTGGATCCTTCCACAGGTAAAACAGGTTCACAACATTTTACACAGCATCCCAATTCAAAACGTGCAGGGAGCACAGCTGATTGGCACCAGCTTATTTATGTTTGACCATCAGCGGCTCATTCATCAGCTGCTTGGCTGCCAGCTGACAAGTAACGTCCAATCATGCAAGTGTGCAGCAATTATAACCTGACACTCCTTGCTAACTACTCCGCTTACTATAAACGGTCAATTCCTTAACATAAATGTCTTGTGTGTGTGTTTAAACATCAATCTGTATCCCTTTCTGTGCAGTTATACTTGTGCATGTGTGTGTGTGTGTGCTGTCGAGGGGTCATGTGAGCCCATCCCATTGTTTTGGACTCACAGGCTCGAACAGCTGTAGACTGTTAAGAGTCAGCCTTGCATTATAGCAGAGCCGTGGGAGGAGAGAGCGGGTCAGGCGAGGGGTCGCGAGGATGCCGACAGCGTGTGCGTGTGTTCGTGCGTGTGTGGGTTGGTGGGGTCTCATAAACCCGGGACTTGGCCTACATTCGGCAGAGCACCAGTAAAAACAAGAGCTGCTTCCTTATCTGTGTCGGCATACACACACACACACACACATAACCACACACACACTTACCTCTTTGGTCTATTATCACCTTGAATCTTCTCTTGAGGAATTCAATCCTCGATAAATGGCTTTTACGTGTTTGGCTGTGTCTAATTGCTGGGATATGGTTAATCTCATGCTGATAAACTGACACCATTTTTCATTCACACTTAGTTTTTAAGCTTTTACAGGAGCAGATATAGCTCAAGGAGACAGGGTGTGGATACTTTTATGTTACAGGCTTTTGTCAAAACAGAAATAAATCTGAACGTAGCTCTGGTTGGATTTGTCGAGCGTCTGACTGGAGGGGGTTTGTTTTTGCGGTCAGATAATAAGAAGACGAAGATGTGTGTCTGCAGCTTTTTTGTGTGCACATTACATTTTTTAAAAAAAGAATCCAGAGCAGTCTAATAACCCATTTTGCTGCTCAAACCAGCTTGAAGATAGAGATCACTTCGCCTCTGTCGGAGCTTTTTTTTTTTTAGGGAGGAGAGGACCAGCAAATGTTTGCTTTGAGGTCAGACACCGTCAGGATGTGATGTTCTGTTCTCTACAGCGGCGAACTGGGTCAGATCAACTCATCCTGTTCATTCTCTACACCCCTCGAAGGAACTCTTGATGTGGAAGGAGATAAAGTTGAACCATACAGTCTACAGTTACAGATCAGCTTAGCCGCTTTAATTGGGGTGAACAATACACCCGACTTTCCTCCCTCCTCCTCTCTGTCTGTCTGCTCATCCTTCTTTGCTCGGATATCTTTTTTTTTTTGAGACTACATGCAGGTATGACCCTGTAACGAAATAACCGAGACATCAAAGGATTTAAGATGCGAACGCTGTGGCTGGGTTTTTTCTTGCCGCTCCAGACATGTTCTATCTGTCTAGAGTTTTCTTTTGAAGATGTCGTTTTTAATCACAGTGATTTCTTTCATGTTCGCTGTCATATGTTTTTTCTCTGTGACGTCGCTTCCAAAAATTTGAGAGCAAGACAGCCATGACATTTTTTGTGGATAGTATTAAACACCACAGTTTTTGTTTGACCTTTGACCTTTCCTCCACATTGCAGACAAATCATCTCACAAAGTAATAGGCAGATTGCCATGTGATTCAATGAGCATATTGTCACTGCCAATGGAAAAAACCTTAATCAGTCAAAGACGTCATGGCCTTTCTACTGGCGTTGACTGTAGAATTCTGGGGAAATTAGGGGACTGAATTTATATTTTTTTTCCATCAGATCCCTGTAGAATTAAAACAACTTGTTTTTTCAGTCTTCTTCTCATGGACTGCTGCATAAAAAATAGGAAAATCACTGCAGTTTCAGTGCTGTGAGTTGACTGAAAGTCAGCATTGGTTCAACTTGCATCTGATTGGCCAGTGTGGCTGCCCATCTCACTTTTTGCCACACCTGCTTTCAAGCATCACAACCGACCATCTAACATCATCATCATGTTGTTTTCTGCTGCTTGGTCTCAGAGAACAAATTGTACTGACTGGTGATGACTTCTCCATTAAATGGATTATGATGACATTTGGTACAGATGTTCATGCTCCCTTCAGGATGAACGTCTGTAACTTTGGCGATCCCCTGACTCGTCAACTTGCTTCTTCATCAGGTCAAATTTCCCTTTGTCCAATAGTGTAGTTTATGACCAAGCAACATTCCAATGAGCTTCAGTTACATTTATCTTTAGTGCTAATTAGCAAATGTTATCATGCAAACATGCCAAACTATGATGTCAGTAGCTTTGTACTGTCCTTTGCAAACAGATGGACTGAAGGAGCTGCAGCTGCATGCACAATATTTACACTGTATCTACAGCACACGGTCCCTCCTCCCATCTAATTCCATGTTTAAAACACATGTCAGGATGGTTTTCTCACAGGCAAAACCAATTAAATCTTCACTTCGCTGCAGGTGGGAATAGCAAAGGCTGCACGTCCGTTAAACATTTATATTAATAATGCTTTGGATCTTTAATTGGCTCTGCTGTAAAAAAGACTCAGCCACCCACCGTACTGTCATAACCTCCCCTTCATTCATCCGATTCATTAGGGCAAAGGTTTGGGGTCACTGAGGTTTATGGTTCGTCTCGATGAGTCAGGCTTTTTCTTGACTGCATGGCGCTGGTTTCTGTTTGAGAGAAGCTTTAGAGACAAACGAGCTCAGAGCAAGAAGAAAGTTCACTTGAGATAATGTTAAATGAGGTCTGAATGATGGATAAGGCCACTGAGGAGAGAAACAGTGGAAGTTAATGATGTTGATGATGTTAAAAATCTCTTAAACGATCGTGCGCCGCTTGTTACGAAACATCACTGCTTTGCACAAAGAGATGTCGCTTCATGACACAAAACCAAAGCAGGTGCAAATCCTCTTAAAGTGAAGAGAAAACAACAGCAGCACCAGAGCCGAGGGCTTATGGGAAATTTGGAAACACGAGCACCACCACTGCTCTGGCACCAAAGAGGCTACAAATTTCATCTGTTTATGGAAATTTCACCAAGGTATTACACTTAATTTGACAATGATATATTGCTGTTTAAAATGCTACATATTGCACTTTTAACTGTGGTCGTGTCCAATATTGCCTGCGAGCGTGACCCCATTTGAGGTGAGGAATGAATCACGGTAGTAGTAGCACTAATGCCTCTCTGTACACCCTCCATGGAAAGTTCACGTCGGGAATTTCCAGTCAGGACTGGGTGGCTTGACTACAAGCTTGGCGCGCGGCCGCCTCGTGTGGTTTTTTTTTTTCTGCTCCTTCCTTGCAGTCGTGCCCACATAACTGACCTACAAATGTGTGTGAAATTTACGCGTGCTGTGAATGTGACCTACTGTAAGAGATGGAAATTTGGGCCCTGCCACATTTAGCTCCATCATAAAGGATATACTATTCTAGGTTACAGGTTTGACACGAGATTGCAGGAGTTACTTAACCATCAGTGACAGGTAGCATGTGTGGCCTTTGGTCTGGGTTGAGTCAATAAATGCAACCAGTGAAGAACGATTCTTTACCACATGTTGAACATTAATGTTAATGCTTTATCAGTGTTCTGCTTTCTGTTTGCATCTTAGCCCTTAAATCTGCTTTTTCTTTGTTCACTGAGTGTTTACAGAGTCAACCACAAGCATCTGATCTGTTATCAAGAGCCACGTTTTGAAAGTTGCTACTGATAAGCCTAATTGGAAACAGGTTATGGTGTTTACATCCCAACTCTGATCAGTCCCAGCAAATAAAGAGTTCCTGTAAATGGGACAAAGCCTGACACTTTACTCTCCTGCATGATATCAGAGAATTACCATAATTCAAATGCACTCACTGACTTACAGAAGAACAGTGGTGTCCTCAGTGAAGGGTTGGTTTTGGGAAACCTAGGTCTGGGTCTCTGGCAGCAGGGATCACCTATTTCTGCTTGGCTCCTCTCTGGAGAGGAAGACGGCAGTGACTTTCCAGCCCGAAATGAGCGCTCGCGAGGCGCTGAGCCCCCGCTGTGCGACAACGTCAGTCCGACCAAAGTCAACAAGGCCCGCTGCGTGAGTGTAACTAAAGGAGGAACGGGGGGCCGGGCGGCGGACGGCTGCGACTCCTGTGCGACCACACAATGCCCAGAATAGAGCATCATAAGCATAATGGCTTCATTCATTCATTCAGTCATTCTCACACACTTTGCCTTTACGTTGTTTTGACCTGGTTCGAGCGCCAGATTGGTGGTGTTTCCCTGCAGAAAAGTTTCCTAAACTAACCTGCAAAGGCTTGTCTGATTGTTGAAACTTCTCTGGCGCTCATTGTGTTATTCTGCGAGGAAAGGTTCATCCATCTGGCAGCCAACCAGAATGAAAACAAACCTATAAGACCACACATATATACAGTACACACACACACAGGTATTTCCTATGAGGCCTGATATTTGCAGGACTGATTTGATGTGACGGGCAAGAAAAGTTCTGCAACACACCTCATTGAGGAGAAATAGATTTATCATTGCTTGGCGCAGCTCAGGCCTCAGCAAACCCGGTGTGCATGCTTGCATGTGCATATGAGTGTTTGTATGCATATGTCCAACGATGATGTATCGTTCTCCTTTCTCAAAGCATATGGCAAGTCGCCACAATTAGGCCAACATCCCACTCAGAACCCCCTGTGCAGCGCCAGAGGGAAAAGCTATGAGTCAGTTGTCGAGCCTGCGAGAGGACGAGTTCACCCAAAAGTGTCCACATTGATCATTTTCAGGCGTATTTGCATTCCTGCGAGGCGAGCTCGCCGCCGGCTGCACGGTGCGGCAAGATCGTTTGCTCGGGCAGTGCTTTGCCCGTTTTGGTAGATTTCGACGAATTCCTCCTCGACCGCTTCTCCTCGTCTTGTTTTCGCTCTTTTCCAGCTCATTTCACGCACTGACAGGCTGCCCTGTGCTGCAGATGAGAGGGCGAGCGAGTGTGGCAGGACGGCGGTTGAGCATTAAGTGTATGTGTGCGTTCATGTACGCGTATTTGTGTACCTAGTTAGCAGCGCGTGTCAGAGTGTCTGTCTGTGCAACCAAGCGTTTCTACGTGTGTGCGTCTAGACAAGGCTAAAATGTGACCATGTGTGCGAGACCATGTGGGTAAATGTATTTGCGTCTGCCTGTCTGCGCTGTGGGTTTTCACACCATCGCCCACTCAAAATGAAACCTTGAAACTTGAGAAGAGTCCAAAAATGACATTTTAACAAGTAATTTATTTCTTTTTTATTCTAAGAGCAGGGGCCAATATTCTCAGACATTTTATATGAAGCTGGAGCCAGTATGTGTCACTGGTAACAGGGCTCATCAGTGGGTGTTTGCTCCATAAAAGAAGCTGATTTAACACTGTGACAATGTCAAGTCACCTTATGTCACGTCAGTTATCAGCTTGCTGATACCCCTGAATGCTACTAAATGTGCAGGGTAGGGCGCTTTACCAAACTCTGACCCATCTCATGAAAGGCACATTGTCAAGAGACTTTGTGTGAGTGTGCTTTCCAAAGTCCCCGTCGCTCGGTGGAAATGGACTTACACCCTAAGCTCACCCTTTACCTTTAATCTCATTTGAAGCTGCAGTAGGCAGTCTTGCATGTTGGCGGCTCTGAACGCAACCTTCGATAACCCAAAAATCTTGTAATGAGATTTTGGTAAACTGGCTTTTCTGTGAAACTGATAAAAGAGGAAAACTATTTAAAAGTCTTATTTCTTCCTCTGGACAGTCGGGAGTTTTCACTGCAAAATGAAAATCCATCCATCTACTCACCTTCACATATGTGTTTGTGCTGAAGCGATATCCACATTCAAATATGAATGTGTCTTTTGGCTGAGGGTTGTCACCTAAAAGTCAAACAGCGTGTCACATCTTAATAGACTCTTTTCAAACATACTTAAAACAACATCACCTATAAGGGGTCACATGGTTACTCTAATGAATGTAGGTTATCAGAATATTACTGGGAACAAGAAAAACTTTGCATTCATTATTTCTCTTAATTTTAATACTAATACTAGAGTATTAATGCCTGGTCACTCTCTCTTGCATTTTGTGATGAATGATCACTTTTAACAAGCCATTTTTGGTAACAGAGTCTCCCACAACAATCTCCAGAGATTGGTATTAATTTGACATATAAGCAAACCAGAATGGCAGCACATGTACCCAGTGACAACAGTATGATATTAGGTCTCCCACAGCTGACTTCACTGTAACAAGTTCCACAAAATACTGAAACAAGGATAAGAAATAATTGGTTAGAAAGTCACAACACTGACATTTCTTATGAAGCTGCAATCAAGCCAAGAAAATCACAGATGCTTGCTCTATAACAAATCTCACACCACAGACCAATATAGCGTCTTCTGGGGTAATTGAGGGCTCATATTAATATTCAAAGTACAGACAATACATATACAATACAATACACAATACACATAATAGTAAAGTGACAACAGTAAATCAAATTTACTAGTCTTCACCTCTCTATCAGTTTTGACATTGAATTTGATTATTTTAGAGTATATTTAGAGTATTTCTAACAGACTTTGAAGGCAGTGTGTTCACTACTTGAGGGTAAGTGCTGGGTTCCAATTAATGTGATTAAATATGGACTAAGAGTCTTAACAATATTAATAAGAATATGCTTTAAAGTCAGTGTAAAAACAATGCCACAGTTTTCCTATATGGCCAACTGTACCTGATAGATGTCTGTAAAGAGTGTGTGTGTGTGTGTGTGTGTGTGTGTGTGTGTGTGTGTGTTAATCCTGCTCTAACCGCACTGCTGATCCTCGGCCAAGTGGGTCAGTCTCACTGGAGCAGACAAACACTGATGGAGCTGTATAGGTGGAAGGAGAGGAAAAAAAGAGAAGAAAGAAGAGAGGAGAGGAAAGACTGGTGGGTTTGTTTATTCACCCCCATTCCACTGGGAAACTTCCCCACTTTTTCCTTGAAATCTGTTCACATTTTACAGAATTGAAAAAGGGGGTCACGGGCCACAACAAGGCCACAGCACTAAAGAAAAAAAAAAACTGCATATCGCTGATGTCGGCATTTTCTGGAAAGTGGAAATGCCTTCTGTATGTATGGATGTGTAAGGGGATTTACTGTGTGTCTGTGGGAGCCTACGTGTGCACGTGCTCACATCTTAACCACAACCAGACTCGTCCCAGATGTGAATCAGTGTGAGGCAGCTGGACAGTTTCTGGGGCTTCAGAGGTGGTCAGGGCCACGTCTGCACAAACAAAGCTGCAGCGCTCCGTATTCTCCAGCATCCTCGTGCACGTGAGTGGACATAAGCTACACGCATGTACAGTATGTACGCGCGTGCACGAGGCCACACACCGAGCACCTTCATTGTTTTGTGTTGAGTATGATTGACTTATGAGCTAATTAGCTTCTTAAAGTGTTCAAATTACACAATAATCTGGCAGCCAGTTCACGTTGGGGATCAGGATGTCAACAGATTTGGGGTAAGAGTTTGAAAAAAAAAAAGTCAAGTAATCTTTAGAAATGCACATGCCCTAATTTTTTGAGCTCCGGTGAAACAGTCGCGATGAAAGAAAAATTAGGACATATAAGGACAAATATAATAACATAAGCATTGTTGGAGTTCGTCTGTTCACGCCGCGAGAAGCTTTCAAATCCGATTAGATGCTCGGTTCGATTGGACTTAGACGCTGAGGCGACGGCATCGAGCTCATGAAAACAAAAAACAGATTGAAGGTACACACATCAGGAGCGATCTCAGTGCCGCTTCCAGCCGTTTATTAGGCCTGTTAGCAATACAAGACCTCTTAATCCTTTGCAGTTACAGCGAGCTGACGGCCAAATGTGTCAGACCTGTCACTGATAACATCAGAAAAGGCAAAGCCAAAAACTTCAAAATAGCCAGTAATATGACTTACTGATAATCTAATATGTCTTGTGAGTAATACAACCGGTGCTTTTGCAAGTGGAACATGTTTTTCCAGTATGGATCACTTGTGGTTCAGCATGACTCATTAATGATATTTGACTTGTGTGTTTTTGTGGGATGTTATTTTTTTTTCAAGATACAATTCGAGGTAAAATCCGGTAAAAAAAAAAAAAAGCCCCTGGGGGTCATCCAGATGCTGACATCGACTGGTTCTGCTGTTGCCACACACATCTTAAAATTTCTGTTTTTGAGTATCTCACCATCTGTAGGATTAAAAACACGGCTCTGAAAAGTCAAAACACTTGAAGCCTATTCCAATGGAGACCCAGGGTCACATTGAAAACGTATCAGAATGTCCATAAAAACTTCACATAAATCACTCTTCAAGGGTCCAAAATGACCTGGAACTGATGTGCATGTATTACATTTTTTAAAAAGTGACCTGATCAGAAAGGGACCTGAATACACCCAAGTCCCCAAAATTGAAAGAAGTAGTCACTACATCACCAAGCTTTAAGATGTGTGAATGAATTTGACTGTGCCACTTTCTGCTGTGACTGTATTAAAATCTGTAAAAACCAAAAGGCTCATCACAGTAGCCTGTAGAAAACATTTACTGTATGTACAGTAGTACTATAGCAGATGCATGAGTGGTATAGATATCTTTGGCTGTCTGTCTTGTTCGTGCCCTACTTTTACATTTTTCCTTCTGGAGAGATGCAAAGATGTTGATTTCTGCAACAAGACAAAAATTTTAATTTTATAAAGTATATAAATACCACAGATTTAAATTAATTACGTCGTATGATAATTCAGGGCAGAGCCAGTAATTCTGGCTGCCGTGATGAACGAGTCTGCGGAGTCAGCACCGGCCCGCTGTCTGCTTCTGGTTATCTGATACTGTATGGCCCTGTTGTTGATATAGCAGCATTAATCATTTAAATTCAGGGGATTTTCATACAGACGTATCTAGATGTGTGTGTGTGTGTGTGTGTGTCTGGAACTATGTAAATGCGGGTGCCTTGGTCAGAGGTGATGAGCTCAGCACAGAACAGCAGCTCATAAACATGTTGGATCCACGGGCCATGACCACTGCAAACACACATCAGCCAAATCAACCGCTGAAAGCCCTATTTTTTCTCTCAGTCGCACACACACACACGCGCGCGCGCACACACTCGCAGACAAACAGCTGAGGCCGATTTGCGTCTGAACACAACGTCCTGTCCGGCCCAGACGTCGACTGTTGACAGCTAATTCAATCTGGATCAAGATGGTGCAACGTGTTGTTGAAAGTTCAGCCCTCTGTGTTTGACGGGGGCTCGCCGACGAAGACGTGCCGCCGACGCGCTGCTTCATGGTGGAGCGCATGGAACCACGAAAGGAATCAATTTCTCCTCTTGCAATCAGGTAAACACTGTAAAAACAAGAGCAGGAAATTTTGACATATCCATTAGAGCGTGGAGGCAAGGTTATGAAAGACATCTGTTGGAAAAAAAATATACAATCGAGATGTTTGTGAAACGGGCTTTTGACTGAAATTGATGTTCAGGATGGTAAATCTTATGTTGAACACACAATGAGGCAATTCTAGACGACGACACTGAGGAAGATGAAGCAGAAAAGCTCATTTATTGATGAGTATAAGAGCTGGATTTGTGCTCTGGATGTGTCAGTGTACGTATGCGTGTACACACACTCATCTGAACTGGACGAACTCGAAGATATTTTGTGGATGCTGAAGTCACTGCGGTCGGTTCTGACTTTGAGAAGAGGTTATTTTACAGTTAGTGGTTTGGTGTAGGGTTCGGGTTGGAGTGTGGGTTTGGGGTTTGGGAGCCGAGTGTCGTCAAGGGAAGGTGACTCAAAGAGGATGCAGCACAAGTGTGTGTGCAGGTGGATGCATGGACTATAGTAATAATATGTTTAATTAGGCACACTAGTGTCTCCAAAGCAACAACTTTGCATCAACATTCTTGGTCCCTAAAAGATGAATGCTACTGAATTTGATGAACCCCTGATCACCTTTTCCTCTCACGCCGCCATGAGGTCGACGTTTCTGATTTTTTAGTGAAATGTCGCAACAGTGATCGGATGGATTGTCATTTGAAATTTGGAACAAAAGTTCTAATATTTGGAAGCAGAGAGGATGGCGGGGTGGCAGCAGGATGTTGGCTGCAGCAGTTGTGGAATCTTTTATTCTTGATTATGACAATCTGAACACAAGGAAATGAACTTTTCTTTACTGAAATATAGTTGAGGAAAGTTAAAGATGTTCACCTGGGAAAGACTCTCCACTCTTATAACTCTATACCTCTTTTCCAAGCTGTGCATCTTCCTCTATCCTACAATACTGTAAGTGATGTTTTGGGGTAATTTCAAGCCTCATGTACAGTTCAATAGAAACTCCAGCAGTTATCCAATACAAGTGCCAAGTGCTCAGCGCAGGTCCATCTTTTTCTAATGTTTGCATGTGGCGCAGGCTGTAAACAGAACACCTTATCTGATCATCCCATGCGGCGCTCATGTAGACACTTGGGTGGGAGTCATGGGTCGGATTGATTAGAAGAAATTGGTCCATGTAATTGCAAACAAACAGAGTGTCAGGAGTGTTCTGCAGCCGGTGCCAAGTGCAGAGTAAGTTTACATTCTTCCCTGAAGACATTGTGTTCACTGAAGAAGGTCAGGATCTTCTTTTTGGGAAAGAAATGTCTTTTTGAGAAGCATATTATTGAAATCTATACTCGAACTGCTGCACAATAACAGTCTGTTGTGCATGTTTATGACTGAGCAGCTGTCAATCATCACTCGACTTGAAAACTATATGAAGTGAGGATGAACTTGTATTCAGGAGATGTATTGAATAATAAACAACACTATGCAAAAAGCACATTCAGGAGATTTGATTTGATTTCCAAATAGTTGACGTGTTGAAGATGTGAATGTAACTGCCAAACTCAACAAGTAGAGCACGGCAGTGTTTCTGTTTTCAGCCTAACGTTCACTTGCATGTGTTTTGTTTATGTCCACTTTGTAGCCCTGCGCTCGGGGACTCCTCGCCATCCATCCCAAAAGCCCCCTCGGTAACCTAAACCCTCTGGCTTCGACAAAACATAATTAAACGCAATAAAAACGTGACCTACTTTTACGCGATCGCAGCCGGAGACAAGAGGGCCCCGAGCGCAGACAGGGTGTCTTTGAGGATTAACACATATGCACACACGCACATACATTTTTCCCTTTCCCTCTCCTGCGCCGGCTCTCCATGTAAACCTGGTAGTCTACAGACTGATGCACACACACACACACACACCCATCAACCGTCTCCAATTCCCTCCCTCTGCCCTCGTTCGGCCCACATCCCACACCGCCTCACGGGACTCCCACCTCTCCGCGGCCTCAGGTCACAGCTCATTTGCAGAGGCCATCTGTGTTTCCCACTCTCTGCCCATGCACTGTTTAGATGGGCCGGGAGTCACAGGCCTGCTCACGTGTTTCCCTCCCCACCATCCCACTCGGGCCGGAGCGTGATATTTCATGTAGGAGCAGGTAACTTATCATGTAATCAGTTAGTTGCCATTAATAAATTTAATTCTGATGCATCAAGAAACGCTGATAGATATTATTTGTCCCGGGTTTGCCTCCCACATAGGATTACTGCAGAATACCACCGTGTCAGTACATTGCCATTTATGTGGGAGCCTGACAGTTAAAACAAATAGAATAAAAAAAAAAAAATCTTGTTCCTTCCCCGACTGTAAAGGTCTCTCTTGAGGAGTGATTCAGTTGCACGTAGGAGGTTTGGAAGTGATTTGCCTTAAAATCTGTCAGGGGCTTGAAATGCGCTAATCCATTTCTATCAGTGCAGAAAGCCAAAGACAGGGAAAATGACAAGTGGAAGACATATGGGTTTAACAAAACATCATTCTTATCCCACTCGGTCTTTCATTTGCGAGCGCATCAGGTCGGAGCGTGAGCCGATGTTTTCCAGAGGCAGATCTCTGGATATAAATGTGACTCATTGTACAGACTCGTCACCTGTCTGCCTACTCAGACGCACACACGCGGGCGCACAGGAGGCTACGCGCACACACATGCATCCGAGGCTTTGAGTCTTCTCCTAAGCGAGCTAAAGTGAAGCTGTCACGGCCTGGATCAGCCGCTGAGGCCGTTAGCGCCGTGGGTCACTGTGGAGAAAGGCCGTCTGCAAAGCCAATTAGCCTCTCAGCGCACCATAAAAACAGACCGAGCCTGCAGCTCGGGGGAAAACTTTCCTGGCTCCGACTCCACGTGGAGGATTTTTTCCAATACGACAATTTGGACCGATGGGCGGTTAAAATAAAAAGGAAAGAAAGGGTAAAAAAAAAAAGTGAAACCCAATCTCCCCACTCCCAAAATATTTGCACTGCTGAGAAAAACAAAAGTGATCTGATCTCTGTTTGAATCCATTTTTGGTGACACACTTCTCTGAGGAGACCAGAGGGAACCGTGGAGCAGACACATAATCTCTCTTTGACAGGAAAATTACCCAATGAAGTCTAAATGTTTATATACTGTGTACCAGCAGGGGAAATGCTCAACTGCTTGGTAGAGAGGCTCACCGAAAGCCAAAACGGCTGCAGGCGAGGTCCCAAACAAACACCTGTCAAAAGGAAAAGTAAACAGTCAAATCTATTTTTCGCTGATGAATTAAACAGTGCAGGTAGCTTGTGGCCTCACAGTGACTTTTTCTTGACTCCTTTATTTAACCGGGACACGTCTCTGCACAGATGAGGCGTTGAGACACCTTAATTGTCGATGTTGGACAAAAAAATAAATCCCCTGACAAAGGCTGCGAGATGTGAGTGAAAGCTTAGGAAAAAGCTTGTAAGCAGACCTTGAGTTAAAGGGGATTACGATGATGTCATCAGGGTTATCTCAGCTTGGATTTAGAGGATAAAATGATAAAGTCTATGCCAAAGACTTGGATGTGGAAGATGTAGACATTTCCCAGGCAGGAAGGTTCAAACAAAAATATGCTTATAGTTGCATTATGGGAAATGTAGGATCCATCTTTCTTGGAGCCTGACCATTATTAGGGACAAATTTCATGTTGCCACATCATTTGCATTGGCCAGCATGAATTTGCATCTATTGGCATCTTTACATCGACTTTACATGAAAAATTAGTTTTGCCTTCTTTATGAACACACAATTAAAGTGTCTTTACATTCCACTGCAAAAAATCATACATAAATGATTTAACAAATTGTCATTGGTAGGTAAAATTTCTGTTCTTTTCTATCCTTTGGCAGAGTGCCAATAGCAAATTCTGGACAATATCTTCCATTCCAATCCATACACAGCGACTCTTTCTTTGCTGGAGGTCAGAGGTCAGACACTAGTCGACATGTTTCAGGCCACTTGTGTAAGACATTTGCTGGCAACACAATGCTCGAGTATTCCATTGCAAAAACAGTTTCTCTTCCCATTTGACCATCTTGCTTGAGCAACCAGTGAAATGCATCCATCTACGGTGTTTTCCTGCATTTCCACAAGAAAGAGAAAGACCAATTAATTGCCCCGTCAAGCAATTATCTTCCTTTACACACTGTAAAAACAGAGCTTGTTGTTGATGTTTTGACGACAGGATATGAGCGCTCCCCTCGCTGGCTTTCCCCAGATCACGTTCCCTGCAACCATATATTATGATTTATGTCTTCTGTGATTACAGTATGAAAAGGTAGCGGCGGATCGGTGCACAAACACACTGCGGCCTTATTGAGCCCAGATGCTGCGGCTAATCAAAGTCAAAGAGCAAAACGGTTCCTGAAGTAGCCGAGCATCTGCGCAATGGCACACTTTACTGATACAAAGATGACAAGGAAACAAAACAGTGGCGTTGCCTCGGAGAGTTTTGCCCACCCACACACTGACCCACTAGCTCAGATATGCCACCTACAGGCCTCGCTCTCTCTCCCACACACACACATATATAAAGGCTCTGAGACACATGGAGACCCGGTGATATTTTGACAACAATCCCAGCATGATTTACAGAGCATGGATTCGACTTTTGCCCTCGTTCTCTGACTTTCTTTCCCACTCTCTGTGTCAGTTCATGTCTCCGTCTTGTTTTCTCTCTCTCTCTCTCTCTCTCTCTCTCTCTCACACACACACTTTTTTCTCTCAGGTGATCCAGATCACAGTGCTTAATGTGTCACGCTTGACTTTGGCCTCAGGCTCCGGGGCTACACAGAGGGCAGGAGGTTTTTCCCACACAGCCTCCCAGCTTTGAACTTTTACATATTCACTCGGCAAAATTAAAAACATAAGGCGTATTATCGTCTCTGTCGCCGCTCTCGTCTCGAAAAAAACCAAGATCTAACCATGCAAAACACAAGAATGAACGTTCTTCAAAAAGTGAATTCATGATTTTCTTCCCCCTTTTATCTCAACCTTTCACATCCATCACTTTGTGTTATGATTGGTAAATGGAGAACACAATGATGATGGGGTTTCTGCCATAACTCATAATGTCAGACTTTAGCAGCAAGTCACCATATAGTACATTATTGTACAATGTATATAATATGTGTGAGTTTATCCAAAACACTCTCAGCTTGCATTTTGGATCCTGGGTGGCCCTGCTCACTAATGAAACCCATCCTCCGCTGACGACTGAGAGTCATGCTGACAACAATAGGAGCCATTTTTACGGCCGGCTTATACGAACAGCTCCGCCATTATTGAGAATTAAATTTGCACAGCGCTTAAACTTATTTGAATTTTCCACGTCACATTTAATTCAACGTGGTTCTAACATGTTCCATCTGTGTGGAACAGGTCTCGCTTGTGCAGCTTCATTTTTCCTCCAGTAGTTGCAACTCATGCATCAAAGTCTGTGTATTTTCACAGAGCAGTCGAATCATACTGATCCATGAGGATAATGTAAATGTAATCTATCTAATGAAGCAAATTTGGAATAAATGTTGTCCACATGGAGCGCTTGCTTTTCTGCGCTCGACGTGTGTGGTGCCTTTGCTTTGTGCTTCCACTTTGCACAGTAACAATAACTTGTTAATAGTCTCCTACCTGCTCAGCTACTGTTATTGCTTAATGTGTTTCAGGTGTGCTGTGTAACTTACTTGCACTTTATAAGCTCTCAGAGAGTTTGCAGAAGGTTGGATGCTGATTACAGTTGTCCCCTCGCTGATTCTGCAGAGTGTCCAATATAATGCATGTGAACAGGATGAATGGAGGAACATGAACATTTGCATGAATTCGAAGTTTGGTTTCTGGCCTCCTCATGGATTTAAGTCCAAACTTCACTCTCCTTTAAGCTGTGTTTTGGTCTCCAAATCCAGAGGGGAGATGAGAGTGGTATCATTTTTCTCATCTAACCCTCAACAAGAAACTGAATAAGTGTGAAATGTCAAATATGACAAATAGCATTTTTCTTTTTACAGCCACTTTTGAAATATTCTAAAGTCATGTTTGCCCTCAAACAATCAGTCCAAGAGTAGTTTGTGCACAACCAGGCCTCCCTAACACACATCTTAATGGGCCACCCAGGGGTGTTAAATCGCCCCAGAACTTGCAAGCCCCCCTGGGTCATCCGGTCCAGCACTGGAGCCCTGCTGGAGATCCCTCTCCTCCTGGAGCCCCTGTCAAAATCTCTGCAACAGATCTGCCAGAGATCCCCTCTCATAGCCAGATGAAAGTCTGCTACCGGTAAGTAGGCCATAAAACCACAGGAAGGAGGGAGAAAAAAAAGTGAAAAGGCCTCGGTATCTGATGCCAAAATACAACCACCCTCCCCTCCCTCTCTCTCCCTGTGCCTCCACTGTCCGCACACCCAGTGCATCCTCCCCGTGCAGCGCCCCCACCCTCAGCTACAGACAAATGGGTCAGGAAGCCATTTGGCCGTGGGGCACCCCTGTGGTAACCCGCTGGAGTGCAGGGTGGTAGTACCAGGCAGGAAGACGAGGGGCGATCCAGATTGTTAGGTGAGCTGTGGGGTGTCGACGAGGTGTCACCATAATTGCCCTCCATCATCACCCCACCCAGGAGCGCTCAGGCCTTTTGACTGAGCAATTGAATAAAGATGTGTGTGTGTGTGTGTGTGTGTGGGGCGTGTGGATTTACAGAGCCAAAAAGGAAGCTCCCGACAGCTGTTCCTCTCATCGCCTTTAACTGACGAGGGGAAGCAACCTCCCTCGCTCCTTTCTCTCTGTTTGTCTCCATCTCTCTCTTCTTCTTCTTTCTTCCTCCTCCTCTGTGTCATCAGAGTGGATCAAAACTGAGATGCTTGACCTGTTGAGAAAAGGATGTTCCTGATGAAGGGGGGATGATTCCGGTGTGTGTGTGTGTGTGTGTGTGTGTGTGTGTGTGTGCGCTGGTGCACATGCACATGCGTCGTTGTATCCTATATCATCATTTGCCTCAGCTACTGGACTCCTGGGCTGCATCAGGGATAATTACAGCACCATTGATTGTCATGGTGGACCTATAAGTGCATTTCCTGTCACAGTTTTAGGTTTTGAGTTACACCACGCAGGAGACCCCTCGACCTCAACCCCTGCAAACTTTGAAGTACAGCAATTCCCCAGTTTTGCATTTGGTGTCACTTGAGAAGCCTCCTTGAGCGAAACTAAACTCGATCTGTGAGTGGACGATTCCTTTGCCTTCGCTCCCTGGCAGTTGATCCTGAGTTTTCAGAATATAAAGAGCTCTGCCAAAACAGAAAACCTCTGTGGAAAGTGAACTGCTGAGGCTGCAGACTCAGCTCTACAATATCGTCACTCTTTATCTCAGCCCTGAATATGAGTTGACACTTGGTACAGTGACAAGCAATTAGTGTATTAGTAACAGGTGACTCTCCGTCAGTTTCCCGTTGTTTGAGTTGCTCGAGCCGTTGTTTTCCGGTCATGCCACTTTCTCTGACGTCATTTACCGGACTGGGCCCACAGTTCCAGTAGGCCGATGTTAAGAGCTGGGGGCTGGCATAGGGACCGCTTAGTGGCCTCTGCCAAGAAGTACACGCCAGTGAGGTGGAGGACTGTCAACACCTTGGCTGTTTTTGCTCAAGAAACAGTGGCACAGCAGAGATGGAGTTAGAGAATCCAAATATTCACCGGCGAGGTTATCTTCAGGTGCTGCTCGAGGAATGATTAAGTGATTAACCTCTTGAACCATTAAATCATCGGTTATGTGCCACATCAACGTCGGCCAGCGTCATTAGCCCAGTTACCAACCGTGTTCTTGTTATTGTCAACAAAGATTTCAATCTCTGGGAGTTTTCATGGCTCCAGTGTTGAGTTGTAGCGCCGATAAGCCACACATGGAAACTATTACTGTCTATCTTCCTGTATAAGCCTGGTTCCTGTGTCTAGATTGCGTTGCGGGTTATTGTTCATTTTCAGCGCAGGAGTGCGTTGGTGGAGAAATAACATCTTGTGAAGCACCAGCAGTTGAGCACATGGTGTGTGGACATAAACAGCATTAGTAATCATCATGTGGCTGGTTTGTAGAAAGGTTAGGGGTTATTATAAAATTTCTCAAACTGATTCCATGCCAGCATTATTTTTTGACAATTGTACTCCTTTTTAATTAATTGGCATGAATGAAAACCACAAAACCCTCCGCTTGTTTAGGTCTTGCAGAAAATCACCGCTTCATAAAATAAAGGAAATAAATAATAAAAGAGAATAGCTTCATAAGAAGTCAGAGGGCCATTGATTGCTTTTGGAAGATTGGAAAATATCCCACAACTTTGGCTGTATTACATTCTTGACTTGCCCACAGCCAACCAGTAGCATAAGTATAAGAGAAAAGTGGTTCAAGGCACTAACAGTATTCCTCAGGCGTTGAATAGAAAACTGGGCACGAGCTGTGGCTCTCCAAGCTTGTCAGACAAGGATCAGCATGATGGTAATTTCGTTCAACTGTGAAGGTTACTGAATTAAATGTCTGTCTACTTATTGGATCAAAATGCTTCTCAGGACTACATTTATACTAATCATAAGCAGTACAAATATGCTTTTTAAATTGGGACATTCTTTGTCTTTAAAAGTTTGGAATTCTTTAAAAACACTGTGAATGCCTTTGAAATAATTTTCTGGTCGTTTCCAAGCTGCTAAAAAGACCTGCCAAACTTTTCACTTTTGCTAAAGTCTGAAATTTTTACGGTTTCTAAAGAAGGGGGAACATCTCAGATGTTACACATTTCAGACTTTTTGGAGCGGAAGCCTTTTGATCTCCAGACTTCTACCATCTCCTCCAAGAGCATTGATCAGCTGGAGTGAGCTTTTATCCAAACAGCAGGTTGACCTCTTTTTAGAGACTCACGGTTTCTGCCTGCTGCTGCCTCTGCTCCTGTGGACTGAGAGCTAAACTGCAGATCAGAGAGCCTTTCAACGCCCACAGTGGGAATTGCTGAATGCCCCGTTCAGTTCAATTTGGCTCACTTTAACTCTTGTGTCCTGACTTCTTCAGCTCTATATTATTAATTTCAGTTCTATTTTTATTTTATTCTTTGCTATTTATGTCCTATTGTATTAATTAATCCGTCCTATCATTACTCTGTTCTGGAGAATCAGGAAGGAAAACATGATGTCATACCCTGAGTGTGAGAACAACCTGTTACTTTGCTTCGCTGTCCGAGGAAGTTGTACGTTATGCTTCTGTTAAACACACCCTGTCTTCCTCCCATATCTCAAATGTGCATGACTAAGCCGTACTTCTGTTTGCAATGCAGGAAGGTTGTTGTTCTGGGACACCCAGACGTGACGGTGGGGCCGTGAAAAAGCTTTGCAGATGTTGGGCGTCAGGTGGAGGCCGGGCTGACCTTGATTATTCCCAGCATTACTGTGACCAGTCGTGGAAGGGCATGGGCGTGTGTCAGCAACTGGGAAGTAAAACTTTATGACGAGGGCGTAAAATCTATGGGAAGGAGGTCAGGAAGTCCATCACAATAGCTGAAGCTGCTTGCAGGAAATATGGGCATTGCACTGTGACTCAGCAAAATCTGTTCTGGTGATTGAGAAATGCTGCAATTTCAAATGGGACAGGGGGGTCATTCAGAATTTCATCCCTTTCAAGATTAGAGTGGAGACTATCTTTCATAAGGAAATTGCAGTCCATTCGATAAGCTTATCTTCCTTATAAATGCCTTTTTTAAAGGGATTGACGCTCAAATGACATTTACTTTGATTTCTACAACTTCAAAGTAAAAGTTGGAGGTCCTCCGAGTTTCAGTCACGGACTTCAGAGCTCCAGAGCTTAGGTGGAGTGAAAGATGATCCATTTGATGTAGGAGATTTGGTTAGCTGAGTAAATTAACCTGCTGGGGAGCTCCCTTGATCTGCTGCTTCTACTTTAGCCTGTAATGAGCCTTGGCAATATGAGAGTTCTGTGTCAGAGCGGGAGACAAGGTCAGGTTGTGGAGATTGATTCACGGTCCCGCTTGCATTAACATCACGTGCACGTCCGGGATCACGAGTCAAACTTGAAAAATGACACCACTCTGTGTATTTCAATGTATCTGTTAACATATGGACTCTGGAGAGACGTATCCGGGCTGGAGATGGCGAGATAGGGAGAGTGATGGAACAGGAAGGAGAAAGAGGAATTCAAGAGGAATCAAGAATCTCAGAGGAACTCTGGGAAAAGTTGGTTATACTCTTGAAGGGAGGTGGATCCCTACATCTGCCCTGTTTGGCTCTGGATGTCAAGGTCACAACCTCATTCTATCCTTTGTGTGGATGACGGAGAGCCTGACGGGGCTCGTGGTCAGTAGGTCAGAAGCCTGTGGGTGACTGACTATAATGCAGAAGCCACAAAGGCAATTTGGCTTGGGAAAAAGTCGGAGCGGTCCAAGTCTGTATCCAACTGTGTGAGAGACAGAGAAAGACACAGCAGGAAAGCATGCACAGACACACACTATTTGGACCGAGCCTTGATGTAAAAGCAAATCAGCCAGATCAGCGTCCCATTTTAGCCCAGTCACGGCACACAGATAAATCAATCTTCATTAGTACGGCAGAGACGGCAGGAGACTCTCGAGAGCGGAGAATCGCATATCTGGAGATGATCGCCTGCTCCAGCGGTTTGCTCTGTCTTTGATGAGTTGACAATATGCTCAGCGTTGGTCCAAGGATGGGGCATTGAGTTCATAAAGTCTGGATAAATACAACCATAACAACAGACATCCTACCATCTGTTAAGCTCGATGGTGAAGGGGAAGCCACTAAACTGTCTGCAGCTCCAAAGTATGATTTAATTTAACAGTAAATCTAAATTAGTGACAGACACACGCCTACAAGTTGTTCCTCGTTTCATTAGCTGCTACACTGTTGCATCATGGTTGCTGCGTTGTTTGTTAAAGCTGGAGTCACCGATTCTGGAAAAAGACAGATCATTGTTGAGTCGAATAGAGATGATTCAAGTGCACAAGTAAAGACGGAACACATGAGCTAAAGAACTGGACAGATAGAAAGTGGGTTATCTGGCAAACTGCCATCCCAGTCAAGCTAAGCCAGGCCTCCATCTCCATCACCTGGCTGTGTGGATTGGGTTTACATAGCCGTGGCCTGCAGAAGACCCCCCCCCCACCTCCCACGGGTTTGGAAAAGAGGGAGGGAGGGCTCTCGCTGAACCGTGAAGGAAACGCTGAATTGGACTTTCGCACTTGGCTAATTTAAGAGAGCCCTGTTGTTTTAGCACCATTCCAAGGCCCTGGACTGTTTTGGGTGGAGGAGAAAAAAAAGAGAGTCAGACAGAGAGATTCTTAGCCCACTGCCCTTGGGATACCAGTCTGCATTCCTGCTGTTGGCTTGACCACAGCAGGACCCCTGCAGTGGGCCGAGTGTGAGTCGACTCTCATCGGAGGGGCTCCTGTTGCACCGTGTGCGCATTTCACTGTATTTATATAAGAGTTTAATAGCATTAAAAGCACTCACAGTATATTTTCACCCAGCTGCGCTTATGACCATTCTTAATATCTACGGAAAGTTGAAATGCCACAAATTTTTAGAAGCATCACAAAAATTTAACTCTTGTGTTTGGCTTAGGCGGAAAAGTTGTCGTACCTGTTTTTTCGTCCTGTTTAATTTCCGGCGGCGTAGACGCAGCATCTGCATTTTGTTGCCCACACTCCGCCAGAAAGCTCGACAAATAAAGGATAAAAGAGGAGTGTTTTTGTCTACCTCTCCTTTTGTCTGCCCACTCACACCATGTGGGCAGACAAATTTATTCATAAAAAAGAAAAATACATACATATGTTGGGTCCACCTTAGGCAGCGAAAAATGACTCAGTTTACTTTTGCTTGTTGTGGAGACTTGGGAATATTTATATTTTCTTATTAACTTTTGTAGAGTTTTGGGAAATGAGGCAAACTTTTTTTGTTGTGTCCTAAAAAGGAATTATCAACCTGTGACGTTGATGCGGGGTAAAATATCTTGACAATTATTGAACAGACTGCCGTGACATTTGGTACTAATATTCAAGATCCTGAGAGGATGACTCTGGCGATCACCTGACTTTTCAACTTGTGTCACAAATGGTTCAAGGCTTTTAGTCATCCAGCGAAATATCCCCACATCTACAAAATGGATTAACACAAAATTTAGACATTAGTGTTACCCGGATGATGCACCCTAATGACTATAGTGATCCTGGTGACAGCATTGACTGAGGCACAAAAATGAGGTTGCCATTTTTGGTTTTGAGTGACAGCTATTAAATAGATTGCCATGAAATTTTGTATTCATGTCTATTAAATAGTTTTTAAAGTTTAACTCACAGCCACATAGCTCCAGCAAATCAAACCAATAGCTACATACATACAGTGTATAGATAGGATATGTAGATGGTGGACGTGGAGGCTCCGGCCGCCTGCTGAGCTCATCAGTGGGCTGGTGGGTTTTCCCAGAGGAAGGAAGCTTGAAGTACTATTAGGCTTCCTGGACCTGTTGGTGCTCCTCAGTGTGTGGGAGCATCAGATCTATGGATGCACACACATGCAGAAATTCACACGCAAAAACACAACTCAATCCCATTTTCCAGCTTCCTGCCAAATTGTTATTAGCGCTCATCTTTTCTTGTTGTGCGCTCCAGCATGTTGCCACCACACGTCGCCTTCAGTAAAACAAGGAACGAGCGGTTTTGTCACATTGTAAAGTCATCAGAAGGTGGGCGAAGCGGCAGGACTCCTCCGCTGGCTCCCATGTCTGACTCGTTTCCACCGGCTTGTTATGACTCTAACAGTCACATCCTACCCACTCACCCCATGGGAAGAGGCGTAGAAAAGCAGAGAGGGAGAAAAACGGAACAAGAGGTTTAGAGGGATGGATAGATAGATAGAAAGATGACAGAGAAAGGGGGAACAAACACAAACGTGAGATGGCGATAGAAACGGGTCTGGCGTGCATGTGAAGCAGAAGGATCCAATTCTTACCCTCCAAAGAGCTGATGACAGATGAGAGTGACAAATTAGAAACAGAAAGTGTCACCGATCTTCAAATAAGGATTTTGGGCTCGAACGGGCCATTTTTATCGCCGCAGTTTTGGACGACCTCCCAACTGTCAGAAAAACCGATCCACGTCATTTAGTTCCCTGACTCTTCAGGAAAAATCACGAAGCCTGATTTTCCTCCCCCCCGATACTCCGCTGAGAGAGGTCACTGCCTTGCTCGATTTGCACCTTTCAGCACCAAGAGCCTTTGTGGTTTTCCTCTCACCCTGAGCCAAACGATGCCACCGCTCAGTTCACATCCTCTCATCAGTGACAGCAAAATGTTTGCAGCTCATTTCAGTGCGAAAATCAAATGGACCCAAAGTGGCAACGAGCTGCTTGAACAATTGAGCACTCCATCAATGTGCAATAAAATAAAACACCCTTTATTGCAGCATTGTAACAGGCTTTTATGCATCTACGCTTTATTATTGCCCGTCGGCGTCAAGCGTTGAATGAAACACTTTAGAATCGCATGAGACCGAATGTGGTGCAGCAGCCATGTATAACCATTTATTAGGAGTATAAAACATGTTTTGAGCTCTCATAGTACTTAATAGTGGTTATTGTGGTGATGCTAACTGGTGAACAGTGTCACGCTTGCTGGCCAGCCGAAATTCTTTAGTCACATTATCATTTATGGAGGCAACTGCTGAAAGCTTTTTTTCTGCATCTGAAATGAACTATGGATGACTTTGCTTTGGACTTACTGATGATTAAAAACACCTCAAACCACAGTTGTGTGGCTATATTTGTTCTATGCATCTGTCCTTTTGCCCTGTCTGGCTGACTCTTGCTTTTCTTTGTATCCGTAATCTCTTGCAGAAGAGATCCTGATCTCGGTGAGATTAAATGAAGGCTATATAATTGATGCATAAAACTCAGTTAACCTCTTGATAGTCTGACATTTCTGGAAACAAGTTTATTCGTTTTCTCGCCGCGAGCTGAATGAGAAGTTTGATACCACTCTTATGTCTGTACAGTAAATATGAGAATACAGCAAAATGTTGAACTATTCTTTTGTGACGACCCTGTGAGCAGGCCTCTCCCTGCAGGTGGCTGGTGGGCGGAGTCAGCTCGTTAAGGAGATGCAGCTCACCTGGTCTGGCTGCAGGATGTAGAAGCTGGTGGCAATTAGTTCATCAGTCATTCTTCTCTGGCTTCCACCCTGTGTGGTTGTCTTTACCTTAAGTTCCTCTTTAGTTATGTAAAATAAACTTAACAGAGTGCAGTGATGTTCTGATGTCAACCTTTAATTTCAAAACCCAAAGTCTGGTTGAATAAGCCCTTGTTAGTTCGACACAATAAGATGCAGTGTATGCGCAGATACACATGCATGTGTTTGCTCCAGGAAAACAGGGAACAAGCAACATGATGATATTAAATGCTGCACATTTGCTCCTTGAGTATATCACTAAATCACCCAGTTTCTAAAGGTAATGAATGCATTGATGTCAAGGAAAAATGTGTCCTGGTTCAGCACAAGAAACTAGGCTGTATGGACTCAAAAGAAAAAAAAAAAAAAGCCTTGACTCACTGCTGAGCAGATATCCACATGTGGCTGTATGGTGTGATGTTGAGCAGGCAACTGCTAGTCAGTTAATTAGCAAGTTTAAGCATCATAAACCCCAGTCTGGCGGTTGCTTTGTCGTCGCCTTCACACTGGAAACCACCACATCCTTCGCCGAGACGTAATTATGCAAGGCGAGAATTATGCCTTCAAACAGCGGTCTAAACTGGTTTTGGGAGAAAAAGAAATCTCACAATCAAGCTCAGGGATAACAAAATATTTAACAGTGAAACTGCATTCAGCAGTGCTGTTTTGCGAGGGTAGTCAAGTTGAAATAAGTTAATAATAAAAGTGGATCTACCGGGGGTGCAGTGACAAACCGCGGTGAAAATGAGGCCTGTGAAAAAACTGCTGAGCCTCCTGACGCAGCAAACCTTGTAAAACATGACTGCAGTCGTAGGGAGTCATCAAAATGTGCTGCTTGATGCTTTGATGGCTTTTCTCAGCTTGACAGAGGAAGTTGTGAACATCCACGAGTGTAAGAATCTTAATAAAAGTCAGCAGCTCTGATAGAATTCATGTGTTGTCGCTTCATTAAGTTTGCAAAAAAAAAAGGCTTAATTTAACATGAAAATGAAACTAAGGTTGCTCAAATGGAGATAAAATGTATCATTGCATGCAAAGTTAGAGCTCCAAAAGTGTCTTTGTGTGTCTCAGGACAAACTTTTAAATAATAAATCTTCACCAAAATGCTTCATTGTGCATTGTTTTTCTGCCCAAAACGTCTCCTCTCCGTCTCTAGGGGGCAGTATGGTTGCATCTGCTCGGAGGTGTCTGCAGAGGCCTGGATCTGCTCTCACATTACAGACTCCAACACTAAGCTTTTGCTCTCGCAGCCTTTGAGAGCAGGGCCCTGCTGTTTATGCCAATATGCCAAAGTTAAGCAACTAACATCTAGATTATAGTGCTCGTATTTGAAAATATCCATGAGGCTCGAAAATCCTCAATTAAACTAAACACAGATTTCCACAGAGTGAGTGTTTGGCTGACACAGACGCCATTAATAAGATGCTTTTAGTCCTGGAACACTGAACCACTTGGCTTTCTTTCACTGTTTTTGATTTCATATTTATGCCTGCAGAGCAAATTTAAAAATGGCACATTTCCCTGCCGGGCCATTTGGTCTTTTGATGTTTCTTCACTGGATCCGTCGGCAGGTGGCAGCTGTTGTGCTGTACCTGTCCAGATGGGGACAGCACAAGACCTCCACCTGGAGAAACACTGAGCAGCTATAGTGAATGACAAAGATGTCATGTGACCATCTCAAAATATACGAATGTCAAGTTATTATTTTTCTCTGACATTCACACAAAGAACAATGCACTGTGATAAACAGCAATTTCTAACAGTAGCTTCAGTTGACCAGAATGCAATGCAGCTGCAAGACTGACATGGTGCACTTTGGGTATTAAGGGTATTTGTTGAGGATAAACTCTAAATATAGGTTGAAAGCACACCCAGGCTTGTTCTCTCAGGGTTGCTGCAAGGCATTCTGGGGGATGTAGGAAACTTACAGAAGCTGCTGGACTGAACTGAACGTCAGAAAATAGTTTATCTACAAGACTATGACCAAAATGATGTGTGTGTCAAAAACCAAAAATGTTTGCATTCATCAGCGAGTAAGAGAAATTGCCTGAAATGCACAGAAAGAGAGGGAGAAGTTGGGTAGTGGTGGTGTGTGTGTGTGTGTGAGGGGGGGGGTAACAGAAAAAGACAGGCCTATGCTCTGTCCACAGCTCCCCAGTGCCTCTTCCGAGAAATGGACAGAGAAGAGGAGGGTGTGTGTGTGTGTGTGTGTGTGTGTGTGTGTGAGAGAGAGAGAGTGAAGAGGGGGGCTAAGCTGACACACGGACAATGTCAATGTCAAGATATGCAAGCTGTAACCCCGAACAGACGGGGTCAATGCGAGAAGAAAATCAAAGCAAAGCAAATATTTTGAGTACAACAAGTCTGTCTGATTCCGAGTTATCAGCAAACGGTAGCTGATACTTTTATGGGGTTGATATTATTATGATATTAATTATGTTCAAGACATGTGATGCTCATTTTAACCTTCCTTCATTTAACATCATGAGCGTGTGATGATGAGCTCCACCTGCTCAGTACCATCATTAAATTGATTTATATTGCTCATAGCTTGATGTATTGAACGAATCCTCTGGGACGACATTTACTGCTGAAGCTTTACCGACTTTATGATGGCTGCTTTTGTGTGTTCCTGCAGAAGATGCAGCTGTTTTTTAATATTGACTCCATATGTACGTCGGCTGCTATAGGCCCGTGTAATCCCATTAATGCAGACATGTTTACTGACGAGGATGATTGAACTAAACTGAATCTTTGGTTTGGCTGCTTCAAAGTTCCATCAAGTTTCTGCACCAGCAATAAATAACTAACAGACACATTGTTTCAGCAAATGCATTGTGGAAAAAAGTCCCAAACCTTATTCCAAAATGTACTCATAGTTGTATTATCTTGCTTTTGAAGAACTCAGTTGTTGTCAGTTACAGTAAAACTTCATCAAACTCGAAGCTTCTCACTCAATTTAATCAGAGAAGTCGTCACATTTCTTAAACTGCAATGACTTGATTAAAAACTGACTTGATTTTTTTCTGCGAATGCTTATTAAAAAAAAGTCCATTTCACCACAATAACACCTGTAAGGATGCAATTTCAAATGATTACTCTACTGAGAATCATTACAGCGTTCGTCTGTTCCTTGTGTGTTACGCTGCCCAAATCTAGTGGGGAACATTTAATCTCCCTGTGGGGATTCATAACTTTATTGGCTGCAAGAAATTTCCTGTGCTGCGCTACACCTGTAAGCTCTGTCAGTGCAAAGCGAACATATTCACTCTTGTGCACCCACTCACACATGTTTATTAACTTTTTTCTCTCCGTAAGGGATCCATATGTGAAAGTGTGTTGTGCTAGTGCGCGGACGTGTCAAGCGCCGATCGGGGCCACATGTGGCTGGATTTAGTCGTGTATTGACATTCAAGCGTGTGTGTTTTTCAATGTCAGTCACTTCTGCTGTTGCGTTTTCGTAATGCGCACCTGGTTCGGCGTCCGTCTGTTGCTCGGGCTGACGGATGAAACACCTCGACGTCGCCGATTGTATCGCTCTGTACGTTTGACGAAAGCAGCGGCAGAAGCGGCGAATTATCCCACCGGCGCCCGCCTCCTTTTCCAAAAAGGCAGATTTCGTTACGTAACAAAGCCGAGAGCTGCATGGAAAACCTATTGCTGTTCCCAGTCCTGCTCCTAATCCTCCCTGCAGTTGGCCTTAAGCCCCTTTAGCCCCGTTGACAGCAGTCAGCCAGGGGTTGTCATTAGGATGAAAGCTCTGCGACTCACCTGGTTACACAGCTGTCTGTTAGGACGGAGGAGGCATGATTACAGAGCGGCGCTGGCCCTCCCGCCTTCGCCAGCGTGGGCCGACACGCTTTTCAAGGAGGCCGAATGAAGCCGAGATGAGAGGGCCGGGTCGGCCCGGACCGCAGTTGTTGTTGTTGTTTTGCTGATGTTGTTGCTTTTCATACAAGGGTTGCCGACTTTTCAACAGGTGTTACCCGCGGGGCTTGTGCGACCTTTATAGGCTTCTGCCGGGCTGCTGTTGCAGAACACAAGATTATGTATCAGTGAGTTACAGCGTTGCTGGACTTGAGCCTCAAGTGTTTCATCTTAGTCTTCAGATGTTGTCCCGGCCTGTTTCTTGTCTGGGTGTGCAGCGACTCTCCAGCAGCCTGACACCGCGTTCACTTCACCTCTGTGCTTTAAGTGAGTCTATTCAGTCCAAAGTTGATTGTTATAAATGAGTCTCCTGAAATCAGAATCAGGATGAATCAGAAATATGCAACTTGTTTTCTGTTGTGGTTCACTAAAAAAAATGTAAGTAAAAATCATAATCTTTTCATACAAAAAGTCTCATTTTACTTCATGTGTATTTTGCAGTTGTGATTGTGCTCATGCATTTGCTCTTCTCTGGTCCTGGCAGTAAAGGCAACAGAGACTGAAGGATTGTAATAGCAGATGCCAAAAAATCAAATAAATCATAAAAATATATTAATAAAAATAATAATTAAAATTGTGTTTAGACTGTAATGCAAGTTATGCTTAGTCAAACTATATGCATGCTTAAGTGAGTAGTGCATCAAGCCCTTGATGTGTACAGACACTTATGCAACACTAGGAACACAGATCCGGCCATGCACATTTACAGATGGCCAATCACTTGTTTGTCCACCGCAGCTACTGTACTCGGAAGTGCCGTTACCACTGTAGCTGCCGCAGCCTGAGCCGGGTCCTGCCGGAGCCTTCGGAAGCCAATGAAAACACCGGGGTTGACACAAAGGTTAGATTCACTTTCTAGGCAAAAGTTTGAAACTGAAATAAAGAAATGAATAGAAATTTCCGCTCAAGTACCTCCAACGCAATGTGTCGGTTTTAACAAATAATAAAGGAATTGGGTGATTTCTGAGAAGTGCTGTGAAAAAACCCCCACAGCAGCAAGAGCTCACCACCTAATAAAAAAAACAATCATCCTTCTCCGTGCTTAGTCAGAACGGCAGCAGCAATATTAAAGATTTCTTCTCCTCTGCACGTAACAAAACACAGACCTCACAGCTGATCGCCGCCACAACAATGTCGATGTTTGACTTGGAAGGAGCGGTCGCGCAGGCCGACATCTGTGAACTTCGCCGTGAAATCTGCATCACACAGCACACGCAGGGGGACGTCCTGAGCGTAAGAGTAATTTGGCAATTGGACGTGGACAGATTTGGCGCCCTTACCTCTGTTGACGTGGGCAGGAGCTGTTGAGAAGGGTCCCCGCGGCCTCATGGGAAAACCCTTTTGACGTCAAAGCGCGTTCCAAGCCCACAGATAGAGTGTTTTCATACGAGCCGCCTGGGTTAGAGTTACAGTAAAGAAGGGGAAATTGCAACCACAGAGCTAAGGGGAGAGGAGCTTGAACTTCAGCCTGGAAGCCTCTCTCCGTTTCTCTCCTTCTCCGGCGGATCGGGCTTCATTGTTCTTCCTTACACAGAGAATCATCCTCAGTGTCATTTTCTCATGCTCTCTTTTCATTTTCTCACATTTTAGGGCCAACTCTCCCTGCGTTTCCGATTCTCTGCGCTCCTGATCTGCAGATGTTGCAGGGTCATAGGCTTCACCTCCATTTTTGTTTTCCAGCTTTGTTCTAACCCCTTGAATCAAATTATCTCCATTGTCCCTCATTCTCGGCCATAACATTTTTCTATGCTTGTTTATTATTGAGTTTGTGTCCTTTTGTGTGCAAAAATGCTTTTTGACTTAAATTCACTTTGACTCACTTAACTTGGCTTCATCCTCCTCCTCTCCCACTCGCTTCTTGCTTCCCTCCAGGTGGCTGTGGGCTGAAGGTGGCGTATCGGAGTGGTGACAACTCCAGATGTTTCTGCTGAGATGCGTCCACGGAGCTTGAGTCGGCGTTAAGTTTTGGCCAGCTGTTTGCCTGTAACCTCCCCTCCCTCTCTGCCCTTCTTGCAAAACACATGCATAAATACAGATGCATGAATGCACATGTGCACGCTAACATCCACTTATGTACACATACACTCGCACACACACCAGATTAATACGCTCGCACATGTGTTTGTGCGTATTTATGACTTCCGCAGCACAAATATTTGATTACAGATTGTGCGGCAGAGGCAACAAATAGAGGGGTTTGTGTGTTAGTAGGTCTGCAGAATATGGTGTTTAGACTGTAGCCGTGAGTAAAAGATGAGTTTCAACCACATCTAATAATGGTCCGAAGATGGTCCGGATCATCACTTTCTTCACTGTAAACCTGCAGTTCCCTGCTTTCAACACTGATGCCTTGAAGTGTACCGGTCATAAAACACAGGTTCAAAGAGCAGCGCAGAGAGAGGAACAAATAGGTCAGTAGCTGTGTTTTTATGCATTTTATTTTTTTATTTTTTTTGGTGCATTTTGAAGTGTCGCATTAGAAAAGGTCAATGGAAACAGCAGAATTTGAAAGAACGTCCTAAATTTTGCAAAAAGCTTTTTATGCTTGGTTGAGATGGTTTTCGCCTTTATTGCAAAAGATTTAATGGGAGAGAGAAACTTTCCCCATTCACGATCTGTACGTCTTCTACTCTGTTTATTGCAGCCATACATTGCCTATACTGCCAACTTCTGACAAAACTACACTTTGCACAGCCTAGTTTATTTGCTGCAAATCTGGGGATGGAAACGCGTCTAATTTTCATTTTCTTTTTTTGCAGCATTTCAAAAAATTCACTTCAAATTTGCTTGACAATAAGACAGAAACACGACTGGTGTGTGATGCAGCTTTGGGATAAACACTTGCCTGACGTAACGGTGACTTTTTGAAATGTGGCCCATCTTCATTGGCTGCATATTTCTATCTGTTAATTTCTAGAGGCCCGAGGAGGAAAAACTGTCTAACTCACTCACAAGGTATAAAGCAAAGACTAAAGAAAAGCTGTGATTGTAGCAGTTGGATCTTATTTTTATACATAGTTTTGTCCATCATTTATTTCAGCTATGATATGTCCTGTTCACCAAAATGCTGAGATCTAGGAACATGGTCGGATCTCTTCAACAAAGTCTGATAGGGCAAAAATAATCAGTCAGACAATCAGACCAAGACCAATAGTTCAGCCAGAAAAGAAAGTCGTTAGAGACAATGACAATAAAGCTCCCTTGAATTTCTCACTCTGTCAGGAACCAGCATCCCTCATCCTTGCTTCTGTTTACAGTATCCTTTTGTGACCTGAGATACTTTTCATCCTCAGCCATCTCAGAATTGGAGGTTTGTAATCACAGCGCCGCAGTCCCACCACATGTCAACACAAAGCTCTTTTCAGGCTCAAACCATATTGCATGTCGAGCTTCTATGGTTAATGCAAACACAATAAATCCTCCGGTGTCCTCAGCACACATCTTTCGCCGTACCTCTCACGTTTCACAATTGATTCTATTCTTTTCACACTCCGCTCTCCCATAATGAAAATCGACCGAAGCCCGCTAAGAGTGTGGCCATCTGTAACAACAAATATCCGAGCCCTGCGTTCTACCAGTTGCCCATTTTCTTGCTGGCGTATGCTTGTTTTCTCTATTGCCCGCTCCATCTCAGCTCGTTGAAATTTAGTGGCCCGCCGTTTATTTTAGAGCACTTTGCCAGGAATGTGAGGGGAGGGCACGCACCAAAAATTGCCAACAATATTCAGCAAAATAACATTTGGCTTCTTTACCAAAGGAGATGGGAGGAGACTGTTGTCAGTGACAAAGGTAATTTGCAATAAGGGTTGGATTTCGACTGCAAAATCTCCCGTCTGTGTGCATGTGTGCAGAAAAGGGGGAGGGGGTTAGGTAATGGCAAAAAGGTGAGCACAGGCCAAAATAAACACACCTTTTTACAATAGGACCCCTCACTAGCACTGGCTGGCAGGAGAAACTGCTGGTATAGCTGAGGCTCAGGAAGTGCTTCTCAGGTGTCACGGGGGGTTAATTGTGTTTTGGTGTTATCTTAGAAACAAGACCCCCCATAAACCCCGTCAACGCCCCCCGAAGCCCTGTAGACTGCTGCTACGCACCTGGACAAATACAACAATATGGAATTATGAATTATGATTGAATACACGCTGCATTGTGCTGGGCTCATGTGCATTATAACCAAGGCCACACAGTCATATGTTCTAGATACCAAATATCTTCTGTTTATTTCCAAAAATCGGCTTTAACATCCAGCATGTTCTTCGTTTCATTCCACGCGCTGCGGCTCTACCCAGACCCTCTCAGTGGGAGTGTGCTCCAGCCGTAATGATGGCCTCCGTGTGTGGCGTGTTAAGACAGCCGGCCAAAGGGGAAATTGCTGCTCTTGCACCTTGCATTCTTGGGCTGGGTGTCGGGGCCTCGCCGGCGCTCTCTGTGGCTTTCCAAGGATCGTGAGCTCGCCCTCAACAATGACTGCCGCCAGGCCCGGTTGCGTGTGGTGGGGAAATTTCAGCCAGAGTGTTATTCATAGAGGGCGGAAGCTCGTGTGCAAAGTCCAAATGTGTTCTGTTTTATTACAGTAAAGGCCAGAAATGTGAAGACTACAGAAGACATGATTGATAGCTGATACCTATTCTAATTAATGCAGGTTATTAAAGAAGTTCTTTAATCTGTTCAGCGTATGTCTTCTCATTATAGGAAACTTGTAATATAAGGAACAAATAGAAATCTGAATACATTGGTTTAAGAATTTTCAGAACAATGTGCATCAGGGCTGCAAATATTAAATGTCAGAAAATTATGAAAAATGTAACCAAGCACTGGAGGTGACATTTTCAAAGTACTTTCTTTTTGATCAACAGTTCACACTGAACCGAAAATATGTTAGAATCTATAAATATTTGCATTTCAGTTTGAAATGGACTTTTAGCATTAACTACCACGTAACTTTTAGAAATTTCAGGAGAATGCATTAATCCCATTAATTTCATGCAAAACCCATGCAAATGCAAGACCTGCAGATTTATTTGAACTTGCATGCACGTCCTCAGACCCCATTTACATTTTGCAGGGCTTTTGCATACAGTTGTCATCCCTCCTCTGCAGATTCAGACGTCCACAGCGCAGCATGAAATCCTCGCTGCTCCGTTTCAGCTGTAATTTATCGATTGTTGCAAAGTTGCAAAGTTAAAAAAGGTCATCCTCTGCGTCGGGACAGAGCAATAACTCATCATTCTCCTTCTTGGAAAGACCTCCCTTTGCCAAGATTAAATATGTGGCTTGGACGGCGCGGAGGAGATGAGTTTGTGTAACAATAAGATCACGAGCCAACTATCTGTTAGCTCCGGCGAGAGTCGTCGAGATTGCGCGATGCCTGCACAATGTACTGACAAGCAAGGTACACCACAAAGAGCTCTGGAGCAGAGGAGGGGAATTAATCACAGAGAAGTGAAAGGTGGAAAAGCCTTCCTCTGAGATGATCGCTTTGTTACTGACGTCCATTGCGCTCGTACTCGCTCCATCAAGCAGACGTCAGCTCTTGGACTCGCCGTCTCGGTTCTACTTGTTCTATCTGTGTTAAAGCCTTGTTGTCCCTCTTGGCCCACACAGTCCATCTCTCATTCCTGTTTTAATTCCTCTCTTTGTGTCTCTCTCGCACACAAAATGATTTAGAAAGGGAGGTCTGGCGCTGGGGTTTCTCACTCTGTGCTGACGTAGAGGGCGATGAGATTCCCATCACTACCTCTGCCCATTTATCATCTGAAGCGGTACAATTGCATAACACTGTTTACACACATAAAAAGAGGAGCGCTCCTACGCCGGGCGCCTCATTTTCCAGCAGGGGACGGTAGCGAAGCGACGAACCTCGAGGATTCCGAAACATGCAAGTGCCCTGATGTCACGCCTGTTCACATGTACTGTACACCAAAAGCATGCACACACACATAAACATCACACATGCTCTCAAAGACACTGACAAACACACAGAATTACACTGCTCGCACTGTGTGTGAACTCACTGAGTCACTTAACCTTGTGTCTTCAAGGTCTTCAACCCCCATTCATAACACCATCAAAATGAGACGTTTTAACGCGCATGTACTCCTATTTGACACCCGGAGCGGAGGATGAGTGATGCCGTCTCATGTCTGCACGTGGGCTTTGCCGTGAGCCGCGCGTGTGCCTGGACGGACGAGCCCGTATTTTTTGGATTTTTGCGAGAGTGTGCCAGTGTGAAATTCATGGATGTGTGCGTGTGCCACCAGACTTGTTTTCCACCGAGGGCCTCATCAGACTCTCTCTGACTATTTTCCTTACCTCCCTTACTTGGGTAATTGATTGGCATGATTTACACAGTAATTATCTAAGCATGCGTCTCCTGGACTCGCTGTGTTTTGATGGCTAACGTGTGGGCCGTCGTCGGAGGGTGAGGACATCGGCGCTGCTCACGAGAAGACATTCATTACGAGAAGAGAGAAGAAGTGAGTTACAGAGTCGGTTAACTCCGTCTCTCCCTCTCCATAATAACTTGTAAGGCCCTCCCATCTGTTGTGCTTCCTCTCCGCTTTTTAATGGCCTATCCTCAGTGTTTTTCCTAAGCGAGAGTTTATACCCCTGCACACTCTGGGTCCACTGGGGACACATTTTAGTTCCTTTTTCCAAATACCTCACATAATTTTAAGTTTGAGAGGGAATGGGGAGTTCTGCCCAGAGCTGTGTCTTGCAAAACTTATCTATCATAACAAGTCAGTAAATTTAGATCTTAAAATTTACTGACTTGTTACAATTAAGCATAATTTTTCCTATAATAAAGGAGTATTCTGACTTTTGAATTGCAACCTCAATTGACACTTTTTTCAAAATAAGAGTTTAAGACTGATGTGACGTGCTGCATCAATGAGGCTGAATTTCACACAGCATTCAGTGTTACGGTACCCAGCAGACTACCAGAGGTCACTTCCCTCCTCCTGGTATGTGTGAAGGTAATAAACCCAAACTGAGTGTAACTGTCAGTGGGGGCAGCTGGCCCCTGATTAACTGAACCGGTGTTGCGTTAAGGCCTCAGCAGGCTCGAGTCTCGTCGAGTGCTGAAAAGCTGAATAAACATACCTCTGCACAGTGCGTGAATACATTCGTATTAGTTTTATTAATGAAATAAAATGTGTCTAAGCTGCATCAGGAGCAACGTTTCCCAAAACCCAGGTTGCGCATATTTGTTTGAGAGGCCCTGATTGCTGATATGGCTTCAAGAAAACCAGGCCTCGGCCGTCGCTGCTGCTGTGCAGGCTCAGGTAGGGGTCAAGCCGTTTCAGGTAAATATGTTGCAGAGATATACACATTTAGCGCCGGTTATGTAACAGCAGTTGCGGCTGAGGCCCGAGGCGTTGGCCACTTTGGGAACAGAGGAGGAGGAGAGGAATGTGAAGCTCGCAGCGAAACTATCAGACACTTGGGAAAAGAACTCGAAGTTTCACGTGTCAGAAGACGAGCCTCATGTCCACTTCATGTCCATTTTGGTCTTTGCATGCTTATATGTAATTGAAAGTTCTTGCCACCTGTTACTGTCAATACTTGATGGTCACGCTCTTGGAGGTCACTGCCCTCACACAAACATGACACAGCACTTGTTTGTTCCATTAAATTATATACTTATTTATATTTTTAGACTATTTAAACTGTGTGCTGCCTTTACAAGCACTTTTCTTTATCAGCTGGAGGATCTGCTGTCCTCAGGCCATATGGCCACACAGGAGCCACTTCCTTGAAAAAAAAAAGCCCATTACATAAGAAGCACCATGTCTCAAATGGCCTGCGCGAGTCTTTGCTGTTGACCCTGGCAAAACCATCCGTCACCGAGAATGCCAAGTCAAAGGGCGAGCTCTCACCACTCCTGCCCACTTAAACTCTGTCTGAATGAACACTTGGCTCCATAAATCTTTCACTTCCATTTAACCCCAAATATTGTGCTCCTCAGGTTGTCCTGTCCAGCTGTTTTTTCGAAGAAACAAAAATAAATGTTCATCTGTCATTGGCAAGTTGTAAATTGTGATGGTCACAGTAGCTCATTGTTAGAAATCTTTCAGAAATACACACCCGATACACATATTTCATTGAGTACTCTGGGATGAATTCAGGCCACAGCTTTTATCACTCAATGATCTCACTTAAATGTAAAATGAACGTACAGAGAGTTGGGATGTGGAATGCGCAAATGCTGAAAATCAAAGATATGTGTAGATAAACCTATGACCATGCAATGATGTTAATATTGGACAATTCTGCAAAAAAAACAAACAAAAAAAAAAAAAAATCCAAAAACAAAATCCAAAAAGAGTCTTAAGGTCTTTCTACAATCTTGATTCCAAAAAAGTTGAGGCACTGTCTAAAACAAAAATAAAAACAGAATGCACTCGTTTGCAATTGAACTGTGTTGACAGCAATATCCTATATATATAATCTTTACATAATCTTTAGATATTTTGACAAAGTGGTGAACTTTGCCCCATCCTTGCTTGTGATGCTTAAATAAAATGAACATTAGTTGCAGGTCTGTGAGAGGATGCAAACTCTAGTTTCCATGATAACTGGGAGTGCTTTACATCCATCCACCACCCAAAACTCCACATCCTTAATATCCATCTTGCAACATTAGGGACACACTACTTCCTGCATCAGCAAGGAACAATGGCAATGGACGTAAATCTTGAGCTGAGGAGACAAAATGTGTTGAGACATTTCATTGATGTCACCACTGACATATATTTCCAGTAACCCACTGACTGTAACATCAAAGGATGACAGGCCTCAACTCTCTTAAATCAGTCCAACAAAATCACATCCTTTCTCATTTTTTTTTTCTACAAATATTCACACAAATCCTGCCCCATGGCACGGAACAATGAAAGCTGTTAACCAGGCACCCAGCGGTTTTTCTAGTAGATCATTACTTTAATGACGTGGGTATTTAGCCAGGGAAATGTCACTGTGGTTTTAAGACGTTCTTTTCTTTTTTGACTCAAGCCCGGCCTCGCACGCGTCGTGAACCTAACCTACGTCATAAGTCGGGCTCGGTGATGCAAACTGCCCCGCCGTGCACCCCTGGGTGTCTCATAGTGAAAGCACCAACATTAACTCAAGCATTCAAACGTGACCAGTTCCCGAATTAATAAAGGTGACTTGATATTTAGTGTACACGTGTGTGGGTCGGTGTGTAATAGAGTAGTAAGCCTTTAGTTCGTCATGGCATATAAAGTCACGGCTACATACGCACACACACTGTGCATTGTGTGCCCGGTCCCTGCTGTGACTCCCAGCTGTTTATGAGACCATTTCCCAGGGAAAGTCAGAATACTAATGGAGTCACCTAACCACTCTACCCTTTAGAGACAAACGGAGCGAGAGACAGAGAAATAAAGCGGAGAGAGAGAGAGAGAGAGAGAGAGAGAGAGAGTTTTATAGAGGACACTCCAAGATTTCTTGAAGCAATTAAGAGTTACAGCTACTATCAAAGCCATATTTTACAGTGCTCAGAGAGAGTTTAGGAGAGAAAAAAAAGTGCAATCTGCTTTTCATAACTGATTTAGGCAGTGCCTTAAATGGAATAAAACATTATAATCTTATTCATCCTTTCCCGTATTTAGCTTCTAGATTCACGTCCGCTTTCAATTCATAAGAAAAACAATCAAAGCCCAAAAAAAGCCAATTTGATGTCCACTGAGAGGAAAGGGGGAAATCCTCCTCTGAGTGACCAATCTGCCAACTTCCCCAATGACCTATTTGTTTCTAATGATGTCAGGATCATCTCTGAAATTGGCATCAACCAGAATCTCCCTGCAGTGCCATGACTGCCCAACCACAACTTCCCCTCTGAAATCACCGGTGACGTCAGTGTGGAGGTCATCACACCTGCACACCACCCTTTGTTTCCAGTGGGAGAGGCTGGGCAGAGGATGGAAACCGCACCGAGGAACAGGAAAGGGGCTTTTTGATGCAGCTTGTTAACGACGCCGTGGCTCATCAGGAAACAAAAGAGGAAGCAATGAGAGGGCTGACTAACTCCCTGGCCAATAAGAGAGGGCAGTGCGACTCTTCCAGTCATTGTTTCACACTTTCCGGGGGTGGACGTGCTGAGAAACTCCCTCAGTCTCCTAGTGACCACACACACTGCAAATTATGTACAGTTGAGCAACTCGGTCTAACAGAAACAAGTTTATTTGAATTATGAAACGGCAAATACAAGTTAATACGACACCTGTGCAAAGCAAAATACCATCATCCAGTATTCTAGTTTTATATTTTTAGTTTTATATATTCTAGTGTCTAAGCCCTGAACAGTCAACTCTAAATGTGGCTTCAAGCATATGTAATAATACAGATCACAAAGTCCCTCTTATTTCATTTTATAATGTGATTTAGTGATGCATAATGACAAACAAATTGCACTTATTTAAATTAAAATCATCAAATTGCTACATGTTGAACCAGGAGCCTTCAGGCCCTCCAAGAGTCTGGGGCCCTGGGGTACTTTCCCGCTTTGCCAGGTTTGTAATTCAGCCTTAGTTGTGATGTCATAGGGAGCTAATAAATTGTTTTCTGCCTGGTAAACAAGGAATTTTAACTTTGCAGTCATTTGCAGTATGAAACAATATAGTTGAACTTAAATTTTGAGTGAAAAGCCAATCTTCCTCTATGTGGTCCTGAGTAATTTCAATATTCATTCTTGCACAAATTACAACGCCATCACGTGCAGACTCATGCACAAACCGACACGGACGTCCCACAAACCAAGAACCTGAGCAGCGTTTTCTTTGCAAGAGAGCGGATGGCAGTTAAGTCCGAAACACACTTCCCTCTGTGTATTTTCTTTGAGTGCTGGTTGAAATAAACCCATCATGTTCAAGAATGTGAAACAAAAGTTCTCCTTTCATGAACCAAGAATCTGAGATAACTGGAGTCATATGGGCTGTTTCTTTCCAGCAGAGTTGGGAGGGACACCAGTTCGGCGTCAGCTACAGATATCCATTAGATCTCATTGTCCACAATATAGCAAAGTTAGTTTTCAAAATTTACATCCTTGTTAAAATAAAATCAGGACCTTGGGGACCGAATATCAAAGTTAATAATTAATTTTGCATATTTATATAGTTTTATTTTGTATATTAAATGCTGAATTAATTTCTGGGAATATACACCATGTGCACTTTTTCCACAGGTATATCCTGTAACCTCATACTATCTTATGACGTAGAAAAGCTCACATGCCTTTTCACGACACCTTATGTAACCCTAAGCCTGACCGTTGCTCGACCTCTACCACACTTTTAAACCTAGAACCAGCCCAAAGATTAACCCCAACACAGATGTTAAATATCTGGATGACAAAACACACTCTTGTTCACCTTGTTCGATGTATTTATTTGTATCAGAGGGCATTATGGGTCCATGGCCATTAGACGAATGAAAAGAGGGTCTCTATGCTTGTTTTGTGAAGTTTAAAACAGGGTTATGTGAGCTTTACATGACATAATGTATAACAAAGTAATGTTATGTACTTCTGCTATACTGTGGTTTCATACAGTTTAATATACAGCAGCTTGACTGTGTATAAGTGCTCCTGATGTACTATGATATTAAGGGACACCTTCCAGCAAATCAGAGTATTTTCTGTGGCTGTGGAATAAATTCTCTTCTTCATATTGGGCTACATATAAAGTCAGTTTCAAGTGGCTACTTTCTGTTGGCTGGAGTCTGTGAACCTCGGTCCTGATATTATATCTAATCCTGTGGAGACTTGACCACTTGTACTGAGTGGCGCTGGAGCCTTTCATTTTCTCTAAAGCTGAGGTCAGAGGTTAGACAAAGATCAATAATCAGGAGGTGTTATTAGAACTGGAAGCTTTGCAGTTCTTAGACTGCTCGCTGTGTTGACACAGAGCTCACGATTTCACGAATTACCAGTTTGGATCTGATATTTTACACTATACACCGACACAGACAGTGTTACTATAAACCTTGTGAAATCATTGAAGTATTGCCACTGCAGTAATTTTCAACCCAAAATGAGGCCTCATTTAAAACCTCAACAAGTTAGTGTCACATAGTTAGTAAGTTGAGAGCTTCCTGAAATAATCTTAAATGTCTCAGCATTTCCAGAAAGTGAGGATGTACAGCACAGCCTTGAATCACTCCAGATATGGAGCAATATTAGCTTTGCAGTTGTTATTATCTTGACTGACAGACAAATTGACTCGCGCCTTTGGCCGGGCACCTCGGTGTACACCCGAGAGCCAGCGTCTTGACAGCTTCGTCGAGAAGGATGCCGGGAAAGGAAACGGCTTTCTGAAGCAAAGAAAAAGCAATAGAGAGAGCTTCTCTCGCTCACGTTTTTCTGAAACCTGGACGATCAGCGGGGTTGCACAGATGGTGGAATGCAGTGTTTCTGGGCTGAAGGTGGAGCCAAAGAAATCCCTCCACTGCTCCAACAGACAATCCTCTAAAGTCACGATTTAAACACAAAGGCAGCAGGTATAATAGACATTGGATGATACGGGAGAAAGCGATACACTGCAAGCACTTTAAACATCATCTAGTCGTTGGGATTAATCACTTTTGCGACTCTTTCGTTGCCAGGTTTGATGTTATCTTAATTGGTAAAGTAACAGTAGCCCCCCTTTGCTTTAAATCGGTGTCAAAAACAATGCCGCTGCTCCGCCTCGACTGCATTCCTGCAATTAGCTGCTGAACTTGTGTGTCAAATTTGTTGAGGTTATTCTTCCATTACAGCCTCCCCAGAACTTTCCATTACAATCCGGAGGAGGGAGAAAACGCAGACTCAGCATTAAGGGAGGCAGGACAGTGAAAAGAGAGAGCTTGCACCTTCCCTGAAGATCTATCTCTTTTTCACTTAGTCTCCTTGACAAAGCACACATTGCACAGAGCATATGGGAGGCCCCTGACAGGAATATGAGTTTAAAGGAGGGGGGAAAAAAAAAAAAAAAGCTGATGCACAGACTTACAGGAACAAGGACTGCTCTGTGCAGCCCATTCATTCATGGCAGGTACGTCTGTCTCCAGCCAAACATCAAATGAGAAGGAGGCACTCGCTAGTAAAGCATCATCTTGGCAAAAAAGAAAAAAAAAACCTGCCTCATTATTTGTCCCAGTTTACTGTATGCCGTTCCCATCTTAAACTCTACTACTTAAAAACTGTAGATCCAAACTTAATTTCTTTTTATAGAGTGGAAAATATTTACTAAGGTTTTAACGACTCTCCCGGAGTCTTGTTTGCGAGGGAAATAAGACAAAAAGAATTCCTTCGGGATGGATGGATGGAAAGAAAAGAGAGAGAGAGAGAGAGAGAGAGAGAAAGGTGGCGAGATCCACCCGGAGACCCAGATTCGGGCCGGGACGATAGACAAAACCTCCGCTGCCGTCAAGAGGACGGAGAGGGAGAAATGAGCGGGGGGACGGGTGAGATGAAAGAGGGGAGTCAGGCGTGAGTGGATGGGATACAAACAGAGCTAAGGCCACGGCAGCACATGGCCAAAGTCGAGGCACAGAGGGGTGGGAGTGAACTAGAAGCCCTGGCTGAGAGTTGAGTTATGGGGCCGATGGCGGGGCCGATGGATGGATGCCTTTCTCGGCTTCTTGTAAATGGGACAAAGCAGGAAAGCTGCCCTGTATTTTCTCAGACTATGCTATATACTCTGGGATCAAGGGTGAGGCCTGGTATAGATTAAACGAATTGGCAGAAATTGACTGGGCTTTGACAGCTAAACAGCTGTTTGTGAGAAAAGGTCACGGGGGTCGCAGACAGGTGACCGCCTGCACCAAGCAGGATCAAAGCGAGGTCCTCCAGAGTTCAGGGTCATTCGAGTGCGGCTCATCAGCGAGGCAGGCGTCATAGACTCAACAACGTGCCGTGGTCTCTCTCTTTTTTTTCTCTCTCTCTTCCCTTTGTCTCCGCGATGGGTTTGATCTCCTGAATATAACCTCATTTACGCTTCACCGCGCCCGGCCAGCGAGAGGCGGAATGATTGGACTTACTTTGAAGCACCGAAAGAGGACAAATTTGTATTCCCACATGTCCGGAGACACCCCACATCCAAGCTGACAGACAATGAGCACCGATCTGGGCGCACAACAAAGAGCGTCTCTGTTTACTATCCGCCGTCGAACAGTAGACACGAGGGACTTCTAACTGCTAATTACCACGGGAGATGTACTGCGCAGTGTTTTAATTCCGACTCCTCTCCAGTAGCCCCGTGGAGACTTTTTGCTCTAAGTACCCGAGAATTGCCTCCACATGGACTGTGGAGGAGTTTTTGCCGAGGTATTTGCTCAAGGACCTCTGAGTCTGTGTGTGTGTGTGCGTGATGACAGAAACCACGGCCAGTACTGCAGACCTGACAAAAACTTCAAAAGCGCCTGGATCCTGTTTGCGTGCTCACGTGTCTGTGTACGTTTGGAATTGACGTCTTTGTGTACATCTGCACATGTACATCTCCTATGTGTTCATTCTGCATATGCCTGCATGCATGCAGACCTGTATTTGAGTGCACACAGAGATGCATGCACATGGAAAACTATGGACTGGCCCCAATTTGTCTGTCTGTCTTTTGTCCACATGTATTCTTTCATACACCAGTGATGAGAGTTTAAATCAATTAAGGATTGGAAAACAGTGTACAGATTTAAGCCTGATTTTAAATTGGTTGTTCCCGTCGAACAAATTCCCGCCAAATTGGCTGTCATTTGACGTTCAGTCATAGAAGTCACGTGTGCAGAGAGGGCGATTGAAAGTGTCTGCACAGTTTTACTATCTGAAAACTCTCAGAAATTAATCGCGTCACTGGAAACTCACAAAAACAAAGTCACGCATTTGTTGGCATCTCATTCATCAAATTAGCAACTTCAGCCTTTTTCGGGGACAGTGTTTACTGTTTCTGAATTATGATTATCCCTTGAGGAATTCAGTGTGAAATGAGCCATGACAATGTGATTTAAGAACCAGACGTTTCTGCTGACTGGTCTTTTCTGTAGTCAGTAAACAAGCTTCAAACCCAATGGACTCCTGACATGTCCGACTACTAGTCCGGCTAACAAAGCAACTGTTTTATTGAAGCCAGATGGCAAGTAGAATAAGCTCGCTCCTGCAGCCTGTAATGATGCATTTCTTCATCCACATATGACAGAGAGATGAAGATAAGAGTGGAAGACAGAGGGACTGGAGGATCAGCAGGAGTCAGAGGAATAAGGGCCATAGTTTCATAGGAAGCAATAACATAAAATAAAGAGAGATAAAAGCAGAAGCCTATTAAAATTAATGATGAGACCGATTTGCTTTACCTTCATCTGACCCATCACTCTTTCTTTGTCTGATCAGACGTCCCGTTCGTCATCCAAGAACTGGAGTGTGTCTCGAAAATGTGGTTGCAATTATCCACAAATGATCTTTTTTTTTTTTTTTTTTAATTTTCCTTTTCTTTCTTTTTTGAACCAGGCAGGAATCTGTGGAACGCGCTGGCTTTCCACAGGCTCAGGTGGACATACTCTGTTCGCCATGTCTGTTTAATGACACCCAGTTGCGTTCAGGGTCACTCACGAAAAAGCAGCTTTATTTAGATATTCATAATACTGTAAAAAATCTGATCTTGAATCAATACTCAGCTTCACAAGGTGGTTTTAAGTTTATGTTTATTTAATTTATTGCGTGTTAAGGGCCATGAAATTTTAGTTTCATGTCTCACGTTTGATCCTCAATACTCCAAAGTATTCTTGAACAAGACACTATATCATCTTCAGCTCGTGACCTCTGACCTCTCTACAAGAGGAATGGGGGCAATCTGGGGGAATGGGGGCAAACAAAAAAGAGAAATTACCCTCTCGATGATCAATAGAGTATCACAAAAAAACATTCTAGAAAACAAAATTCTTTCTGACTGTGTGCTAGATAAATTATGGTGCCTGACCTCCAGGCACCTAAAAAATAGGACAAACACAGTGAGTCATGGTTATAGGAGCCATTCCTCATTACACTATGGTTTTCATCAAAGTGGGTATCAGGCTACTCCGTCTGAGTGAAAGTACTGCACGTTCAGGATGTGTGAGACTGCTGTGAGTGACTTTCTCAACAACTGTTTACTATTTGTGGTGTGGGACTGGATCCTCTGTTTCCGCACAACAAATATTCAGGTTAAGCAGGGAATGTGCCGGCATGCATGAATCTTAAAATAACAAATGAGCCGAGGGAAAATACGTATTTCATCTACTTTATGCGAATGCTATTTTAGTAAACAGAAACCGAAGACGTGAGGTACTGCAGGGATACCATTTAAGGTGAAAACAAGCGGTGCTCGGCGAATAAGTATATTTCCAGCGATTCCTTTAAGGTCATACTTTTGGACTGGAAAGTCAGATAATTAACCTCTTTCCAATCCCAGTAGGACAAGTACAACATTGATGGGTAGTCAGAGAGACTGTAAGGATTCTATCAGCACTTCTCTGCTAAGTGCTGATCCCGGTGGGTTTTTAAAGTCGAGATCAGATCACACCAGCAATATATTCCCACAGAAGTTCCAGACAGGTTTAAGTCAGGATCACAACAGTCTTGTTGATAGAGGTCGCTCGTAATAACACTAAAGACAGAAGATTTACTCTTGATCTTGAAAATTTGTCTGGAACTCTAAATCTTGTGGTGCATTCTTCCCATAATATTTCAAATTGATCTTATATTAAACACCACAAGTGCCATATTATGACCCCCTTCATCATAACATTCAGACACTGGTGTGCATTTAATACTTTTCTATATCTATATGCATGGCCTCATTCTGCCATTCCATGTAATACTAACTAGTAACTTTGTGGATGCAAGGGCCCAAACTTGTATACACAAATCTTTTCAAAGCTTTATTCATGGACCGATTGAATGCTGAACCCAGCTGTGGTCACGTTTCAATGAGAAGCAGAAACAATAAAAGCTTTGGATCAGTCCAAATTTGTTGCACATGCACTCTTATAAGTCAATGCCAAAATTACATGTGTATGCTTTCAATATGCAGATTTTTTTTAAACCAAATGTTCTTTTTCTTCTCATTATAGTGTGAAATGTGCACAGCTTGTTTTGTCTTGGACTAAAACTGCTGATTTTAGAAGGGTTATTATTTTGTCTCAGTCGCCCAGAGCCACATGTTGAAGCTGATACTTTTTCGCTCAAGTGATTCAAACTGTTGTAAGTTGTATAAGTAACATAAAAAGGGCTGAAAATTAAACACCTCATAAAGTTGTGGGGCTTTCAACCCACTGGGATTGTTTTCTTTACATTTATAACTCAGGTAATCCCGCCGGACCTCAGCCAGTTGACAAAGCGCTTCATTAGCGCTTTATGCTGCAATAAAGCCTGTAAATAAACAATAACTTGTTTGTTGCATCCAAACAGCGAAAAATGGGCCCCGAGGTTGCGATGGGAGGACTGGGGATTCACACTGCTGAGCTGGTGAGTTTGCAAGCATAAAACTTGGGGGGGACTTGGAGAGGAGGGCTGCACACGTGCACGTTTCCCCGGCCAAATAATCACTCCAGCCTGCATCTCAGCTGTAAGTGCTTGGGGGCCCGTGGAAAGGAGGGAGCGAGGCCCCTTATCTAAACAGAGAGCCGAGGGAAACAGGGGGCCCTATGGAGTGTCAAGGACCACGGAAGTATTCAATCCTGTTGTGACATGCTCACCTCGATGCGAAAACAAAGCCTACCCAGATTCCCCCATGACCTGCTTTTCGGCTTCACATGTGGACACACACATGCACAGGAGGCCGCCAGACGAGTGTGTGTGTGTGTGTGTGTGAGGGAAGAAAAAGGTGATGGAGCTGAGAAAGAGATAATAGAGGAAGAAAGGCAGAGGATCAGGGACAGCTGAGGTGTTCTATATGATGACGTCGCAGCGCTGGTATTCTCTGACACCATGCCTCCCTCTGCACGTGTTGCACCAGATACATGGTTCTCATCATAAGGTGGAAAACTGGCCCTTTGCCATCACCTATCTAGCTACTCGCCATGTGATCATCATCCCGCCGTCCCACACATGTGTTCCAAACGTGTACACATGGGCGCACGGACAAAAACAAAGCCATCGTACGCATCCTCTCATTTATTCATAAGGGAAGCCGGGGCCTGTTTGGACGATTGATTTGAAGCATTGAGAAGACTTGCGTGGATTTAAAGCTTTGCATCGGCCCCGAATTTCAATAAAACATCTGCTCCTAAATAAACATCACTGCGAGGATGCAAATTATAGCCTTGGCAAAGATGTGGGGACTGAAAGGCAACGAAGCGAAACATCCATCACTTTTTCCATCCTCATGAAGTTAATTAATTTTTATGAGTGTTTTGCTGTTTTGCTCTCTCTTTTTTTTTTTTTTTTTTTAAATTCAAGGGTGGTAGATTGGAGTGCGCTCATTTGTCACCTTTGTTTACACTCGAGGCGCATTAGCTCTGTCCAAGTGCCCTAATTTTGAAAGTGTAAAACTGCAGCACTTTGGCATTTTTCAAAAGCTTTCACAGCGGGCAGAATTACACACGCTGGCACGATAGTTATATAAAGAGTTATTCACGATGCATGGGATCTGAAGGGGTTGCAGAAATGCTGTTGAAAAGACGAGAATGAAAATAGAGCAAATATTCAGACGCAAACAATCTCGGGCCTTGACGTCTCGACCTGTGCGTTCTGCTGGGAGAAACGTCACTACCTGTCAGCCTCGGTGAATGAAAAATACCCCTCTCCAAATTTCATCCAACAGTTATTCAATCATTCGCCATTTTCCACTTTCAGGGCTAATGAGGACCAGGTTTGCGAAACAAAGTGCGACTGAGGGAGAGAGGAGGAAAAATTAGGCCAGCAGATAAGTGATGTGCGGCAGCAGCAGCAGCTCCTACGTCCGCGGCGGAGCTCGAGCATCACGGCCGAAGGTGAAGCCGAAGCAAAGCCCTGGTCTGCTGTAGGCCTGGAAGCAGCTTCAAAGTGCAGCAAAGTCTTAAAACCTCGAACAGGGTAGAGGAGAGTTAATTGAGAGCGTATCATTTCCAGATGGCCAACAAAAAATCTGTGAGAGATGATGATTAAACTGCTACGAAGCAATGGAAATCCCTGGCAATTAGGCCAGATAGCTGCCATATGCACCAGACTAGGTTAAACTGCTCCTCTCTTTTTTTTTTTCTTCGGCTTGTAGATCCGACATTTATCCTGTTTCATCACCACAAACAGACTTGGAAAAAACTGTGCCCCCATCCGATGGATACCATTTACATATGCTTCTTCACACTGATGCACAGACACAAGCATAACACTGTCAGACAGCGGCTTCGCACGCAGACCCCGACAAGGGGGATGATGATGGAGGGAACATCGGTCTGAGATTGACAGAAATGTGAGATAATCAGCGATAGGTGCAGACCTCTGCAGATAATCCACGATGCTGCTGTCGGTCTGGTCTTTAAGTTTTGTTACACAACTTCGCTTGTCTGCTCGCTGTCACTGGCTCCTGTTGCAGCTCACATCCAGTTCGCAATGAATCGAGTTTGTCGGTATAGTTCAGATCAAGTGCTTATCGGATTCCACCACACATTCCTGACTCTGGAATTGAAATTGGAAATTGTATCTGACAATTTTTATAACTTTTCGAAACGCCTTCTTCTCACAGCGATTGGTCAGGTGTGCTGAGGTGAGACAGTAGGCTCTGTTTGAACTTCTCTCGAGCTCACTTTTTTCAACTTCCTTCAATTTTTGTGTGCACAAATGAAGGGGAGAAACTGTCCGAAAGTGTGCACTGATATCCTTATTCATATGATTTATTGCATTTTGAGTGGGGCCATAGAACAACACCTCGTGCTGGTACTTATTATTTAACTCTTATTTATTTAAAAAAATTAAAAATTGGTTGTTTAGGATGGATGCACTATAGTTTACTCTTTTTTATTTATGAAACAGAACTCCAGACACAAATTTGTGATGGAGAATGAACAGCCAAGTCACATGCATTCACTTTTCACTTTCAATTCCAAAATCAAATAAAGGTAGAAGCTACAAGAAGAGCCAGCCGTAGAAAGAAGTAAATAATATTTTTCTGTCACTGACAAGTCACCCGACTCTCTTCGAACCGTCTGAAAGCAGCACATTCCACCATTCCTGCGCTCTATTCAGGTTAAAAACGAATGCCAAGACTAAAATTATTTGACCCAGGCCTTTTCCAAGGACATATTATGACAGGCAGCCACGCTGTGCTCCTTTCACGGTCGCAGAGCGCACGAGTATCAGATGTAATTTACATGGATATTTCTACTTTTGGAACTGTTCTGAGCACAGGTCTCAATGCAATCCACCTTTTGGAGAGAAGACGCTCGGCGGTCATGGAAAAATATGCCTCCCTTCAAAAAAAGCAATTTCCTGCAATCACGGTGGCTTTACTGTACTTAGTTAATCTAAATAAAAGGGAAAGTTATTTGTATTTGTCTAATTTGATTAACTGGAAGAATTTTGAGGATTTTTCCATCCAAACCATTCCAGTCCTGGTACACAGAGAAACACTGTGTTATATATTGGTAGCCTCTAAACGGTGTCAGAAAAGGCCTCGACTCGTGTTAGTTTCATAGTATATTGATCTTCTATAGTTTGCCAACATCTTCATCAGGAGCCTGCTGTCAGCTTCATCCTCGACACAGACTATAGACGCTACATTTTGGCGTTTTGGACATCTCCGGGCTCTGCGGTTGCCACGAAGAGCTCAAACAAGAAACAAATAAAGTGCAGCCGACCACAAAAATGACAAACCACTTTTTGAAGAGTAAATTCTCGACGTTACCCTCCCCTCCTCTTAACCAACATGACTTGAAAGAGGGAAAAAAAAAAACAACACTCACAGACATTTTAACATCATCAATCCATTACTCTCAACACATTCCAGGACTTTATGATGGAATTGTTTTGGTGTGCACACTTATTTTTTTTCTCCCCCAAACGTGCCTTGTCTCATTTGACACAGATTTTTACATTTCTCTGATCGAAAGCAGAAACACTGAAATGATACAATGGTGAACTGAAACTATAACAGAAGTACTCATCTGGGTTCAGGGCCTCTGTATAAACTACGGCTAAAATAACAAGGAAATGGTGGTGTAGTGTTTAGCATTGACGCATCAGAGCAAGAAGGTTCTAGGTTCAGACCTGCTCAGGCCTTTATGTCAGGAGTTTGCATGTCCTCCCTGGATCTGAAGACTTGCTTTTGTAAATGTGCATGTAAATGATCACCTTTCAATATACATATATGTTAAGGCACAATTACATTGCACTCTTGTCTTGTGAATATCCTCTCCATACCTCATACCACAGCTGTTTTTGTGTGACCTTGAGTCAGCTCCAGCTGACCTGATTGTTAGACTTCATGTTTTGTGCGATATTACATTACCAGGAGTTTCCAGTTTCTGATCCCTCTTCTCAAAATCATCGTCATCATCCAATTCCCCGCATTGGAACTGTGATTTCACATCCTTTTTCAGGGTCAGTGTTCTTGAACGCAAGCCTTATGTGACCATGTCTTTGTGATTGAATGGTGTACCCTGGCTCTCATACGCACATGTCGACAACAGATGGAATATAGACAACTGAACTGAACCTTTCTGTTCACTGCGGATGCAAAACATTCACCGTCAGCATCATTCAACCCCACCAGACAAAAACACCCGTATTGAAATGAAATGCAAATTATGTTCAATGCCAACGTTTTTAAAATTCTCACTAATCAATATCTGGTCAAAGGTCAGAGGAAGGGTTCGTCATGAGCATCATGAAAAGAATGGACTATTTGTGCACAAATCTAATAGAGAACATTTTGTGACTGTTTCACAAACTGGGTCGGAGCTGGCACTGATCACTGGCATCGTGGACGTTAATCATGAGCTGCAGAATTGTCCCAGTATGGGTATAATTTCTAGGATAGAGGGCTGCATACTTCCTATGTTTTCCTAGAACTTTGGCTCTTTTCAAATTCAACCAAAACCACAATATTTAATAACCTTAACCTTAAGTGTTTTAACTTAAATAAACAACATGTGGGACACTTAAATCGTGGTCTCCAGAGGCTGTAACTGACATCCATCCTTTGATTCCTGTTCAGGACGTCACTCATGACCAAAAAAAAAAACTATTGCCAGTGAACAAAACAAAAACATTACGACAAAGCAAATTAGCATTACATGAATGGATTTTTAGGTGAAGCGGATGCAAAGTAGGAATCAGGTCACTGCAATTTACTGGATTTTTGTGCTGCTGTGGTGCACAACTCGTGGAAAAATCCAACCAGGGTACCGACACAGCTGGAGGGGAAAGTTTGTTGACAAACAGAGAACGTGGTGATCCTCATTTCTTCCACCGGCCCCCTTTTCATGAATCTTCCCTCTGTCTGCTCCTGTCTCCGTTGGTCCGGGGGATCCCACACAAATAAAACCAGAGCAGACCATAACCTCTTTGTATTGGCAGAGCCCTAACTGGGTCACAACTCATCTTTTGCTTTGCTTTAATTTTTCTGCTTCTGATGTCACCCAGGAAGAACATATGGCTGAACACGTGATCTGTGCATCCGCTCGTCCCCTTAATGCTCTTTATTCATAATCCCATAAGGTCTGTGTATAAAAGGGGTCAGAGGTCATTGGAACGAAACTCCTCACTTTTCTGTTTATACTTCCACAACTCTTCTTCTTGTTTCCACATTTCTGAGTAACCACGAAAGTACAGTAAGAAGCCCAGCCTGCAAACACATTGTCCCGAAATGAGCTGTGTCTCTGGCTTTACTGCAGTCATGAGGCAAATTAAAATAAAATCCTCTCTGGGGGCATAACAGCTGTCATTCCGTCATAAATAAAGATTGTTTTTGTAGCAAAAGTGGTTTTTTTTAGCCTAAGATACAGGGTGTTCTCGCTGATGACACACTTTCATTGTGCTTAGGGAACAAACAAGAAATTAGCACATCTATCTATAAGCTTTAAACTGCTGATGTGCTGCTCTCATAGCTTCCATATCTTTCAGTTCACAACTCCACATCCCTCTCATTGATGTTAAAGCAGGTGTCCAGTATGAAGGCCATGACGCCTCTTGACCTCAGACCACTTGTGGTTCACTTCACTTCACTTGTGAAATGATTTGAATCACCTGTGTTATACACTTAACTACACAGTGTGTAATATAGTCCAGACAGATTTGCCAAAATGTGAATTTTAATTCTCAGTTTCTCATATTTAGGTCATCTATCTAACTACAAGGTCGCGCGCTGTACCAAAATGACTCCTGTGCTTTCAGACCTCATATCCAAATGCATATGGTGTGGTTCAGTTTAAGCAAGTTTAAGAGTTAGTGAAAGATCATGGTTGTGGATTTGATCACTTTAGTTTAAAATAAACTAAGGTTGACAGTTGTAGAAGATCGAACACAAAACGTTTGAACGAATATTGTTCCACTCGTGAAAGAACATCAGGTTCTCTGGTTGTGTACGTGATTTAAGTGCTTTAATATAGCTTATTGTTGGCAGGCCTTGGTAAACAGCACCAGGCAGCATGCTGGGTCTCGGGGGTCCTTTGAGGAAACAGGCACGGAGGAGGACCGGCCTGGCACAGCAGCCTCCCTGCTGCGCCCTCAAAGAGTGCCTCCAACCCAACCGGCAAGACTTCAAAGCACCTACCGTCTCTCTCACACGAATACATCTGACTCAGATAGAGAGAGAGTGTGTGTGTGTGGTATGGTGGTTTACCCAAGCGTGGTTATCTCTCAGAACTGGCCTGTGGACAGGGTGTAACAATGAGTGTAACTACTTTAGAGAAGAGAAAAGAAGAGTAGAGATGAGAAGATTTTAAAGGCGTCCATTTGATTTTTTTCATGTCATGTGATCGCAGCTTTTATTGTTCTGCAAAAAATATGAGAAGGACATCGTTTCCATATATTGTCTTCTAAGGTAGCAATTGCCTCCAGGCTATGAATCAATCCAAACAAGCTTCAAACTTTGATAAGAGCCATTTCTTGTCTAATAACTAAAACTTCAGTCAGACAGCAATGATCATAAAAACTGCTCGGAGCGCCTGACAAATATTCACACTTACACCTTGAAAAGCCTTGAATGGTGGTGAGTTTTCTTTTAGCTTCAAGGAAAGAGCCTGCCATGGACAGAACAAGCAGAAAGAAGGAAAACAGAGAGTAGATGAGAGGATATGAGAAATGCAGACTGGAGGGATGGGGAGGTTTTTCGGAGGGGATGTTGACGGGAGCCTGGCACCGGCCGGGTGGTGGGGGTCCTCAGGAGCGGCATGTTCACAGAAAGCTTCTCTGTGGCTCTTTATCTGTGGCCTGGCAGCACTTCAATGCAGGCCTTATCGCCATAATGGACGCAGGGGAGAGGACACGACGAGAGAACACACTCAGCACATAGTCGGGCACACAATGAGAGACGGCGTGCACGTGAATGAATTTATGCGTAGGAGTTAACACACACACACACACACACGCATGCCCTATCCTCTTTTTTTCCGCCTTTTTCTCATCAGCTGCTTCTGCAAACCAACTTCATGTTTCACTTCCTTTTTGTGTTTCGTGTATCTTCCTCTGCACTGTTTCATATTTTCTATAGCAACCAAGATTTCAACCCACTGGATCTCATTGTGTAACGTTCACTTTACATCCTCATCATCCTCTACATCTTTCTTCAAGACTCTTAAAAGTATGTGCATTAAAACCTCAAACAGTCAAGAGTCACTTAGATAGGACTTCCTCCCAGCTGGCTTTGTTGATTAGACAGCGACCTGCCCTGGAGGATAATGGACTTGGGTGGTCGAAAAGAGACACTGTGGCTCAGTGGGCAAAGGTGAAAAACAATTAATGTCACGCTTCTGTTGTGTAAGAAAAACAGGAGTGGGTTAAGGCAGGGGATGACCAGAGGAGACTGAACAGAAACGGATGGATTTTGGAGAAAGAGTTGGGGGGGAAAAAAAATGGGTCAGAGTCCAATTTAAAGTTGAGATGGGGACAAAACGTGAGGGCAAAGAACCAGGGAATGTGCGGGGAGATTGACGAGCGAGAGGCCTGACAGGAACGAAAATAACGCGACACGAGGAGGAAGTGAGTGGATGAAGAAGGGTCCGGCCAACATAAACTGTTTTACTCCGGCCCCATTAAAACACCCTCATGAGTCCGTGTGTCGGTGTGGCCGTCCTGGCAGCGTGTGGGAAGAGCGTACAACAAGTGCGAGCCTTTGTAAACAACTGAAAAAGAGAAGACGAATAAGTGGAATTGATGTCTTCAATAACATGCTGTTTTATGTTATGGAATAAATCACACAAAGAGCAATGGTTCCCCTGAGGACTCGAGCCGGGCCTCTGATCCCAGAGGCTTGTTGAACGCTCGCACCAGCTGGGAACATCTGAGTGTGAATCCCCCCTCTTCCAAATGACTCCAGGCTGTTGTTGCAAATAACATTGGTCAGTTTGGCGAAAAGAGGGTGAAGGAGTCTGCGGATCTTCGTCCTCAAAAGACCGAGAGGATGTGGGGAGACGTGGAGTCCAGGAGCCACCCAGGCACTGATTGTTTACCCCTGTGGCAAACAACCCCCCCCATCTGGAGGCTGGTGATCAGCGCGGGTGGAGAGAGGAAGAGGGTGAAGTCTATGTTACAGCAAGAGGGATACTCAGTGATTTATCCAAGAACATATATACAAATCCATACCACTCACATGTTTGTATTAAAATTAGTCACCACTTGCTGTATGAGTTAGAGGTTAATCCATGTTTCCATTTCCTGGACCTGAAACTTCCTCTCCGATTCATCCTTAATCTAAAAGTTCTGGCCCTATAGGAAACATGGCTAATAGATGCCATACACTATGTACAATGATGCTCAGTGTCAGCGTGGTGTTTTCCAAAATGGATTCATATGAGTGCTTTCTGATCTAGCGCTGCTGTAGTTAAGGTATAGCTAGTTTTAGGCGAATAAAATCCACGGCTTAAAGGAAACACTGACTCAGAAGGAGGAAGGATGCAAACAGTAGTTTCCTTTCACATTTCAAATCATCCGCCCGACCTCGTCTCTAAGAGGTTTTTGCAGAGGTATAACAGTGTCCTATTACTTTCAGCGTTGCTTTTGTGAGTCACGATTCACATGACAAGCAGAGAGAGAGACCCTGGATTATGTTCAATGGCACAGTTTTACATTTTTAACATTTTTAAAAATTCTTTCTTTCTGCAATACCTGCACGACAATATGATTAAGGTTAGGCAGATTGTGGTTGTGGTAAATAAACTGTTGTTAAAGTTGGTCAACTAAACCAAAGCGAACACTAGGTTTTGGGTTGTAACAGGTTGTGCATGAAACTCAGATGCATCACGAACCCATGCACCTCCTCCTCACCCTTACTTTCTAACATTATACATGAAGGTCATAATACACTGCACTGTGGTCTACTGCTTTATCACAACTAATTATTACATGAACAAGATGAAAACTGACTGAGTCATATGCTTGAGTTTGCAGCTGGTGAGAGAGTGCATGAAGAGTTCCCGCATGTCCCAAAAGGACACGATGACGAATAATACTAGTCAGCAAACTGCTGGGTTTCAAAGTTTGGCCAGTGTCCAAACCCAGACAGCAACAAAAAGAAATCAGGGCCTTCTAGTTCTGCTTTATTCCTGTTCTCGAAACATGGCCCATGCTCATCTGTGTTTATGTTAGCTTTAACTTGGCCCGCAGCCTCGGCCCTCCGGTCCAGAACACACTCATTTGCTGTGACGCGAGCAACATGCTGACGTCGGTCGGTCGCAAAAACAAAATCTCCCAAGCTTCATCAAGAAGTGGCGTGATCGTTGAGCCGTGTGAGTTTTACGATGGGAGGAAAGGGACACCCTCGTTTGACGTAGAGTGACGTCACGTTGAGGCGATCTCTGCTGTGAAGCTGCTGAACATGAGTCAACCGTCCGAGTGATAACAACTTGAAGTGATGGGAACAAATTTCCCCAAGATCAGGCTGCTTGTTGTTTTAATCGTCCTAATGACTCATCGACTGTATCCGAGCAAAAGAGCAATCATATTCCCATGCTTTTCCCGGTTAGTAATCACAATCTCAGCGCAATCAGGTTTTGCATGAGATTTTAAATCTTGGCACACGCTTCATATTTCCACTCCTGCAATCTGTTTTCATTGAGTCCACTTCTCCCTGAAAGGGAAAGACAGCACTTTTCATTGCCAGACTACACTAATCTGTGTCAAATATGAAAGAAAGACAATGCATTGTTTTGCTGGCGTAGACGAGGGAAGCAGCTGAATTAAGTTGTTTGAGTTTGATCCCACTTAAACTAAAGAGAAGCAACAGTTCACTGCACATAATGACAGAGAAATATGCAGTGAAGGACAACAGGCGTGCAGCCTCACACACAGACACAGTTGCTTTGCTGTCAAATTAGAATTCGGGGTCGATATTTTCATCTGTAATTTCTGTCACTAATATTGTAGTCATCAAGTTTTGCTGCTGAATAATGGCCACGATGGTTGGGAGTGACAAATACAGGATACTGGTAATTGCGAAAATGTAGTGAATTAACTTTTCATTTGTATGAGATGCTAATTCTTAATTCACAAGTTACATAGACTCACTTTGATTCTAAACTGATGATCATAATTTCAATACTTAGCAATTCTAATCTTTGCTCTAGACTCATGACATAATCTTAATTAGATTATCGCCAAAAATTATGAATATAAGTTCTGTATGTACTGTGTGTGTGTGTGTGTGTGTGTGTGTTTTTTTAGTGCCTTGACATCTGATTATCTGTGTGTGTGAGCCTCGGTCTCCCCTGCAGGTCCCCCCTCTCCTGTCAAAGCCCTGGTCCTGCGCTGTGTCTCGCTCGTCCTCTTATCTCACGTCTCTCTCATCTGGCTATTGTGTCTCCAATCTGCTCTGCTTTATCTAATCTCGTTACCTCTCCCCGTCCCTCGGCCGCAGGTCCCTCAGGTTGTTAGTTTGATGTGCTTGATCTTGAAGTTCTTTCATCCCTGTAGCAACACACGAAGAGATATTAAGGTTTGCCCCAAGTGGGACTGTGTATCACTCCTTTTTTTAAATGACTGATAAAGCTAAAGATGTATTTTCTATTTTTGTTCATGTCAACTTGGCCATATATGGCTGTCTCTGCTATAAAAGTATAAACTTTGAAGAACTGTTTTGTCTTTCTAGGAATCTTACATCCTCTCCATTTCAGTTTGTTTTTTCCTTTCCCCTCTCTTGTTGCAAAAGCCATTGAAACATATGAACTGCTTTGTTTTTCTGTTTGTCAACTCAGTTTTCTGTTGTTTTGCCTGCAGCTCTTTCATCAGAGAAAAGCTCGTGAACATTAGGGAAACAACCAGTGGACTTATTTACAACTTCAATACCTGGCTCTGCTGCAGCTGGCAGGCTTCCAACTCTTCTGAGTGGACACAGGACTTTACAGCAAAATTAAAGCTATGTAAATCTGCTGTGAGGCAATGGAACATTATAGCTGTGGAGGATCTTCTCTGGCTGGAGGCTGCGGTCCATCTCTTCCCATCTGCAGCCGGCCTCATCAATAAGGCCCCGGACCTCCACTGACTCTGACCTACAGAGTCTGCACACTTGAATCAATGTGTTACATTAATACATATCTCTTGGACTGAATATTCTTTAACTTAATACTGTGAACTTTTGTACATTCCCTGAACAATAGTTTGCTGATTTCTGCACAAAACTGTGCGGCTCATTCATTTAAATAAGAGTAATATTATACACTTTGTAAGGCTTTCGTTACTTGCTTTCATTCAACTTTATTCTGATTTTGAATACACTTCATGTCCGTTCCGAGCTTCTGTTCGAGTCCTGAACTTGACCTTTTCCTGCACGCAAGCTCCCCAAACACCCAAAGTGTGTCATCTGACTGACCAATCACTGAGCTGATGACCGAGCAGCTCCTTGCCAGTCACCCTGTGGGGGTGGTGTGTGTGTGTACGGCCGACTCGGGGGTTGTGTTGTGTCGTGCTGATACACACTTTACTTTGGCCGAAGGATGATGTCTCAAACAACATCCATCACATATGGCTTGGCCGGTATCCCTGTGGCTGTCTGACTCTGTGTGTGTGTGTGTGTGTGTGTGTGTGAGAGGAGTCTTGAGGCCATTGCCACTGAGCGTCTGACCTCTCCTGACCACCTCTGAGGACATTTTCCCTCTTTTGGTGAAACAGTGAACAACATCTTAACGTCATTTAAATCTGCACCGTTGAAGATGAATAATTTCACCCAATCAAATCAAATCCATATTTATTCATTTCATATTAAGCGAGGTATCAATGCAGCACCAGCCACAACATTAGTTTTTCCTCTAAAGCAGTCAGCCTGTTGGAAACTGAGTCAACGATCAACTCCGGTCCACCTTAAGAGATTTTTGCATGCAGTTCTTCATTTTTGCCTGCTGGTGTCAGTGTTGCACCAGGGAAAAATCAACTCCAGACAGACACTGGAGCCAAGAGGAGGGTCTTGTTTTTAAGGTGGTTCATGAGGGTTAAGAAACTTATTCTGAGTAAGAAAACCACAGTTCTGAGTATGAATCATTGTGGAAGGATCATACAGTGTGTTTTATAGAAGAATAAAAGAATACAGATCATCCAGTCCCACATCTGTCCCTCTGCATGTGTACTTGCATTGCCTCCATGCTGAAGCTTGTTTTCACCTCTGTGTGTACATGTCCTCTGCCGCCTGCTCACATCAGTGCTGGCTGTGTCTTGGTGCGGCATGTGGCGGCTGACACAGAGAAAGCAGCTTACAGCTCCTGGTCCCCGCTTGGTCCTGGCTGGGGCCGGGCGGGCGAGCGCCTGCCTGGGGGCCTCCCGGGCTGCCACCAACAGGGCTTTATCGGCCCCCGAGGATTAATGCGATTTCATCAGGCCCGCCTGCAGCCACACACACACACATAAACACACACACATGCATGCATGGTATGTACACATGCTCAGTGAAAGTGCGAGCAGTGAAGTGCTTGAAAAATGAATAAAAGATAAAGATGCTTTACACCAAACCGTTTCTCTTCACGACCTGTGTATCCAGAATTATGGATATATTCATGTGTGTCAGTGTGGGTGTGCTCACCATGGGATGTCGCTGGAGCAAAGGTTGGCTGGAGGTGGTGGTGGGCTCTGTGTGGACTAATAGAAAGCCAAACAGCAACAGTTACTAAGGTCTTCTGTGTATGTATAGATGTCTGTGTGTGTGCGCGCGTGCAAGTGTTACAGGTCAAGATTTCACTGGGTTTGTAACTTCAGGTCAGCAGAAGAACATCAGACAGAGCTGACTTTTTCCCCCCTTCTTCTCTGCACTTCTTTGCTCATCCTTTCCAAAGGCAACACTTTCTGAAGGGTTCATTGTGGTCACATGAAAACTTTTGATGTTGAGCGACTAACAGGCAAAATTCATCATATGATATATTTGCACCTTAGAGCATCAGTCTGTGGCATTCAGTTCTTTTCAGTTTCAGGTTTAATGACCCATGGTATTAAGGACATTACTCTCAAATAACAAAATGTAATGTTCTTTGCTGGTAGCTTTTCTCTTATAGAGGTCAGAGGTCAGAGAATATTTCTTTCACTGAGATTTTCTTTCAGCTTGAAGTTCGTTTTGCAACTCATGAAGTTCCTCCAGAACCACAGAGGACATAACGAACTGACTAATGACTAATAAACTGACTTTTTCATTCAAAATTAGTGCACTGCCCCTCTAACCCACTCTTCTCTGCACTATCCTGTCGGGTCAAATATACATATTTGGTCATGCATTTTTCTCTTTCTCACATCGGATCAGTCCAGCTTGTCAGAGAGCCAGTGCCTTTCTCCCAAGTGAACCCTGGCGTGGTGAACGTGTGGCGTGAACGCAGACAGGCCTAAAAAGCAGGGAATCGGCCAGGAAAGTTTGCATTGAATCAAACAGTGTTGACCGTCGTGTCTCATATTTTCCTGAATGTTTTATATTACATGCGTCGGGTCAATAACATTGTGCTTTTAGCTTGTTCAGAACAGCTAAATAATTCTTGACGAATTGCGCCACAAATCAGGCCTATAATCAGGCACTGACAGGGAGCTGGATGAACTAAATAGAAACGGTGTGTCCACTAAAATAATTATTTCAAGCAACATATTGACTGATGTTGAAATTCTTATTCCAACCTAATGAAAACAATATGAAGTAGGTCAGATCTGACGGAGGGTTTGTGCGTCCTACTCGCTCGCACACAGACCCATGTTCCCCCTTTCACCCAAAATCTTTAACTCATTCTCTCCTTGACTTCAAGTTTACTTAAGCTTGATTTATGCCTGTGAGTGGTGCATGTCTAAACTGGCCTGTCTGTCAGCTGCGGAGGCTTCTCTTTCAGCCAACCTCCTGAGCGTTTTCATGCCGGCCCTGCAGCCGACGCACGGCCTGCGGTCGCAGCTGAGCATCACAAAGAAATACCTCGACTAGACAGTTATGGTCGCGTTTAAACCAGCTCTTACCGGTGTGATGCTCTGTCTTTATTCCTCAGATAGAACATTTGTAACAACCATGTGGCAGAAGAAATAACACCTTGAGGGCTCGATGCGTCTCCGTCTGCTATAGTTGTCTCTGTCTGTCAATATCTGTCTATGTTTATGGACGTGTGTGTTAATGTGTGTCGGCGTATTTCGGTCTGTCTGTTTTTATGGCTTTCTGTGCGCCCGCACGAGCGTATGAGTGTGTGCGTCTGTGTATTTATGTCTGTGTCTGTGTTTGTGTCCGTCTGAGCGTTAATGTGTGTGTGTGTATGTATGTGTGTGGCTTTCACTCTCAGGTGTGACCGTGCAGTTTGGCATTGTGTAGGGCTCTACGTGTCTGGACTCTCATGTCCATTTTGGCTCAGTGCTGTGAGAGCAGCTTGCCCACTGTAAACCATTATAATGTAGATTTTCATGACCACTATTTGAAAAATCTACTGCTACATTTAAATCAACTAAAAACGACAGAACTTGACTCATAAACCTCAGATATGTATATATGATAGTGCACAAGGATGAGCCTAGAAATCCTGTCTCCATATTTGGCCCAAAGTGTCACTTCTCTTATGTCCAAGCACAGTTTTTAAACCTGTTTAAAGGAATAGTTCTACATTTTGGGAAACACAATTGCTGCTGCAATAAGTTAAGTTTGCATCTGCTTTCCAGATGCAAACTTAACTTATATAAGTGAAGCTCTAAAAAATATGTTATATATAATAGAGTTTATGGTGTCTGGCAGCAATGAGACCGACGTGTTTCTATTAATTCTTACTGAAAGATGAACACCTAGTCTGTAATCGTGGTTTTCAGGGATTTCCTGCCTTTACCCCTTGTAATCAAACACAGTAATGAAACATCTTCTTCTTTAATAATTACTTAATTAGCAATTACTTCAATCGGCTGATAACAATCTAAATTCGGCTTCGAGGCCCTTGGGCGGTGCGACGAGACGCAGTCATTAAGAAGCGTCCCTCCCTCGCTGAATGATCCATGAATGGAATGTCTTGACATTAGAAATTTGTTAATTAGAGGCCGCTCCAAGTTTCATGCGTTCATGTTTAGTTTTGAATGTATAAGCTGATTGTATAACCGAGTTTGACTCTCTTCTGCACTGACGCCAAATGAGTAGGATCTTCTAAACCTTTTTGTTGTGCAGTCTTTTTACAAAGAGTGCATGAAAGTGGGGGTTCTTTAGCGTGATTATAGGCGCGGCGGTGATGCAGCTAAGCGCTTAAGTGGCAGAATTGAAGTGCGCTGCACGGCCTTTGTTAAACTCTCATAGTTTGGCTTTCATGCATCGTGGGTAATTGAAAAGAATTAAAGCTAACAGAGAGAAACAAAAACACCGCAATCTCCCTCGGTGTTTGCATCAAACGCCGGCGTATCAAACCCCGGCAATCATTCCCATTTTTCTCCAGCGGTTGGAACACGTCTGTTAACCAAACAGACTCAAACAACTTGTTGTACACTGTAATCCTTATTTACAGAATGTCATTATGTATTAGGTCCGTCTCCGAGCCAAATGTACACTCAGTCAAAGCAATCTATACAAAGTGTTTAAGAACAGCTGTTAAATAAACTGTCCTCTCTTTCATAATCCAGCCTCTCTCTGCAACCCTTCCTTTTCCCTTTCTATCTCCTTCTCCTCATCCCTCACCTTCACACCACTTCGCCGTCTTCCCCTCATTCATTCCTAACATCTCAGGCTCGCACACGACAATAGCCTCATTGTGACGGTGGGTGTGTGTCGGACCACACAAAGACTTGCAGAGCTGAAGAAAACGTGCGCATCCATCCTTTCCTCCGGACCTGCCCACATAATCATCGCTTAAATCACCAGGGTCTGACAGCTCGTCAACTCACAGCTTAGATAGAGGAAATACCTCAGGGGCTTACACATCCTTTAAGGTGCGCATACGTATCTATATGTGTGAGGGGGGGAAACAATAGGAGCATTAGGTACCTGTCTCATCCTGGCACTTGAGGGGAGAGTAGGCGTGGCACGACACTTACACACAGACTCCATTGTGCATTGTTTTTGCAAGCATGGATGGACGGGAGGATCGGTGATGAATGGAGAAGTTTTGGCAGCAAACATAGCGGCACATGTGGCGGCTCATTTCACAGAACTTGTGAAACGAGCGTGAAATCCAAAACTAACAACTAAGCAACGACGGCCTGAATAGAGCACGGCGTTTCTCAGCGTTTTCACATGAAAAGCTTGGCTGAGGTTTAATCCATGTGAAATAACATTTGTTATGGTTTTGGGTAAATAGATGATCAAGTGATAAATGATCAGAGGTTTTAGCTGTGCTCATTGCAAGGTGGGGTGCAGAGTGTAACAGGGGTTTATATCAGTGACATGAACCATGCAGCAAACTGTTTGCTGTCCAAGTGAAGACAGTTTGTTTTCAGTTTGTGAATTATGTATTCTTTGACCTCCTTTGGAGAAGAAGACTTGGATTTGGACTTGGGTGCATGAGCCCTATGTTCTCCTTTTCGTCCATCACGGGTCGCTTTCATGTTATGTCGCATGCAGCTGTAATCTCACTGGTTGCATATTGAAAGATTACTGACAAGCAAGGTCAAGGTGTCTTGATAAAACAAATCTAACTCAAGGTCCACTTACTTGCTTTTTATGCAACTTCTAACTGTAATATACAGTTTTCATCAGTTGTCATGGAGATGCCAATCCAGACTTAATGTCTACTTACTGGCTTTTTCATAATATTTCCACAGTCAAGAATGAACTCCATCCACTGATGAAGACCATGCAATATGGCTGAAAGCTCATATGGGACCTTTAGTCGGGCTTGTCAAACGAGTGTTTCTGATCAAATTGTTTCTCCTCTCTATAATGCTCTCTCAGTGATGACACATTGTATATTTATTCCACTTTCTTCTGCATGTTTTCTTGCATTTCAATGATTCCACCGCTCTCACTCATCCCAACCATCGAGATCAGAAATAGTGTCAGTCAGTCTTCTTGCACAGGGCCCAGGTTTACGCCTCTACAGGTCTAAAATGGACTGAAATTGTTCAATCCAACAGTCAACTAAACCTCTTGCCAGAATGGTGATGAATGACTTGCATCCCATCCACGGGCCTACAATGGACCGAAGCTGGCTCGAGTTCTGCTTGCTCAAGCTCATTCTCTGCCCAAATTGGCCTGGTTTCCAAACTGCAAAACCTTGCCAAATCTGGCAGCTATATAGGACCGAAAGCTGGATCGTATTTGGTCCTTCAGAGCGTGGAGCTCATTGGAGAACTTCCCCACAGCGATCAATTTAAACATATCATTATTATACTGTATAGGTGGAATGTAGCCTACTAAGAGGGCAACATTGAATTTCCTCATTTTCAAATGAGGCACGATAGTTTGAATAGGAAATGAAAGGTTGAATATATATTTATAGTGTGTGTGCATGTGCCTGTGTTTGCGCATGTCGGCGCTGAAGGCCGCGCAACCATAAATCATACGATACACTGCAATGTGTTAAAGCTGAAAAAACAATGATTGGTCGTGCACCTACACACAACTCACAAGGCAGAAAGACTCAAAAAAAGCCTAAACCAGAACCTGCTTCCTGACTTCTGGATTAGACCTAATTAGAACCGTACCGCTATTCTAAAGCACATAACCAGTATTATTGTTTAAACTTGTAAAAATATCTTTAAAGGACGAGGCGAATTCCATTTCTGAGAAGGCGACCGCGAAAGAAGCACTTTAAAACTTTCAACATAACATGCAATTAACCTGCCAGCACGACACGGGCTTTTACAGGAGCTGAGTTTCTCCTTATATAGGCATGATGGCGACCGACAACTGTTACAGGCTTTGGGACGACATCACCCCAACCTCAGGACATCCACACTATATAAATCAGTGTGTATTTGCAGTAAATGTCGGGTTTACGCTGCATTTAAGTGCTCCTTGTAACATCCTACTTCCGAGTAAAGAAGCCTCATATATGATTTTTCCTGCGTTCAAGAGCTCTTGGTTTATAGTTTCGCAGCAGCAGAATGAAGAGGTTATGTAACCAATGCTTTATCAATTTATTAGCCAGAAGTTGTTGTGTTGAGGCAGGAAGGAAGAAAATCTGTTACACTTTCAAAGACTGAAAATGGAAACTGACTGTGAATGTGGCTCATTTACACATGTTCAGTTGAATTCTCGAAGGCAGCATTATTCTACTGTGCTGTCTTTAAACATCACTTCTTATCCCCAGGGCAAAAACTGAAAGTGAAAATCAAAATTCTGAAGAATAAACTGTAGTCGATGCCAATTTGTAGAATATGGAAAGTAAACCCCAGGAACTTGCTTCACTTTTGGGAAAGACTGAAGAAAGAAAAGCTGTTACAGAAGCTGATGGAACAAAGGGTCGGCTGGACATAGCTTCATGACTTCACCTCTCTATAGCGAGCATCTATAAGACATAAATGTTGTGCAGGCATAACTATTTTGATGCTTTTTCTCTCACAATATAAAAGGTCAAGTGATGACTGACCTCTCTGATCAGAGACAGCGTCATGTAAGAGGAGCCCGTTTATAGAGACTGTGCAGGTATGACTTGAGGCCCTCTTACATAATGTCTCCTTAAGCCCAGTGAGAACTTTCCCATTAAACCTTGGGTGTGTGCATGAGTCTAGACATTATATCTGTATCTCCCCATCAGCCAACATTTGAGCCCATCCATCAGGCCTATCTCTCGGTCCCGTGCTCACTCAGGCTGCTCAGCGCTGCGGCCCCGATGGATGGATCCTCTTTTTGTCCCCTCTTTATCCTCCACTCCTTCTTAAACCTATCATCTTCCTGCTTTTGTTCGCTCCCAGTTTACCTCAAGTGAAAGCTGCCATCCATGCATGTGTGCGAGCAGGTTCTCATACAGATAAGGGATCTTAAACTAACAGAGGAGCCTGAGAGCAGGTAAACCGAAAGAGACCACAGAGGAGATGAACAGATTCCATGTGTTTGCATATGCAGAGATGCATGCATGCTCGCACAGATGTGATATGAGTAAGAAAGTGCCTTGTAGAGATATTTACCATTTAGATTTCCCATACAAAGAAATGTAATAATTATTGCTCCCATGCTGACAAAGAAAAAGATGTTGATTGAAAGAAAGTTGCAGAGCAATCAAGTCATTTATAGTAATATGTGTTGAGATGTTACTATCAAATCAATCAGTTTTGTGCCTATAAACTGTTCACTGGTCCTCTATCATGACTTCTTTAGTCCAATAATGTAATGTCATAAATCTGTTATCCAGCACCTGGCATACTTATAAGAGTGTGTGCATACAACTACCTTCCAAGTCAAATGAGACAGTTTCCCTCATTTCTCATTATCAACAGTGACGCTTTTCTGAATCTTTTCCGTTTGAATATAAAGTAGTAAATCCCACCACTATATACCATCGACCCGCTGTAAGCTCCTATAGGAATAGCGGTTGCTGCTGTTTTTCCTGCCTGAGGCATCGTCAGTCTGCACATCGTCTATCATATCATGTAAGCTGCCTGTCACATGTCTGACTTTTTTTGTACGTGTGTGCACTTTCTGGATCTAATACTGCTGCTGGACTACACGCATGCACACACACACGCATGCATGCATACACAAGTCTGCTTTGTGAGTCATGATGCGGTGAAGAGGCTGTCAAGCGCGGTGTGTTATAGTGTCACATTGTGCGTTGAGACGCAGGAATAAAAACCCTGAAGCCATGCTGAGTAAGGTAGAAAAACACACCAGCAGTACAGCTGATAGTGTGATCACTCATCGCGCGTGTGTGTTTGAGCATGTGGCGAAAGCTCATGTCTTCTGTGTGTGAATGAATGCTTAAAGTGTTGATATATCAGCCTGATGATTACAGTGCAGTCAAGGTTAACATCAAACCCAGCTCTGCGTCAGCGCATGTGTGTGTCGCTTCGCTCGCCGCGGCCCGACACGGCGGGGAAATCCTCACTCGAAAGCCGTCAACAGGCCCGAGGCGGGTAAACATCCCGAGATCTGTAATGACTACTGTCTTGTTTCCCTACCAACCTGGTTTGTTTTGGTCACCGCGTTGGCAGAAACCTGTTCATTAAGCATCTTGCCCGGGGGCAGGAGCTTTGATAACAATATCTCTTTGTCCGGTCGTAGCATGAGGAGAACGGGCAAAGAGGCAGAACAACGGCAAGTGTTAATAATAGACTTGGAGCACAATGGCAGTATTATCATTCCAGAGATGTGTGATTGTCTTGGGATCCTTTCGTTACCTCGAGGAAGGGAAAACACCAGCGCCACTGCAACCTTATATCACAGTGTTTGGCTCATTTTTGGCTCCGCGCTCCAGGTTCAAACTGTCAAACAACATGAGACACTCACAGCTTCTGACAGGTCGAGATATTCAGGGGTGAGGCATCGGCAGACGTGATGTATTGGAGGAGAAGGTTTACATTTTCAGGTAGTGTATTGTGTTTCTTGGAGGCTTTGCAAGAATATGCACAATGAAATATTTCACTTACGCACAACTTCAAATAAGAGCTTTTCCCTCGCCTCGCCCATCCGAGCTGTTTTCTTAGTGCTGTTATGACATTAGAACCGGAGTGTTTCTCGGGTCATGCAGCAACCCTTAGTTCAGCTAAGATTTATGTGGCACGTCTTTACTGTACATGTTCTTCTTTATGCAACAGTGACGTCCTCTTTAAGGCTTATGAGTCTCTCGACTTGTCTGGGCAGACTTCAAAAGGAGGGCTTTGAAGTCGTTCGCCATATGGGATGCTGAGATGAATTTAAGTGAACTGGCTGCAATGGTTTCAGATCAGCTCTTTGGCTTTTCAATACAGGTGTCTTTGTAGTTTGGAGACCACGACGTCCTTCCTACGCAAATGCTGTCTTCTCGCTGTCAGCGCCGCAGAAGCCACCGCTCTCTTTTTTTGGTCGTCTGCTCCAATAACTGAAAAAAAAAAAGATTCTTCAGGCACTTTTTTTCTCGTTCTGGTGAAACTAATTATGAACCAATTTGAACTTGGTGGTAGGAGCGTAGGAAATCAGAGAAGACACTGTTTTATTAAATCACAAAAAAGGAAATGTCTGACAAAAGATGGCAATTCCATGAGCTTCAAATTAGAAAACAATCAATGTCTCTGATCATTGTAGCTCATGAGTTATGTACTGCTGGGAGATGTGTTGCCATGTGTAACTGGTTTTGTATTTTGTGCTTTCACTCTGGAAAAACAGACAAAATGATATTAAAGTCAACATACTAAACATTTTTGAGTGCGGTGCGACGGACAACATCGTCCCACACTGTAATGCACAATGGATCCGCAGAGACTCACAGCTGGAAACAGTTTCATAAACGGACAGTGGCGCAACATTTCCAGGAGCATCTCGGAAAACAACACCATTAAATCTTTGGAAACACATTTCGCTCTGAATTGCCAAAATTGGAAACTGGCAGCTGCGTTTGAAGTCGCAGTTTGACGTTCCTGACATCCGCTCGTTTTACATTATTTACTATCAGTCACAAAATGGTATTGTTTCTATCATTTTCACTAATTAGAAGTTGTGAAAGCCTGACTAGTCTGCTACATAGATAAATCACTAAAACATTAGTGTGACAAAAATCTGAACAGCTAAAGTCTCCAATGTGTGTCAGAGCGTTGCTTATTTGAGACTTATGGAGTCAGTTACTGGTCTATAAGCCGGTGCTACTCTTTTACCAACATCTCATTCACACATCACACATGTGCCAATATCAATTCCCATCAACCAGCGCAGTCCCTGATCGTCCAAATTGCGCTGTAACAGCTTCGAATCTGTATTAATTGATATGTGAGCCAACAACACTCCGTTAAAAAGAAGCCGAGGAGTCAATTCAGCTGCGTCTCCCTCACCGCAAAACCACAAAATATAAAACAGGGCTTTAATAAGAAGCATATGGAGGAGCGATATAAAGACTTTAACTGGCGTTTACACAGTTTCTCTCCTCGTTCATATGTACGCCACATCATAATCAAATCCCTGCTGAAAGTAACAATGCCTGTATCCAAATTCGACACTTGCTTACAAAGCACATGTTGACGCTGGCGCCAGAGCGCTGTTGGCCGCCGGGTATTACCAGCACCACTCACACACACACACACACACACTTTTTCTTTGCGCCTTAAAATGATATTCATTAGCAGAAGTGATTGTTTTTTGTGAATTATGAGCTGTTATGTAACACGTCCTCGCCTGTTTGCGGGCCCCTCTGTGGCAAGCGACCAACCTGGAACACAACAATATGTGTTAAATGTTTCATATGCAAAAGCGCACATGCACATACACACAAAATCACACCATACCATCTGCATTTATTCACCAGCCCACATTCTCCATCCTTCATGTGTTTCACTCTTTTCATTGCGATTTTAAGGGGCTTTATATGAAATGAAAACCCTCCAGTTAATCTATGCAGCAGCGCTGATTCTCATGTAAAACTGCAGCGGAGGCAGAATTTGTTCAGGTGCCGCAGCTTCGTGTGGTCATTCTTTGTCACACGGGTCTGCAGGTGCAGCTGATCCTGGAGCAGCACCGAGCAGTCATTTCAGCCAGGAAATGATTTAAAGCCATGAAACTGGCCGTGGCGGAAGGCGGGATGGGATTGATATCTCACTCAAGGTCTGACTCGGAGCATTCAGGAGTGTTTGATATTACAGGTGGACTGGGACACCCGGTGGAGTCATATGTCCACTGCTGACCCCGCGGGTCTGCCAAAGGTGGTGATGGTGAAATCCAATGTGTGTGTGTGTGTGTGTGTGTGAGGCCGAGGATAAAGTCCAGAGAGAGACGTTTGCAGAGGAAAACTCGAGCCAGGCTTTGGGAAGACTTATCCAGCTGCTTGACAGCATCCTTTTAACTCTATGATTTCTACGTGTGTGTGCATCTGTGTGTGTGTGCATCTGTGTGTGTGTGTGTGTGCGCACCCAGTTTAACAACCGCTGCATATCCATTAGGGTTGAATACCATGAATTGAAATCTTGGTATTTTCTGGCAATTCTCATCAGATTTACTCAAGGTCAAGCAAATGGGGATTGATGACAGGTGTGGATCGGAAGGAAGGTGTGCTGGTAAGGAACCCAAGGAGCCAGGGTGGAGGAAAAATGGGGGAAAAAAAACCTTGTGGTTTCTGTAATGAGAACGAAGGAGGAGAGGGAGCGGAAAAAAAGGGTTCTTTGGAGGTATGTGAAACCTGAGAAAAAGGAAAGAGAATAGGGGGTTAGACAGGAAATTGGATAAGAATGAGGCACGGTCTTTGTTCCTGAAGTTAAAATAACTTCAAAAATGATACCACACAGCAAATACCTAAACCTCTGCTGATTTTCTTCTGCTGTTACTGCACCACAGATCAGCACTATAACAATGCTCAGACATTCCTATATAACCTGTAACATTTGTGCAAGCAGGGGAACAGCAACACAGGGGATAGGACCCAAACGCAGATTCAGTGATGTAATACACAAAAGGTGGAGGGAGATAAGCTTATGAGATCTTGAGGCAGGCAAGGGTCAGAATGAGGGAAGGCAAATCTGAGAGGGAGCAGGCAAGAATCAAAAGTCCCAGAAAGCAGACGAGGTCCAGCGGAGATCCAAAAACACCAGGATGTAAAACTGCTGGAACACTTGGCACAGGAGGCTACAAAGACGAACTGGCATTGAGTGAGGGGAACACACACTTGTTAGAAATATCGTTGGCAATGTGTTTCTCCCACCTCAAAGATGAATTAATTAAACATTTTCGAATGGTGTTAAATCCTGTATTTTTTGGAAAACAGTGGTATATTCCCTCATAGGAAAATGCTCAAAAATAATATCCTTCATTTATACTTTGCCCACTATTTATGCTTAGGATTACACTGCATGTTATATTCTGTGCGAGTGTTGAGAGACTTCAAAGTGAGAAATACGAGGTGTTGCAGACACTATGAAAAAGTGGTCCTTCTCTGCACTTACATGTTACATAAGGCTAAAACTGCCTTAGCCCCTCTCCAACTATCAATGACCCAGCAAGTTACGTAACAGCAGTGTGAGGACGTGTGTGTGTGGAGACGGAGGAGAGAGAGTGAAAAGAGAGCGAGAGAGAGAGAAACAGTATATTAGCCTCCAGAGGCAGAAGCACACAATGTTCAGGATTGACCTGCATGTGTGCTTCAGCGGCTTGATGTTTGTACCTCTTGGCCTCAGCGTCTCCTTCTGAACTCAGCGGCACACGCGGGGCTGGGTCGGCTTCCTGTTGGCCAGCACGGTGGCGAAAGAGATCAAGTAGCGTTTGCAAAGTGATGAAAATAATCACCAGCAGCATTTTCGTATACTTCACTGTATATTTGCCAAACACCTGCTGAGAGGTGGAAGTGGATAGATCATCATCTGATGGTCTTGACAAAATTAACATGACTACAAGTTAATCGACTATATGAACAATTAAAGTTCACAGAAAGACGTCTTCCTAACTTTTTTCCCAAGACGAATTCATGATATAATTGTTCTCATTTACATATATTTTCTGTTTGTTTTCAGACAACTGAATGAGTAGGAAGCAGTAATTGAAAATGAACAATCACAGTGGACAATTAGAGGCATCTAAAAGTTGTTTTCTTCAGTTGACTACCACGCAGGCCTCATCTCTCATTTGGCTGGTTTACGTCATCATTTTGCAAAATCTATGTTAACCCCCATATGCACTCAAAGCTTTTGGAAAAGCTTTATTTTGGGGGGAGTGAAATGTTGTTTTAATCTGGACTGAAATGGAGACAAAGAAATGCATTTACAAGTTTAATAATGTGGACATACTCTGAGATACACTGACAACCTGTTCAGGGTGTGTCCCACCTCTCAATGCACGCTGCTGTGACGTGATTGGTCAAAAATAACGTAACCCTGTCCCTAGAAATTGCATTTATATAAACTATATATATGCTGTGCCGATTATGTTCAGTGGCAACATTTTTTTCCGCTGAAAGAATCGTTACATTTATATAACAGGCAGATTGTAGGGAGGTGGTCATGGATGGTGGGTGATAGTAAAATCAACACGTGGTACTCCAAAGGATGTGAAACAAAGATTTAGGAGCTGCTGCACAGACACGCACACACATGCACACAGTCTTTATTCCTAAATGTTTTTGTGTCAGGTACCTGATGAAATGCAACTTATTCTGAGGGCAAATGGCAAAAAGACAAAATGTGAGTCATCCATGGAAACAGCACAATAACGGAGATCCCATCAATCAATGGATTGAATGTCCATGTTGTGACATTTCTTTTCATTGGGAGATAAAATCCGTCCTGCAGAGTGGGTGGATTGGACAACACATGTCGCCTTTCTACACTCGCTCACCACCAGTGTGGCCGTTCTGGTTTGACCTACATTTCGTGTTGCCTTTGTGTGCGTGTAAACACAGCTCGCAGAACAAATCAGGTTTTGGGGTTTGGTCAGATGGTGGAACGGTTTTCAGTTTATGTTTGCATTAGAGCGCTAAATTGAGCTTATGCTTCTCAGCCAGTGTGATTTGTAATTATGTGTGAGCACGTGCAGGGTGTGTGTATCTTTGCAGATGCAGGTTAGGTGTGTGTGTTTGTGGGCACAATGTGCAGTATATTGCTCATATTTTTGTCTCAGTGTGAGTAAAGCCATCTCTGTAAAGCCATGAAATGTCTTTGAAATGATAAATGAGGAGTGAATTGTCTTCTACCATGCGGTCAGTTGTGATAGCCTGCAACTGGGCGAGTCTTTCTAGAGCATTGTGGGTGAGAAAAATGCAGTGGTTTTACAACCAAGGTCGTGGCCTGCGAAGAAAACTGCAACGCCAGGAGTAGAAAATGCAAATAACAAAAATATTTGGAGGAAAAAATAACTCCAACAAATGATTGGTTATGGTTATGACTGATTATTGTACTTGTAATATTGTGACAGCTCTGTGAGCAGGCCTCTCCCTGCAGGTGGCTGGTGGGCGGAGTCAGCTCGTTAAGGAGATGCAGCTCACCTGGTCTGGCTGCAGGATGTAGAAGCTGGTGGCAATTAGTTAATCAGTCACCAAACCAGTCTCAGTCTCAGGAATCAGTCTTCTCTGGCTCCCACCCTGTGTGGTTGTTGTACTTTGTCTTTAAGTTCCTCTCTGGTTCTATAACTTATTTTTAGTTATAACTGCTGCATGCTCTCCTCTCCTTTGTCCAGCCATGAGCCGGGTTGTGACAATATGTTTTTACCTGTGAACTCACCTACAGATTTACTGTTTGAGGTGCAGGAGTAAAAACAGCTGAATTGCATTGTGTAAATGTGACAGTTTCTCTCAGCACAGTTCCTTCTATCCCCCCTTCAGCCCAACACACCAGAGAGCCTATACAGTGAAGATATGATTATGTATCTTGGCAGGAACAGTGTGCATACATCATTGTGTTTATGAGTGTATGTGCATGCGTGCATCACAGTGTGTCCTAGAACCAACTCATGGAACACTTGACATAAGATATATATCTTTTCCAGAGAAAAAGGAAACAAAGGCAGGCTCCAAATGATACACGGCTCCTCTGTGAGGCCTGCGCGAGCGCTTTCTGTCGATTCCTCCTCTCCAGGTAAACCCAGCTGTGAACCCATGAGCTCCTCTGGACCCATTTCTTTCAATTTTACGGCCCTTTTAACGTGACAATAATCTCTTACAGCCAGGCTGTCGGCTATCTCCCAGCATGTGCTGACTCGATTTGAACCCATCTCTCCTCGTTCACTTTTTCACTCAGTTTTTCTTTTGTCAAATAGGCAGAACTCTCCCTTCTGTCTCTATCTTTTCTTTATTCCTGAGTTGCCTTTTTTTACTCCCTCCCACCCCTCCTTCCTATAGGAGCTGGCTCCTTCCCTCCCCCTTCCTCCCCCCATCCAGGTAGGTCTTTGGTGCCAGACAGAGGAGCACAGTGTTCCTTTGTTTTTTCCAGGCCTTAGGTCTAGATAACAACCGCAGCCACTCGGGCTCACCGACACATCAGCAGCCTCATATCTGAGGCTTTTTCCATTTAAATAAATAATTATTTCCATAATTGGGATATGAGGGGCAAGTCCTCACAAAGGGAAGAGATATCGAAACTAAGAGATCCCATTAGATATTGGACACTTACAGGCAATCTCATGTGTCCTACATTAAAAAAAAATTTTAGTATCCTGATTTAAGAAACAGCTTTAACTCTGTGGGAACAAATGGTGTATTTTGGGTGCAGTTCTACTTTTAATATTAACAGTTGTGATGGGATCTTTTCATCAGCCTCTGCACATGCTCACTTGGTGCGCTTCCATTCAGGATGGAGGGATGATACATTACCAGCTGCTCCCGCTCCAGCTGGCCCCTCCCCTCCGCGATGGTTGCCCACTGCCACAACTGGAGCCCATCACTGGGGCGGGCAGACAGCCAGCCTGCCAGATGTGAGGCCTTCTCCACGCTCTGTAATCCAAGCAGAAACACACAAGTTCACGTACACACATACACAGACTAAATGCACATATAGCACCGCTTATCATGAACAGCTATGCATTTATGTATGACTTTGCACACTCCTTCCGGAAAATACTGAAGAACACGAGACGCAGCTTCAGAGATTTCATGCAGGCCTCTCCGTTTTCCATCCAAACCCATGAGTGACCCTGTAGTGGCCACAGATTCCCCCTGTGGAAAGCAGTCTCCTTCAGGACCCTGCTATTAGCGGCTTTGCGGGGCAGAGTGGCGACATGTTAATGGCACACAGACACAGAAGAAGCTACAAGCCCGTGCACCCTCCTGCACCGAGAACACAGCTGACTGCAAGAACGTGGACTCTTAAAGATATAAGCCGACAGCAACCGCCAAGGGATGGTTTGGATTTGCGTTGGCACCGAGAGAAATATTTCATACTGTTTTTACAAGAAACTACGTATGTGGAGCGTTTGCACATCCAGAGAACATGCCCACATTATTTGCGAGACATAAATAAGGAACATCACTTATTTATGAATCTTTCCCAAAATATCAAACTCCTTTAACTGGAAATGTGTTCATAGTTTTGCAGGTTAACTATTGTTTCAATTTTAGATTCATATTTAAAATTGCCCCTTTTGAGTGAAGATGATGCTGGTGTTATTTTCACAAAATTGCACGAAAAGATCAAAACCAACAATATGTTAATGTCTTTCAGTACTTTCTAACTCTGGCTGTGACACAGCCAATTTGTTCCTACTGAAGACGTAAATCCTTAAAAATAGGTCACAAATATATAGTTGCGTTTTTTAGAAAAGACTTTCCTAAAAACCTGTGCAAAGTAGTTTTTAGGAAATGTTACTCAGAGGAGTAAATAGCACATTTGTTCTGTGGCACTACTTTCAGCTGCAGATGAATACATATTTGGTGTAGCAGGACGGTGTTTGTGGGATTGACTTAAAATAAACTAGTGTGTGTGTTCCTGGTAATGAAGGAACATGTCACCCAATGCAACAGTGTGTGTTGTGTGTTTTTATATCACCAGCCTCGTTCTTCATAGCTGTCTGAAAAACTGTATTTCTACAGTGAGTATAGTATTGCAAGGCTCTCATGAACTACTTTAGCAGGAATAGTAATAATGTCTATGCCATTCAAGGTCATTCTCCTAAAACTGTAACTAGTAAAACAGATTTGGGGTTATTGGATAAACTTCCTGAGGCCCTAAGAGGTAGTGTCATCAAGCTAATAAGTCACCATTTCCGACATTTCAAGTGTGCTTTACCAAGCCCTAACTTTTAAAGCTGCAGTCGGTTAAACCTTCATCCTCTCTCTCTGCTGCCTTGTATCATTCTGCCGAGCCCCTCCCACCGAACCCACAAGTTCGAATGACAGCAGAAGGAGTCGGGTGTCCTTGTGCGTCGTGGTGCCCGTTCTCCACAGTGCGAGCCAAAACCCCGGTCCCTCTCGCCGTGACTCATCTTCTCAAAGACGCCCCTCCAGCGCTCGATGGCCCAGCGCCCAGGCCTTCAGAGGCAGCTCTGATGCCGCACCATTTTTCCCCCAATGTTTGTCATCATGCCTCTTTTGCCACTCGTCAGTACGTGTGCCATGACATCAAACCCAAAGCCCAAAACTCCTTGTGGAGCCGGGATGTGTCTTGTACAACACTGTGCGCTGTTGCAATCAAAGGAGGTAGTGGAAATTTAAGTTGCAGGATTTTCTGAAGGATTCCCCATCGTTTAATCAGGCTTTCACCATCTTGCATTTGTAGGACAGCCAATAGGAATCCTCTCTGAAATGACTTGTGATTGGCCGAAGTTTCTCGTCATGGGCTAGATTTCATAAAGCCTGAAAATGGAGCCAAGAGGAGGTGCAGACGTCTGGTTTTCTCTCAGACAACTGAAATTGCAATATGGTTTAAGGATGGATGGATTTAAGTTGAAATATTTGAAGAACCGTTAAGTTGATAATAAAAAAATAATAAGTTATTAGATCAATAGCCGTTCTATAGTAACAAAGCAAACAGCATGATAATGTAATGTCACAGAGGTTAAAGGTCACGATGATGTGGCCAAAGGGTAATCCATCTGGATTACTTCCCTGTAAACACAAGGGTTAATGGGTTAGTGGCCACGCATGCATACACCCACACTCTCACACACACACACACACACACACACACACACACAACACTATGGTCAATGGGGCACTGCATCTCAAGCTCTGAAAACATAAGACAAGCGCCGCTGCCCAATGATCCATTTATGACTGTCCAGGTCAAGAATGACAAACAGCTCCCACCTAACCGTATCATTGCTTCATGGCACCAGAGACAGTTCAAAGAGAGTGTTTTGAAGATCTAAAGTGGGTCCCATCTGATAAGCATGTCAATGAGGCTTATCTGAAGTTGCATCTGGCAAAAAGCCAGCAGGACTAAAATAAGACACAGAAGAGACAGAAAGGAGAAGCCTTTTAAAAGCTGTCTCGACAAGCCGTGCCCTCACATTTGAATCACTGTAATCCTTCTCCCTGATCTGGAGGAAATATTTCCAATCAACACAAACATGCTTCTCACATAAAACGAAAATTACAGGATATCGACAGTCGGAACAATGGAAAACCCTCAACCTACACGCCCTCCGTGACCTTCTGCAAAAACCTCATCCACCTACCGTCAAACCTCTCCCATTTACCTCATTTTCCAGAGATCCTTGTGTTCGGTCACAGGCCATGAGCGGCAAAATGTAAACAGAGCTGTCCGTGATGAGTCACCGGGCGCTTCATTGTCGCAGCGGCTTGCCAACGTAGCAGCAGCTACCCATGAAGATAGCCAAGAGGCAATGAGGGGAAACATAGCAGCATTTGCGCGATCACAAATTCGTTCCCAGCGCATTGATTTGTCGGCATTAAATACTGTACAGTGTGTTGTGCTACAAGCATTTAGAGACTGAAGTAAATCAATGTAATATATTGATTTAGTCATTAAATATGTTTATTCAAACACTAAATGTATGTCTGGAGAACCACCTGACTACTTTAACAGTGTGCATGCTGTATACTTTCTGACTATTTGTCCAGGGAAAGTTGGATTAACACTTGACACTGTGATTAAATATTTGCTTAAAGTTGAAAGAATTAGTCAAGTCACTGCTTGAAAGTCAATTACACAGACAATAAAATATTATATGGCTTTGAAACATGTTCCATACTGTAGGTGTATCCCGCTCTGGGTGGCCTATAGCTCCAGTATCACTCTCCATTAGAGACAAGTCCGCTGGTATTGCGAGTGCTTTGCTAGACTGACATCAAAGGCTTCCATAAGTCAGCTGGTGTTTGGCTCGCCGCTCATCAGGCCGTCACAGGCCGAGCTTGAACTTCAGAAGCTCTGGCCCCGGTTTTCGCAAAGAAAGCAATGATGTCAAAATTTCTGGCCCCCGCTGCAACATCACACCACTTTGAGGCTTGAGAGGAGCTAAAAGCTCTGCTGAAATTTTGGAGACAGAGGTGTGATCATAAATCAGAATTCCCTCACACTCTCTCGCTCCCTGCTAACTCCTGCCTCCTTTTTCTCTCCTCCAGTCTCTCGGCCTCTCTCGGCCAGAGACGGCACATTTTAAACCCATTAGCAATGGGCCTGCCAGCTGTACATCAGCAGAAAACCATAAATTGTTTTATTGGATGAAGTTTCTGCAAAGTGATGAGCTCAGCGTTACCGATTCCCGGTATACCCCTTGCTCATTGTGTGTGCGAGAGCGTGTCTCTTGTCAAATATTCAAGAAAATATAATGGTGATTTCCAATGCTTTTGATGTTTGCACAGTGTCCCTTGTGCTTTTGTGACACCTTTCTCCAAATCTGTGTCAGTAGGCTAGGAGCTTTATAGCATTTAAATAGGTATGTCTATACAAATATTTGATTTCTCATTTATGAGTTTGCAAGAGGCTGTCAATTATTTCTCCAGACATGTGACTAGTAAGCATGAATATCACCAGTAAATGTTTGTTTGTGAACTATCTTCTGTGCCAAAATTGCTGATTTATAGCATCTCAGCTGCGACTGTGTCTCTGTCTTTCTGCGACTGCTCGAAGAAGGAGCAGCTTGTGTGAAGTTGTTGACATTCGTACCCATCTCTGACCCCTCCACGCCCCCCTCCCCGCTCTCACCAGCCCCTCTAAGTCACACAGCTGTGTGCAATGCAAACACTCTGGGCCCCCTTGGACGGCGTTGCCAGGGGAACCGAGACCACAACCAGGTATACCCACTGTCCCCCTGCTGCCCGTCAGTCCGCGGCCCCTCGCGGTGAGTCAGGCGCTCCGTAAACGATGCCTCCTGGAGGTCGCCGTATGAACATGTTAACCTACTGCAATGAAGATGGGGGTCAAGGTTTTACAAACTGATGCTCAGGGGAGAATGTGCCAGGTCACACTGGGGGATTTTGGGGGCTTTGGTTGGTGGCCAGCCTCCTACACAAGGCTTCATAGCGTGTGTTGGTGTTTTCCCTGGTTGCCTTGGAAATGGGATTCCTTAAAGATGGGAAAGCCCCAGACCCTCACCTACCACCTCACCCCCCTCCTGCCCTCCACCCCCACAATATACACACACCACGCATCCACTCCGCTGTGGAATAACATTTTGGTGCGTCAGCAGGATTGCGGGCTCCAGGGAGGAATGTTGTCTCGGAGGACAGGTGCGTCACACCTGCATGGCCTGCAGTGTGTACGGGAAATATTCATTCCATTTCCTTTTTTCCCCCCGTTGCAGACCCCACAATCACTGGTGAGCGGCCACTTTCCGTTATAAGAGGCCCAACATGAAAGCTAGCGAGGGTAGTGGGTGTGAAGTGGAATATAAAATTAATGTTGTCATTAGCGGACTGTGTACGCCATTCACGACTGTGGAAGAACATACAGAGAGAGATGGAAAAGTTTACAATTAATTATGCCCAATATAGCAGAATGAAATGATCACATTTAAACCGCTACATATAATGGGTGCTTTAAAGCAAGACTACATAACTTTCGAAAGCGGAAATAACACATTTTTACTTTTAAAAGTTCAACTTACAAGCAATAAAAACTTGCATTGAATATTGTCTTATTTTGGTCTGGTGTGACCATTAGTTTATGGTGACTAATGTTTGCTCATGTTAATTGGATATTGCTGTGACATCACTGAGTCACTTTGCTGACTTTATGACTCATTTTAAGAAGATATTGTTTCCTCATAGCTGTTCAGCAAAAGTTACAAAAGATCTCTTTAATGATGTGTAATGAAGTTTCTAACTTGCGCAACAAAGGGCTGATAAAGGAATTTCCTTCATGGCTGTTGAACTGTGGCAACTCGCATTACGATGTGTGTGGGCCGTCAACTCGCCCGTTACCAAAGAGAAAACTTGGCCATGACTGTGCTGTTATCAGCTCTGATCAGATTTCCCAACTTCCATGTAATTTATTTCCTTGTGGAACCGTTCGTGAATGGTGACGTCAGCTGCAGCCAATCGAAGCCTCGTTATCAGTTTGTCATTCAAAAGAGAAGAATGACTCATAATTTGTAAGAAAAACAATGAACTGTGGGTGAACTTGTCATTTATTTTCTTTCTACTTTACAGCTTTTTGTTAATTTGCAAAATTAAAGACAAAACCTAGGCACTAATGCCTGTTCAGGTAATTCACACGTCTCCATATCTGGCTTTTAAAGTGACCTCGATAGAGGTAAATATTTTTATGATTTACATTATGATATTGAAGAATGTGAACTGGATGGCGCATACAATCCTTCACTCTTACATGGACTTTCACTTACGTCCAATTAAGGCTTTACATCTGGACTGGTGACAACCGTCTGACCTCCCGTCTCCTGGAGTTCGCATCATTTCAAATAAGCGGGTGGGTGAAGGTGAAGGTGTGCGCTGGGAGGGGATTTCTGCCATTCGGGGGCCAGATTTGAGCCTGTTGCACCGCTTATCCTTCCAGAACTCCGTCCAAGAAATACAAACTAAGCTGCACTTAAGAGACTTCACATAACACATTATTCTTACCCCGAGATGACGTCTATTTCGAGGCGAATTCATGAAATATGAATACTATGGGAGCTTTAAATCTGCACCTAAATGGCTGCTGAGGAATTCTCTTTTAGTGTTACAGCTGAAGCGTGTAACTATAAATCAGTTCTCCTTATTATTTTGCTACTTTAACAATTTAATCATTTAATTAAATAACCAGCAATAACCATCTTAATGGCCTCTTGAAAGAGTATGTCTATAAAGTAGAGCTCCTATAACGGTATTCCTTTGGACGCTTTAAAAGGCAGTGGGTGCAGCATGAGGTGAACCCGTCCTTTTAGGGCATGCAAATATAGATGTTCAAGATGTTCCTGTATTTGTGCCGGGATGGATGGATGCATACAGAGAGAGAGAGAGAGAGAGAGAGAGAGAGAGCAGGGGGTAATGAATCAGCTGAGGTTTATGAGAAGCATACGTACAGTCTGGAGCAAAGCAGTTTTTCATTTAGGAGGCAGAAAGTGAGCAACTCTGATCTGCTCTCCTTCAATAACCAATTACATCTCCCTCCACTCCACAAACAGTACATGTGTATCCCCTCTGAATTTCATAATCTCCCCTCACACACACACACACACACACAGTTGCTTCTCTGACATGGATGCACTGTTGGCTGGAGGATGGCGGAGGGGGATGCCTGGGAGTGATAATGCTGCAGAACCAGAACGAGATCAAGCTGTACTCGCATTTCAATAAAGCGGAGAGGAAATAAAAGAGGGATAGCGAAGGGTGAGGGGACGTAGGCTAAATAAAGAAGCGTAAAGAGCGTTTAGAGACAGAGAGTTGAAAAGGAGGGGGGAAAAAAAGCAAAGAAGAAAAGGCAGGCGTAGAAGGAGGCGAAGGGCATGTGGTGTTGAGCACAAGCTGAACCGAGCACAGACGCATTACATGTCAGAGAACACGCCTGAAACACGGGCGCTTGAACTCATCTAAGACGTAACAACCGCCGGACGTCAAACCCGCAGCGCCAAAACACACTGACACATGAACACAACCACATGTTGGAGTCAGACGGGGGGGCGCGGGGGGGGGGGAGTACAACGTGCTGCTCGCCACGAGATATGCAGCCGAGGCGGTTGACTGGGGTCAGGTAACCGAGGGCCGACCGCAGCTTTCATGTCTGATTTGTCACACGGTTAGTCATAATCTCAGATGCATGTAAATGATTACGCCGCAATTGAGAGACATTAAGTGACGTCGGAGGCGTAATTTGGTGACGTGGACGCGCGAGTCAGTCAGAGCTTGATGGCAAACTGCTGGGAAAAGACGGATGGATTCATAATGGTGTTTTCTTTCCTCTGGCCTATCGAGGCTGATGGTAATTAAAACAAGGAGTTTCCTGTTTTTGAGGGAAAGAATTAAGGTTGAAGGCATAATCTTTTCATGTTGTTGTTTGTGCATCTTTTTGCTGATTGTGCGAGCCAGAGCAGCATCAGAGAAATAATCCGCTGCCTTCGCATTCATTTACATGGATGACAGGAAAGCAGCCGCAAGAACACACAACACAATGAGTAACACAAAGATGAGAACATCAAGTGATCGCCTCCGCACAAAATGTGCCAAATAACTCTCAAACAATGCCCCGAGAGCACAAACACACATTAAAACACATGACCAGAGGACTGTGTGCCAGCGAGGCCTCATCCCACCCCACTCTGTCTTCCTGCTGTTGGTGTTTTTTAAAGGAGCTCAGTGCCCCTAACTGTCAATGGTGCGTTAAACGAGAACAGCTATCAGGGTTAAATCTGAGGCTGAAATGGAGTGGAAAAGAGTCCTTGTGATCCAAGAGGGGGGAAGAGTACGAATGACAGGAAGGGGAGGAAATACTGCTCCGAATCTGAACAGAAGACAGTCGAATGTTTTCTTTTTACTGTCCCCGTGCTTCTAATTATTAAATATGATTCAGGTTGCTGGAAGGTAGTGAGCATAAATATGTCTTATTTATCACAGAATCAAAATAAACTTTTAACACTGTGATCACGTTCCAAATAATTTCTATGTAATATTTCATTTTGTTAATCAAGTGCTTTTTAGAAAGCTGCTATGATCAATATTTTTTTAATCAACAATGGGTCACATGACTTCATGTATGTGAAAGGGGTCTTTATTAGTGACCAGATAATTTTCATCCAACTCAGCATTTCTGCTCAGCAGAGTTTTATAGTGTCTTTTAGCTCACTGTTTTGGTTTTCAGGCCCACTTTTAGTGTTTTGGTTCGGCAACTAGATAGTGGACATAGTGAAGCATTTAGAAATTAAGGAGCCTTAAAACACCAAACATAAAATGTAGTTTTAAAAGGGAGAGCTTCGAGGGAATGGTTGCAGTAAATGGAAGAGACATTTGGTTTTCATTTTTCTTTCTGCACTGATAAAGACTTATGCAATACGTACTCCCATACTGTATGTTTGCAGTATTTGTTTATAGTGCTATAGGTCGATTAACCTCTTAATAATCGCAGCAGGATTTAGCCATGGCTCCGGCCTGTGGAGCTCTGATTTGCCCCTTGTCATACCCCACTGTATTTATTTATAGTGGAGCGTGCCTAATCTAGCATGAAGACTTAATCCAGATGTAGGATTATGTGGGGGGAAACGTGTCGTAATTCTCACAATCTCCGCTTCCATCTCAAGGCAAACATTAGCGCAGGCCGTTCGGTTCTTCTCTCAGATCGGGTTCCGTGCACAGAAAGCTGCAGAGAACTGGACCAGCTGCCTCGGGTCACTGGTCAGGTAACATGGCGGCAATGGACGCCAGAGGTGAAGGACAAATACCAAAAGTTTGAGTTAGGCTGTGTGTGAGGAAGTGATACCATGTGTGAGATGTGTGTTAGTTGTTAAAAAGTATTAACACCGGGGATTTACTTCTGATTGAAGTGAATCCTGAATGTGATTCTGATTAAGTTGCATGTAACCCTTATGAGACAGGGTCACAGCTCCTGATCTGTGATGGAATAGAGGTTTAAAGTGCAAAAGCTGAGAGCTGTTAAAGGTCTATGTCAAACCTTGTTACCAAAATGATCTTTGTCTCTGATAGATAGTGTGCAGTGTGCGTATAGTATGCAATTTAATTGTAGTGTTATTATGAGAGCAAGAAAATTAGATGTTGTAGCATCGCTGAAGGCTCTGATACACTTCAACATGAATACAAATTTGGCATGTGCTCAAAGGAAGCATATGTTTCCTCCATCCTGGATAGATAGTTATTAGAGTTATTATATTGTAGCCTACACAAAAAAATACCAAGACTCCGGGTATATAATGACTTTTGTTAGAGAAACCACAAACCATGCTGTATAATTAACTGATGGGGTTCAGACTTTAATCATTCACCTCCTGTGAGTGATTCACGTCAGCGATGCACAGCAGGATCCAAAACAGCTCAACCAACAGCTCCGGGGCTTTTTGCAGCACCATCACCCCTTTGTCGTTTTATTTTGCTGACATGAATTTTTCTCTTTTCAGTCTGAACTATGAAGGAATACAGTGATTCAACAGATTCTTTCTGGAGGCTAGAGTATGCTGCAACAATTGAACCCCAACCCTCCATATTGTCTTTGAGAAGAACTTTGAATTTAGTTTGTGATGTTATGTAGATTTAAGTGTGGATTTTTAATTAGATTGAATGAAATGGAAATTTGACCTTTGCCACCAGGCCACCAGAGGCCCCTATAGACCTTTTTCACAGCAGACACTTTGTCATGTCATTTATGTTTGCAATTGCATTTTGGGTGAAGTGACTGATTTGAATTTGAATTCCCAGCATGTTTGGGTGGTCTGGCATCTCCTGGCCGGACTGTCCCATACTATCACAAGAATGAAGCCTGAGAAGTGACGTGTCTGAGTGAAAATTAGGAAAATCTGAAAAAAGCATTTGACCTTTGTGTTTGGCCTGTTCACCTTGAGAACAGCTTTAAACCTTCTGTTCTTCATCAACGCGTCTTGCGTCATCTACATTATCTGAAATAAGTGGAATGCATACGTTCTAGACTGGTAATTCACTGATTGGCCTTCTTAGAAAAACAGAGAGCCAAGGCACGCACGAGAACACACACACTTAAAGTAATGATTATAAGAGCTGAGATGCTTAATGCCAAAATAAACAAATTAAACATCCCACCGCAGCCAACAAAGGGGTAGGCCTACAGGAAATGTGACACAGTTTCAGCCATGCAGCCGTAAAGATAAGGGGCACAGTCGAACCAAAACTGACTCGCAGCGAGTGTGAGTCATCGATGCACGTCTTCCAGTGACGCGCGTTTTATGTCATTTGGTCTGCTGTTGACAGAAAAGTTGAAATCTGTCTTTGGTTTGGGTCGAAGGATTGAGCTCGTCATTGTGTGGTCTACAACTGGAAAAATAATCCAACGTCATTGTCAGTTCACAGTTTCCTCTGAATAGAGGCTGTGAGGAATATTCACCTTCAGAGATTTTTGAAATCTTTCTGTTTCACTTTTATGTTCCTCTGCTATCAAACTAAATGACTTTGAGATAGAGATTGAGATAACATTTTTCTTGTGAACAACTTCTTTTTTCATTCTTAAATTCCACATTGTGTAAGTGCAACAAGAAAGCGGCACGTCTCTTTTCAGACCTGTACAAACATTTCAAACAAACAAAAAGATGCCAATGATTATGGCATCGTGTCTTTTTACAATCATCACTTGTCTTTCGCTTTATCTGATGAACCTGTGTGAAATATCAGTTTGTCCCAGCTTGTACCAAATCAACACATTTCATACTTCTTACTTCATCATCATTTCCCGATTCTACCCGTCCTTTCCCATCCTCTTTGATTCGCTGAGGGGCATTTGACAGCAGGTCGACAGGGTCGGCTTCAGATGTGGTCGGGGTGGCGCGGAGGGTCGTGATGATGTCCGTATAGACTTCCCAGCACTCGAGGAGGCGGTGTGGCGCCACGTTAAAAGTGCTCGCTTGTTGGTGTGGAATGTTTGGCGGGCGAGGTGAGTCCGTTTGAAGTGTCTGCGCGCGTGTGTGTGTGAGCGTGCGTTTCGCTCGAGTAAAAATAGCCGTCACAGTCCAGGTGGGCGTGTCTGTTTGACACCGCGGTGACCTGGGTTATGTGCACACTGGCCAGACATACCAACCCTGCAGCCAGGTGCACCGGCCAGCTCGCAGGAGGGATCATGGGAAACGGTTTAGATACAGATGGCACATCCAGGGCATGGCTACCTGCTGGAGACGCTTATCAGTCTCACCCACATCTGCTCATATCACACAGGGGAGTCTTAGCTTTTTATCTTTGGACAGTGAAGTCGGCCAAATGCATAAAATTCAACTTGGCTATTCCAGGCTAGTAAACATACCTTTTTCCCTCATTTTTTTCTAAACACATTTTATTATTTCACCTTCTTAAGGATTATTTATCACTGTTTACTTTTGTTTTTAATCTTTGGTCAAGTATACTTAATTTGATCATGTAATATGAAGCACTTTGGGCTCAACCTGTGCATTGTGTTTGTATTTTATCATCATTATCATTATTATTACATTTAGAAGTTATGAATTGAATTGTGTGCAAATATCCATATTGTCCACAAATGCAAATATGTATGTGTTGCACATGTATGAAAATGCATATATCTGTATACGTATGTACAGGATGCGAAAATTCATGCAGATGTATTTTGTCATATCTCATTGTAAATTCACCATGTTTCTCATTAATCAGAACACATATACATACACCTGGATTTGATTGTTGATATTGGTTGTGTTTATCATTCTTTCTGGTTTTAATATATATTATTGCTTTTGAATTTCATTTCTTTAATCATTTTTCATTTTCAAAGTTCTCCTACCTCATGTGTCATATGCATATTTCTCTTCAGTAAAGTTAAGATCAATACAATTTTTGAAAACGTTTTTATCTTATCTCTAGAATTAGGAATGACTGAAAAGCCTGTGCTCAGGTATGCAAGGTTGCACACAGGTACTATAAACTTCGAAGGAATCCAACCAATCGCAGGGCAGATGGGAGCGGCGAGGGGCTGATGGGAGAGGAGCAGCAGTGTTAGGCAAACAGTAGCCTGGTATCCAGGTAACGGCGAAGGAAAAAGGGTCAACGGGGACTGTGAGGCCCTGCTGTTAAAGGATGATTTCAAGTGGGACCCCCTTGTTGAAGAAGGACAGCTACCATGGCTTGAATCCTCACTTATCCCACACATTATATTCCCACATACTTCATGCACTCACCTCCGCATAAACATGCCTGAACATGTGCACCGACACAAGCGCACGTGCAAGCGCCGCTGACACAAATATGCATGTCTCAATACCACAAAACCCCTCGAGTCATATCTAGGTGCCTCGTTGAAAATAAACACTCCGGGGCCGCTCATCTGGCAGATTCGGATTTACCTTGGACGGCAGCCGTTTGAGCGGCGCCAACTTTCGCACTTTGTCATGAGAATCGTCAACACGGCTCAAAAAGAATACAAGAAGCAGCATTCTCTGTCTGCCTCTTTCTTGTGTGTTGTGTTAGAGAGTGTGAACAGTCGAGCGCTGGTCAATGCACAGCAGTTTCTGGGAAGGGGTGGACCTGGAGTGTAGGCTCTGTATGTTTAGTATAGATACACAGGTACAGGCCAACTCACTGTGCAAGCATAGACACATGGATACACAGACACTGACATAGGCTCTATTATAATTGTTGGTTTTGCCCTCCTCATGGGATTTGCTGATAATGACAATAAGATAAGTTGTGCAAGAAAAAGTGGAGGGCAAAACATTTGTTGATGAGTAAGTTAAATAAGACTCTTTCAGAAGAGTCATAAAGTCAGCAAACTGACTACCGTTAACTCATGTTATAACTTTGAAGCTACTGGTCAAACTAGAATAGGCTGTAGCTGTAAAACCACCAGTATATCGACCGGAGCAAGATTGTGTTTTATTGCTTGTGAATCCAACTCTTCATTTGTAATAGAAACATATCTTTCAAAAGTTACATCGCGCTGCTTTAACATGCCGATGTTTTGCAGGTAATATTTTGCCACGTTCACCATCTTAATTTAGACATTTGCCAGTGACATATTACAATTCATCCTGACCAGGACATGAACGTCTTGTGCAAATTTGCATGCAGACTGCTGCTGAGATACTTTATGAAAAACCAAAAATGACAAGTCGTGGTATAAAATGATTAGGATTCATCTTCTGGGGACGATGGGATGTCTGTACAAGATCTAATGGCGATTCATCCAGTAGGTGAGATATTTCAGTCTGGACTAAAGTGATGGACCAACAGACAGAAGGCCTCCATGATTTTAATCCCAATGTAATGTAACGATGCTTGTTCATGCGCTGTTGTCCATGCACACACAGACACGGCCATGCACATTCAAGCACAGGCTCAGTGAGAGAGCAGGATAAGGAGGAACCTTATCACTGTCTGTTAAGTAACTCTGACATTTCACAGAGCTTCACCTGGTGCAATGACATCACAGCCATGCTCTGTGTCCATCTGTGTATACAACATCTGGGGTCAAGAGGTCAAACAGGACTTCCTAGCTTCACCACTCAGTACCATGTGGCCCAGTTGCCAAAAAACAGGTTCCAGTTTGTTTAGGTCAAGGGTTAGAGGTCAAACATCTTGATTACATCATCTTAGACAGATTCCCAAAACACACGCACACACACACACAAAAACATTTAGCAGGTCTCCATGGTAACAGTGTACCCGTGCACACAGCATACAATCACACATACTTTCCAAGTACCTTGTTAAAGCTGCAGTGCTACCCCACACCGCCAACACCAGCACCGCGCGCTCCGAAAACAATGAGGAGGGGAAGGGGCCTGTCTCCATGTGAGCCCATGGCAACGCCAGCATTTGTCCGCTAAGCATAGCAAAACATTCAGCCGAGATTCCTGCCACATTCCTCCTGCCAATCAAAGAGGGGGAGAGATAGAGAAATGACAGAAAGAGGGAAGAAATATCTCCACTGGTTCATGTTCGATGTGCTTGGCCTTTCACAGATTCTACAGTTTTTTTGAAATGCAGGCATTTATTAGTCATCCTATAAAACCTTTGTTTATATATCTGTCCAGTGGGGTTGGGGTGAGGGTTAGATGAATCACAAATGGACACTGTGCATGTGTTATAATAAGACCAGTGAGAATACACAACTTCACCCACATGAATAGTTCCTTGAAAAATCACTTGTTCTTTTGAGACGTTTGGGATGATTCCACTCTTTAAACTGAATCTTGTATGAATTAAAAGTCCATATTCAATGATTATTACTAATACATTACTATTAATACATTATATTGCAATTATGAGTATCATAATTTGCAAGAAACACAAAGGGGAGTGATGACAGTGATGGGGAGTTTGAACTGATTGTGACTGTGACAAATCATTTTTGGAGGATGACTGTTTATTGAGGGTTGGGTTGAAGTATGAAAAGTAATAATGGATCCAAAAATAATGAAATAAATAATAATCCAGTGTGTGTTGTTTAATCTGCACCTCAAAAGCCTCAATCCCAAAACCTTGATCCAAGATCTTCCTCCTCATCTCCCGAGCCTGAGCACCTTTCCACCTTCATGTCTCCAACCTGAAACCCCTCCCTTCATACCTCAAGGTCATTTTTCAGCCTGTGATGAAAGCATGTCCTGTCAGAGGAGAGTTGAAAGGTTACGATGTCGCAGCCCAGGGGTCAGGAGCTGCTGGGAAATGGGACGGGGCGAACCGCTGTCCGACATCTCGCAGATTCTACTCTTCGCACATTCCTCCCGTGCCACTTCCTGTCCATCACGGTAGATGTTGGGAATGTGGAGGAGGGAGGCGCTGCCGTCTTCATGGCAACAGGGGTAAGCGGCTGTCAAAACACTGAAGCCTTGGATGCCACATTTTGGACCTTCAACTGGGGCATTGTTGCTGCAGCTCCCTCCACCACCCCAACATCCTCCTTCTGTGGTACATTTTTGACACATTCATCTAAAGTGCAGTTTGTGTTAAACAGAAAAGTTACCACCTCAATCCTTTTCTGCACATTGGGTTTTAATAAGTTCAGTTGGTTGATTTTATGTCAACAATGTCAACAGAACAAAGGGTTAAAGATATATCCTTGCATTAATGTTATTGTTCTGTTGTATAGCCCAATGTGTGTGCACCAATTTCTAAAGAATCAACAGACAGACCGTCAGAAAAATCTTGCAGCACCCTAACAAAGTCAAGGTAAAGGCCCTTTGATTCCCCCTGGAGCCATTTGTGCCATAAATGCGTGCACTTATGCCGCTGTAGTCGGGACCGGCGTCCACTTATGCCGTTTTATTTTTTTCAGCTGGAAATCTCCTGTTGATGAGGGACTAGAGGAGCTCAGGAAGACAAGGAGGAAGAGGGCTCCTTTGAGCGGCGGGGGACAGGACCGGGAGGAGATGAAAGGAGGAGCGGGGAAGAAAGAGGGGGCCACACGTTCATCAGTCTCAGCCTCCGTGATCACAGGGCCCCGCGGCAAAACCTTACCGAACAATGGCCCCTGTGTGTGTGCGCTTATGTGTGTGTGTGTGTCATCTCAGATAAGGCAGCCTGCTCTCCGTTTCTCCTCGTCTCCTCTCTCTTCTCATGCCCCCTTGTTGCTGCTCCTTCTCTCCTCCTCCTCTGTTCTCTTTGTCTCTCTCGTGCTCGGAGGCCTCTCTCGAGATGAAAGGGAGAGGAGATAAGGGCAGGTAAGAGAGTGCAGGAAGGGAAAAACAGCAGAGAGGAAAGTGATAAGGAGGGAAACAATGAGGGCTTTGATAGCACGAGAGCTACTGTGTGCATGTATATATTTGACCTGCAGAGATGTGTATAGTCTTATATTTTGTAAGCAGAAACCTTTTTAGCTCCATGTGGATGGATTGATAGGTGAAGGAGAGGTGAAGATATAAAAAAGTGGCTTCCTGTTGACCTCTCATTTTACCCCTATTAGCCTCTTTCCCCTCTTTTTTTATTAGAGCTCACTCATCCTTTTGAGCCAGCATTTCTCTTTTAGCCAGTCATTACCTTGCACAAGAAGAATCCCACTAACACACACACACACATTAACTCACCTGTTTCTCCCATTTGGGGCTCTGCAGGCGTTTAGCTGCCCTGGCCTTCCTCTCCTGTCCCCGCTGGGTGTGGTTTTCCAATCTGTCCTGCTTTAGTCATTACAGCCTCACCCACCCAAAGACAGGCCAAACATCCACCTGCCACCACCATGCAAGTGTGTGTGTGTGTGTGTGTGAGAATATGCCCGACTTTCCCTGAAGGGCCGTTAAAATTTGATCTCATTCGAATATGAGCGAGAGGGAGCAAGCGTGGGTGTTTGCATGTACGTGTGCATGAAGAAGAATGCACGGGATTCACCAAAAGCTGCAGATGCTCGCCAAGAAAAAAAAAAAGATTTGCAATCGAACAAAACAAATCGGAGGAGGCTTGTCACAAAAGCGTTTCCTCCACCAATGCTTTGAGATGATGTGTACATCCCCAAATATGAGTTTGCCTTGAGAAGACAATGGCATCTCTATTACATTAGTGTGTGTGTGTGTGTTACAGCTGGGATACACACTGCTAGACATTCCTGAGGATATGGAGGGAGAGAGGCCTCAGGGTTCAAATCTGACTCAGTGTACAGATATTGCAGATTCAAAATAAAGTGAAATGAGTGCTGATGTGGATATACATCTAACAGTATGACAACTTAAAAAAATCTTTTGAGAATTTTTCCTTTTAATAAAACTCCAACACCAACCTACTGTCTATCCACTACTTTGACCTGCAGACATCTCCCTCCGACTTTCTTTAGATAGAGTGAAACACACATCAGAGTGAAAGGTGAAAGCAAAGTAAAGCAAGGCCTCTGGACAAAATTTTCACTATTGGCTGCCCTACTTTTATTCACCCAGCTCCTTTTTGCCTCCTGGTGTTTGCTCACCTGCACAGCAGTGTTCATTCCCCTCAGAGACATCAGGGCTGTGCAGTTCCTCTACTGGCCTGCAGTGGGCAGCCTGAGCAAAGAGATGCTGACTGTAGCCTGCAGTTAATGTGTGGTGGCTGCTCAGCAGGTGGCGCTCTCTGCCAAGAGGTCAAAGTGGCAGTTTGCATTATGCTTGAAGGAAGGAACTAACAGAAGGAGTTTTTATTTTAATCTGTGCATTTAGATTAGAATGCTTATATTTATGGCATTATGGCAACAGAATGAAATACAGTTGTTCATCTTAACTCACCAGCTTTACTGCAATTAAGGAACAATACAATGACGCCTATATTGAAAAGAAAGACAAAAGACTTGCTCATTCTGTCATATGTTTTTTTCAGTACAGTTGCTTTTAGCACAAAATCTAATCTAGACAAATAAAACCGCAATAGAGCTGCAATTAAATTCAAGGTCAAATTTCAGCTCTACCGGATCTGATCAATAGAAAATGGAGGAAATGAGTTTAATTCAATACAAACTCACATGGAAGTTTATATTAGCTGAGGAAATCGAGCCTTGGTCTGCAAGAACTCACGTGTGCATGATAGCACATAAACATCCAAGCCTTCATTTCTGGGTTGTTCTCAGTATTTGGAGTTTAGGCCACACACAGCCGCTGAAGGGAATTCAATTTACAGAACACAGCAGACATCAAATAAGCCTGATGTGAGTCAACCTAATGATTTGAGCCAGTACTAAGCGGCTCCAGCTGTTAGCCAAGCGTCTGTCAGTGCAATCAAGAAGAGTGTTTACGAATAAGGAAACAAGGAAATTACGAATGAGGAGGTTCATACGTCTGCTCAGGTGCTCTGCAGCTCCGCGAAAAGGAATCTCACTTCTTTTTGGCATTTAAAAATGAAATGCAAGTTGAGCCACTGTCAAAAGTATTTTTCATGTCGCTACTGTTTTCTAACTAATCATTCACAGGACTATAATTATAGATTTTTATCAAACTTTATTGCACCCTTAACTTTTCCTAAATTGTTCAAGTGCCACTTTTCTTTTTATGGTTAACTCTCTTTCATTCCTATCATATCCTGGTCATTCTCACTAACTCTGTGACCTTCCTTCCTTCCATCCTCCTGAAGCCAGAGAGCCTTCCTGTGTGAACTCCTCTGTTCTCTTATCGGCGCCTCTTCCTCTCTCCCTATCTTTTGTGATGTCTGCTTTGGCTCTGAACTTGGACTCTCTGGGAGCTCTGAAAGGGTCGTCCCAAAACATTCCAACTGCGCCGTCTTTCCGACAAGTAATAGGTTTCTTTAGAAACAATTAGACGACATAACAAATTAGCAACACAAAGAATCTGTTTCTGTCCTGGTGTGGCCTGCTGTTCGAGTCACATGAGGACATCTTGGCTGCAGATCCCATTTCCACCCTGGTTTCTTACGTCTCTTCTAGCAGACATTAATTCTCATGTGGCAAACACTGCAAAGCAATAACGCTGCGTTCACTCACTCACTCACTCATGATGCAACTTTAGTCTGGTTTACATGAACTTCAAGCAATGTCATGCACTTATTCTGTTTGTCAGTTCAGGATCTCTAAAAAGTGAAAGGCCAGGAGGATAAATGGATGTCAGAAGTGGACATTTTTATGCATCTTGTTTACTGATTTCCTGCATTTTTATCACATGAAAGGGAGGTTTCATGCACCACATGAAGTGTAAATATGGTTCAATGGATGACTAAGCCTGCTGATGAGCCTAGCATCAGATGAAGCTAGTGAGCTCTCCACAAAATAGATCCCGCTGACAGCTGCATCATGTGAAGGGTATGTGAGGCACACGGGCTCTTGATGTGATTTATTTGAAGGATGAATAGGTTCATTGAGTTCTTTTGCATCATGGCTGCAATAACAAAACTGTTGTCATGGGCAGAGGAGGAGAAGAATGAAGAAAAAGAAGTAAAGAAATAATACTAGGGCACAATCAGGGATGCTTAATCTCTTTGCAGTGTCATGCAAACAAAGGAGAAAGAGAAGTTTAATCTTAGTTGTCACTGAACTCATTGGACTTCCTGTGACTCTCTGACGCACTGACACACTTAACTCTGCACATGCATTTTTCCACTGTTTTGCATTCCAGTCCACACCAGAGCAGGAAACAATTAGCGCGCATCAGATGAACTTGATTCACGATCGGATTTTCGGTATGCAAGTTCATAGCGCCTCCAGATATTTCTCTTCACCTGACGCTGGAAGCTTTCTCACCGAGCCTCTGCCTGCTTGCCAATTTCAACAGATGGTTCATGCACGGCTTATCTGTTGTGCTGTTCAAAAGTAGCTTGCACAGGGTTAATGGACAGATGTTTATCACATTATCTTAGAGGAAAAAGGTGTTTCCATAAGTTGCCTGTAGGGGGAGCTCTTAACATGCTGTCATATACAAAGATGGCCATGGAGGAGTGAGGAAGAAGGGAATAAAGAAGAAGATATATCACATATGTACACTTCCTTTGGCCCTCGGTTTCTGACCTCACTCATCAATCACAATACATCATCTGATATTATTAACCACTGCCTCATCTCGGTCACAGCAGCCCATAGAGAAAATCTCACAGTATCACCTTTTGTTTCTCGCCTACAATGGCCCAAAGAGTCATGAAAGCTCATCATTGTGCTTTGTGATGACTGTCAAGAGACGCCACTCCACCGAGCACGCCACTCGGTGTCTTTGTCTCGCAGTTCATCAGGGTGACGTAGCCTCGCGGCGCCTTAGCGGTCCACAGCAGTGATGTAAGGACCCAAACTGACAACCATCCCTCGGTATGTCGTGCCACCGTCGACCCGTGGGACAGCCGTCTCTGGGTGTCCATTATCTGTTGGGGAGCCGGGTGATGACGACGTCTCTCCCTCCTTCCCCTCCCGGGGGACCGGTGACATAATGGGAATCCCCACCATGCCAGGACAGGATGACCCAAATGCTGACATCAGACACAAGGGAGGGAGCAGAGGAGGATGAGTAAGATTCCCTCTTAGTAGGTCATGTTGCTGGTCCAGTGGGTGCTCAGCTTTGTCACTCCTTTATCCCATCCTGAAAAGTTTGGTAGTTAGATGTTACAGTTACAGTCATTTGACAAATTGCTAACAACAGCAGATAGAATATGAGGGAGGGAAAAGAAAGGGACATCACTTTTACACTCATTCTAGATTTAAAAAAAAGTTTCATTCATAGCTCTTAGACAAATACAACAAGAACAAGGGAAGGCTGCTCTTACAAAAGCAGGAAAAGCCGCTCATGATGTCTCTTTGCCTGTCACTATTGTACACCAAGTGTGTTGTCCTCTGCTGGCTCGGTTGTTCATCTTGTCTCTAAAAATACATTAACTATCTGGTTGTTTCAAGGAAGGAAGTGGGAGAGGAAGTGATTGGGTCTGAGGGTACCACAGAGCAAAGAGCCAATATTAGGAATTTGCAGAAGTGCATGGAAAGTCTGCATGGCAGCCACAGTGAAGCAATTAAGGAGATTCACAGAGCAGGTTTGCAGGCCTTATTCTGCATAAGAGACACGCAAGAGAGTGGCACAGCAAAATTCAGTGTCCTGCCCAAATAAGTGGCGTCAAAAGCTTGGTGATCTTGTAATTAAAGCAGGTTCTTGACATTTAAGGAGGGTGGAATGTAGAGCAAGGGGCTTGTTCAGTTCTGAAGAAGTGAAGAACTGAACAAGCCCCTTGAATTAAACATTTTCAAGTATCTATAAGCAAGTCCAGTTTCCATAGATTCGACACAGACATCTTCGTTCTTGACAAAAGAGAAAAGTAAGCAAAGCAAATTATGACTGTAAAAAAATAAATATTACAAAGTTAATAATTATTTTTGTTTGCAGTTTGCAGTTGATCAGTTCACCAGCACTTATCAAACTGAAATTAAAAAGCACCATAAAGAGAAGTGAAAGACATTTCAGTGGCTTTGGAGGAGTAAATATGTATCTTGCGTTGCTTTAAGGTGTTGGTGTGATTTCATCCATGTTTTGTATTTTGTGACATATTTCAAAGAAAGAGGAAGTCACCCACTTCTCCTTCTTGGGACAGATATTACAACCAGTAACAAATTGCAACGGTTGTGTTCTGTATTCCCACACGCACACACACACACTCACAAACACATGTGATCTCATAAACGCTGCGCGTTGATGACGAACCATGTCTTATTGTGAAAGGCATGTAAAACACCCTGGCGCGTGAAGCTCATCTGCAGGCAGTGCCAACAAATACACCTTCATATCCATGACCCTCAGACATAAACATCCCTCCTGAAACACACCTCAGTCACACACACACACACATACGGTGAAGCGGAAGAGAGCAGCAGTGTGAGGCCGTGTTGGCAGCGAGAGCGGCAGCTGTGAAAACAGGCAGTAAGTGATGTCAGAGCAGAAAGGGACTCTGGGAAGCAAGGCCACTTTGAAGTGTTTTGGGGTTTTATGGCAGCCCTGAGAGAGGGCGGCGGATTTGAAGTCGAACCGAGCGTGTGTGTGTGTGTGTGTGTGTGTGTGTGTGTGTGAGTAAGACATGCATACACAAAATGCCAACATGAGGAGTGAAGTGAGCCTAATCTCTGCAGAGAAACCGAGACAGAGAGAGAAATATGGGAGGTGAAGAAAACTATTTCCAGGTAAATTCCCCACATTGCGATCGACGGTTTGGCCTCCAGACAGGTTCCAAGTGCTGCAGGTGCAAAGTTACAACCCTCCCTTCTTCCCCTTCCTTTCTCACTCCCTCCATCCATCCCTCCCCTCCCCTCCCCGCAGCGGAGGGCAGTCGGGGCACGGTGCCAGATATGCCAAGTCATACCAGCAGACAGGCTTCGGATCAAAGAGCATGGGGTCCGGGAAGGGAAGTATATATGTGTGTGTGTGTGTGTGTGTGTGTGTGTGTGTGTGTGTGTGTGTGTGTGTGCTGTGTGACAGCAGGAGACAGGTTGGTAGTAAGAAAGTCCAGAGCTGTTATGTTCTCATTCTTATACTTTTTTCTTGAGTTACGCAGCTAAAAAGAAAACTTTTCAGCATTTCCCAAATTGCAATTAAAGGAGCCTACTCCGGTTTCAAGAACAAACATTGCCGCTCTGGCTCACCGCACACTCATCGTATTTTCCATTCCATTAGTTGATGTTAATGAATATCGGATTATTCCAGACCGAGAGCTTGATCCCGACTCCGACTGCTGACTGAGCAAAGTTCACAGACTGGGCATTGCTCTAGTTGGCTGATAAACCAGTGTGTAATCAGACTGCGTGCTGGTGATTTCACCCAAGTGTGGTTTTGTAAGGTGCCACGTCTGGCCTCCTCCTCGTCGCAGTCCGACAAAACAGAAACTATCTAAGATGGTAAAGAAAGGGAAAAACGATCTCTCTCATTCAGTAGCTTGAATTAGTAGACAATTATCGTAGCTTAGCATAAAGACTGGAAACAAGGGGCAAAGCTAGCCTTGAAGGCAAAAAAAAAAACTTTATCATGAATGTTAATTAGCATGCATCACTTTTACAAAGTGTCTGCATCACTCTGACACTGTGCTTGTTGTTTCAATAATCCCTTACGTCTGTTCTCCCATCACTGATCCCTGCTCTCATTTTAGGCTTAAATCCAAAACCTCACAAAACTCTCCTCGCTGTGGAATCTCCATCATGGAAAACGTCAAACAAAATCCGCATCCTGCATGTGACACAAAACCCGATAAGACGCCTGAGGTTTCTGCAACCAGACCAAAACGCAGCCCTGACAGGCGTTCACGAGGCCCGAGCAGTTGACCTCACGACCTTTACTAGAAAGTGGGCGGACGTTTTCCAGCAGGTTGACAGAAATACAGCCCTGGAGTCACCTCTTTCCCACCCCTGGCGGCTATCAATAAACGTCAAAACAAATCATCCCCCCTTTTCTTTCCGCGTGACAGTCGAAAAATATGCCCGCTGCTGAATTCCTCGACATCTTTCTTTTTTTTCACGCCTGCAACCTAAGAGCCTGCTGTAACTTGATAAAGACACTAAATGAGTAAAATATTTTCTGAGGTATTTGCTTCATGTTGATGGCTTAAGACACGGCAAACACGTCGCTATGCCGGATGTGCCTCGGGCTACAGGGGTTTTTTTTAGGCTTTCTTCAACCCTGATATATCCACTTATTTACAACACAGCCGACGGCGGGGAGACATTCTTTATGAGTTGAAGCAGATTAAGTGTGCAACAGGTAGACAAACTTTAAAATTATGTTTTATGTGCATCTACTTCAATGATACAGTTGATTATGTGTGTTGAGTCTTGTTCTTGCGCAGAGCTAATAAAACTCTGGTCTCAGCTTTTAAAACTATCTGACATCAAAAAGCAAGACATTTCTTGCTGATGCAGGATTTCAACTTATGAAAATAGATAAAGTAGATGCATTAAACTCAACATGTTGATCCTGTATAAGATAGAAAAAAAGAAAAGTGGAAAAAAACATGCATCAAAAAAAGTAAGATCCAAATTATAAAATATTTTCGAGAGATTTTGTCATTTTGAAGAAAAAAAGTCCTAATATTTGGAAGTAAATCTGGAAACTTTGAGACTGTTGTAATATTAAGGGGAAAAAAATCTGCCAGAGCTTGCACCAAAACCAAAAACCTATTCTTGAATTTGTCTGGGCCTCATATTCACACAGCATCATGGATGTGTCTTCTACGGCTGTTTATTCACCGGACAGGACAAAACTGATATTTTAGTAAAATATACAGTCTAAGATTCGTGTAAACAGCTTAACACAAATCTGGCCTCAATCAGAGTAAGTTCCTCTGTTTCAACTGTTAAGCTGAAGGAGGATACAGAGGCTGGCACGCTGCCTGGAAACAACTGATGTAAATCCTCGGATCAGAAAAATCTGCCAGACAAAGTGATCACTTAAGTGGCCTTGAGGCAAGTCACTTAACCCTCGGTAGCTGTGGGCTTGAATAAGTCAGACAGGGCAGGGTTGCATAAGTAATTTCCCAGGGGGTCTCAAGCAAAACAGGCAGAAGGAGAAACAAGAAATATGTTGGAATGCGACACGGTCGAGAACACAGGTGAATGTATGCGGATGGACAAAGAGCAGAACAGACTGAAGGAGGCCTGAATTCTTAGCAAAGGATCCATTACTTTCAATTAGGAGTTGGGGCCACACACCTGCTTGAGAGAAGGAACATTTCCCCTCTGTGACTCCCATTCACATACTTTTTCTCTCACTTTGCTGACACCTTTTATTTCATCGAATACATATCCGTCGTTGCTCTGCTCCTCTTTCCTCCCAAATTCCTCCGCTCATCTTTCAAAACTTCATTCCTCTGCATCCTTTCATTCTCACTCGCTGCCAGGATTCCCCCTTCGCCTTTCTCATGTCATACTCTGCCTCATCTTCTGCAAATCTTTCGCCGCTGCGCCGCTCTCCTTTCTTAAAACCCCATGCGCCCCTTGTACGTCTTTTAGCAGGAGAGCAGTGTAGGTGTGTTTTCCAGCCCCCGGCTTGTTAGAGAGCGAGTTTCTCTGTGTTTCCAGCTGCATGCTAAGAAGCTGTCTGGCGAGTCAATCTGTCAGCGCGCTCACCAAGACCTGACGGGAGCAGCTAGTGCTTTGGGGGATGAGACTTTACTCAGTGACCCTGGATTATCCAGTCTAGGCCTCCAAGCTCCTGTCAGAGACTTGATTTTGAGTTTTGCCCCATTTGGACGTGTCATGAATTCATAAATCCACTCCCACTCAGTCCAGTAGCTTGAAAATGTGCAAGAAATGAATCAGCGTGTTTCCAGCAAAGTCCTTGGCTGCATCTTTTATAACTTTCTGAAACCAACAACACGACAAAAAAAGAAAAGCAAGGAGGATATGAATCTCTCTTTTTAATTCTTTACACATTTCTTTCATGAGTGAGTGCTGATGGATTCAAATTTGAAGCTCCTGCTTTATTATGCTGCCAGTTAGAGGACAACTATTTTAGCTGGATTATGGCATCACTCAAAATCCCTAATTTGTGGAGCCCCTTCAGGCAGACAAGAGATAATGCAAGATGCAAGACATAAAGAAAAGGAGAGACGGAAAGGTCGCGGGAGGTGAGAGCACTTTTGAGGTGATTCGGCACCGCCACCTCTCCATCTTGGAGACAGACAGATGTAATGGAGGCTGGCTGTCACCGCTGACAAAGAGGAGACGCGGAGAAATGGCTGTGAACTGTAAGGCCGAAGGCTCAATTGACAGTTACTTCAATAATTGCAGCTTTTACCTTAGTTGGAGGTCACAAGGTGCTCTGCTGATTGTGTCAGAGCAGGGAGAGTCCCTGGTGGTGTGTGTGTGTGTGTGCATAATGCATACATTGGTGTGTGTGTGTGTTTGCAAGATAGTGGGTGGCTTATTTCTATATTGTGTCTGACTTCATGTCTGGTCAGCTGAGAAAAGGGACTTTTTCTGCCCACAGCTGCTACTCAGTCAGTTCATCACATCAAAATATCACTTATTTAATTAGTCAGTGCAGAGTCTCAGAAACCTGCCTCAATTCACTTGTTGGACTTGGAAAGAAGTGAATTATAATATTAAAGATCTGGCTCTATGCCATCATAAACTGCCCTCTATAGGAATGACAGCCCATACATTTTGTCATATGTCATGTGTGTGTGAGAGCATGTGATCTAAACCCCCTTTCTCACACACTTCCTTTGTCACACTTCTCAGGCCATCATTCACCATTTTGACCTAAACTGTCTGAAGGATCGTATTTTACCGTTTGAGTGCCAAGTGGGCCAGAGGATGGAGAAGGGAGTTAAAATACATTATGGTACAGGAATGCATGAGGAATATTAAAGAAGAATAAATCATGTTTTCCCTTTCTTTTTGAACAACCATCTCGTCCAGAAGGTTGTGATTACCGCAGATGACGGGCCAGTCATGCCCAATCAGCTGCGTGCTTAAATCTGCGCTATTGCCCTCCAACTCGCACGTGTTCCCCCACTGTTGGGAAATAGTGCTGCAAAAGCAAAAAAACGAAGGTTGATGTGGTCAGAAATGTCTCGAGGTATGTGTCTGTGTTTCATTTATCAGATGCGCGCTGGAACCACAATTCATGCCCCACATCCAGTTTTTGTGTTTTGATTCGGCTCCAGAATATCAATTTGTCAAGTGTGAGGGCGAAGTTGGAGAGAGTCCAAGTGCTGCAGCTGTGACAGGCTTAAGAGGTATAAGTGACTTTTTGACCTTAGAAGGTTTCGTATGAACGCTCAGGGGACGCGGGAGGAAATTTTGCTCGCGGAGATTATTGTCTGGGCTCCTTGGCTTCACTCCCACAGGCCTCTGTCGCGGAGGGTTTTCAATTTAAGCTTATCCTCATGTGCTCTGTTTAAGAGCGTCATATAAAAGCTTAAAATATATGATACATGTTTTAATTTGGTTTTGTTGTTTTGACCCACCACCCTTATACACACATGAGAGGACATGACTTTTTTTGTAATGTATTTATGTATATGGATTTTTCACTCAATCTTCCTCTCACTATTATAGATGTCCAAATTCTTATAATTGCCTGCAGGTGAATGTGCAAAGAAGAAGAAGAAGAAGACATACTTCAAGACGTGAAATTCTGTTTCCATTTGTCTGCAGACTAAAAGCAAAATAATGTGTAAGAGCCTGTTAAGCGCACACATATTTGGCGATATTGACATTACACATTATTTACTTGTTTTAAATTATGAGTATATTGAAGCTTGTACTTTCCACGTATTCTATTTAATTTAATTCATTCAGGTATATTGCAGTAAAGCAGTGTTAATGCACATTAGTAAGTATGGCGACAACCTTGTTAGAAAAAGGAAAAGTATTCTGCGTCTGAAACAAACAGAAAAGAGGTTGTTTACTTACTTACTGAGCTTTGCAAAAAAAATATTCATACAAGCATTTTATGATCTATCACCTCTTGTCAAGTTTGTTCAAGAAAATTATTTGGCCAAGGTTAAAAGAAAGACACTTTGTACTCTTAATGATCCAACCCAACCTCCTCCCTAAGAACCATGTTATGCTGGAAAAGAAGTGTTTTTTTCTGCCAAACCAAGTCTTTCTGAAAACTAAGGAGACAGAACCTACACAGGCTCCACGAGGCCCAGGTGATTCAGATGACAGCGAGGAGCACGGATGGAGTAACTCTGCTGAGAAACGGCCCCCTCTGACCCCTGCTGAGATCTAACTGTCTGCAGTTTGTCACCAGTTCCCCTGCAGACTCACTCACACATGCGTACACAAAAACAAGCATACATACCCACAAATACACACCAGACAGACATCGTCTGACTGCTCACAGGTCAGAGCTGGGCCAGAGCCTGTTTTGATGCAAAGCTTTCTGGGAATTCTGTCTTCCCCCCCCCCTTCTTTTTTTTTCTCCTAATTGCCGTGTTTATTTTTCCAGGTTGACTTAAAGTGACTAAAAGCTTTTCCACAATGATGACTGATGTCTTGGACAGGACATACGTGGGATTTCAAGACTCTTTGGCCACGGAAGCAAGGATGAATAAATTCCTGTAAGATTTGTAAAGAGAAATATTTTTCGCCTTCTTATAACGTCTCCTAAATCACAGAAGAAATGGACACAGAGTGCTACCAGAGCTGAGGAGGAACAGACAATGATGTGAATTCAGAAAAGGATTCCAGTTATTCCAGTGCGTCTAAAATAATCCACAGGCTAGTGTTTTTCATATTGTCAGTAATCACGCGTATGAAATGGATTACATTTTGAGTTTGTGTGCGTGTGGGGAGCAAGGTGGGTAATGACATTTGAGAGACTAATGGGTGGGTATGAAAAAAACAACACACACACCTTTGAGCTGGTTTGTGTCATCAGAAAAAATATGGAAAGTATGCTTAGGAGGAAAATGTGACTGCAGAGCTCTGGTGGGTGGTGTTTGTATGCGTGTGTGTGTGTGTGTGTGTGCGCACTCACTAGGTGTATTCATATAAATCTGCATCCACGTCCTAATGTGTGTTTTCTTCTTCTGCTCATTTATGCCAAAGGGTAAAATATGTCTCTTTCAAGACCAAGGTTCGAGCAGTTTGTCTTAGTTCTTACAGAAAAAACATAAATCGAAACCTAAAGATGATGCGTGTGTGTGTGTGTTTTTCGCCGCGCTGAGACGTCCTCTCTCGTCTTTCCGTTCTTCCCCACTCTGTGGAAAGACTCGTATAAAGGACACCTCAGAGGACGCTACCGGTTATTGGTTTTGGAACGATCCCCGGCTCTTCTCAACAGCCATTAATGAGAAGCTGTAAAACAAATGGAAAAGAGCAGAGTGAGAATGTGAGTATTTTTCTTCGCCGCAAAGGTCGTCACCTTTCTCCGCGGCCGCGCAGACGGTTTTCGTTCGTGCCAGGGTTTCTCAGTTTGACATGTGCATAAACTAATAAATGTTTTCGACTGATGCTTTCAAGTTTGGTATGTGCTGGTGCTTCCAGGAAACAGCCTCACCTTCCACCGCCTACTTGACTTTTATATGTTTTCAAAGAAACTGGCAGAAATTGAAATGAAAGCATCAGAAACTCAGAAGCACAACATTACATACTTGTTTGATTGAGTCAAGCTTGCACTAATACCTATTTTTATATTAACAATGGCTCAAATAGTGATGTGTAATGTACAATGAGGTTTGTTATTAGTGATGAAACTACAGAGCAATTTCAACCCATTCTCATTCCCAGATATTCAAGTACTGACATTTTTGGCCCCCCTCTCTCTGCACAGGGAACCCTTCAGCTTCTGTATAAGACTCCTGCCAAAAAGTCTTTGTAACATGTGGTCATGAAACAAAAAGTTTGGTTAGGGTTAGGCACCAAAAATACTCGGTTGGGTTTGGGAAAAGCTCATGGTTTGAGCTTTAAAAAATCATCAAGTTAAGTTAAGGACAGTAAGTTAAAATAAGTCAACCCTGACTTTTGCTTTCAAATGGGACACAAACCCCGTCCCCATGGTGAAAGTCCTGTGTTTGAACCTCTATGTGGGATGCAGAGGGATGTGACAAAACGTCAGCATTTGACAACCTGGGAACGAGAACAATCTGGCATTTTAGCCGTCCTTCAGCTCATTGTTTCGGTTTTACGGCCTGCAACTTTAGAGTTTGGTTCAGTCTCACCGCTCTCGTCAATCCCATTTCCAGCAGCAGCTGTTTTCAGCAAAAAAAAGCCAGACAATGTCAGACAGAGAAACTGTGGGGCATTTAGCAGCTGAAGAGCCAGGTTTCCCTTGGACGTTATAGACCAAACAGTAACTAATAGAGAGTGAATGCTGGACTATTGATGAGTCCAAATTGATGCTATAGCGACCAGCTGGTGAACACAGCAGAGCGTTTAGAAATGAAATACCCAGATATGACACAGATATTCAAACCTGATCTCACCAAACTTTGAATAACCACTCTTGAAGAGGCATGAGGTGAGTTCACGTGTTTGCCGTTTCAGACAGTGACACTGAAACCGTTTGAAGTTCAGTACCAATAAATCATATAACAATGATGATGTCAGGAAGCAGCTCGTGTTTACCCACCCACTTTATACCAAAGGATACCAGAGACGTGAGAGAAGCAAAAAGATCAAATGTTACCAGCATTTTTTTTTCTGGAGTGTTTGCAGCTTGTACTCGCCTCAGATCATCGTCCTCTGTGGGTGGAGAAGTTTTCAAATCTGATGACATGTCAGTTAGGGGGAACAGGATATAGCACTTGACACGACCACTGTTTATGATTCATACAAATAAAATAGGCGTGTTCTTAGATGAAAGTCAGTAACAAAAATGACTTCTTTCCATGAGGCCCCAAAGGTCCAAAAAGAAGGATTCTTATTCCTCCTCATGCCACATTTAATAAAACACTTCACCTCTTCATACATTAACTTACTTTATTATATCTCCTCACTTATTTTTCCCGACCTGACCACAACAACTGGCGAGTGTAACGTGCAACCTGTGGGATCATGTGACAGCCCCGTCGCTACCTGGGGAACTACGTAATCACAAAAACACGTGTGAGGCAGAGCTGCGGCGAAGAGACAAGTGCGTGTATGCGCGAGCAAATGAGAAACAGGCTGAAGAGACAAACACAGTCTGCTCGCTTTAATCCCAGAGTCTGCGCTTTGTCAACCAAATGACATTTGTTTGGGTATTTGTGTAAGCAAATAAATATGCCATGTCTAATATTTGCCATCTTTCGGCAGACTGACCTGGTTCACATAATGAACCTGCACGTGTGGGGTTTAAGCGGGACAAAGAAAAGGTAGGAATGCCTTCACGTGCATATCTCAGCTGATAGAAAACACATGTCTGCTATAGCTTCGGATGCACACTTTTTTTTTTTATAATAACTTTACCATATTGTATGGAAGTATGGAAGTGGTTCGATTTGATTTAAATATCGCCATGGGAGAAACATTTTTCAAGCCAGTCTCGCTCACCTGACCTCGTGAAATCTACAGCCAAGAAAAATATAAAGTGATGCAAGATTATTACATGTGTCTTTTACGTTACCAATGCTGTGGTTAGACCTGGCCGGGGGCCTGCCTGCGAGAGTCTGGCCCCTGTCTTCCACTGTGGCCTCGCAGCTTGGAGCCGGATCTGCAGCGAGGACTGTCGGCCCGGATCTGCTGCGCCGTCACATTCCCCAGCTCACACTGAGGCTACGGAGTGGGTCAGTAGGACAATGCTGTGTGTGTGTGTGTGTGTGTGTGTGTTTGTCTGGGTTTCAGTTTTATTTTGATCTATAACCCCACTGGACATCCGATATCCAGCAGGATACAGGGGATGGATGATTGCACAGTTGGCAATGCTTTTCACTGGGCTTCATAATAGGAAGGCGAAAAAAAAACTAAACTATTCAACATGCATCCATTAAAGGACTCACATAAAAACTGACATTAATCCTCTGGCCAGTGTTTGAATAGTATTAACCTATACTCTGAATTTCTACAGTTAATAAAAGCTGCTTGGAGATACAACATAATTTTATTTAACTAAGCGATCACTTCAATATTGACAGTAAAAAATTTGACACAAGCTTATGTGCAATGAAGTCATCAGGCCAGGATTCCTTTACTTCTTTGTATTCCCATCAGCAGCAGCAGCTACTCTCTCTTCTTTCCACTTTTAATGTGTCATACAAATGAAGCACAAGAACAGGTGAGCATCACGTAATGCCCCCTAGTGATAAAGTTTATTTCGGGTCATCATGAATCACCCAGAGAACCTGATACAGAGAAGGCAGAAAAGTCACGGTACACCAAAGAGTAAAATGTAAAAGTGCCAATACTGCGTACTGGTGAGTACTTCAAGTACACATTCCACATTAAGCCACGCAGTATCACATATATCAAGACACAGAGTAACGCTCCCGGACACTTGAGGCTCCGGCATTGAATCGGCAAGTAAACGGACACTGACAGGAGCTAATCCCTCGTGCCGACCTGGCAACCGTTCTGTGTATTAATTTACAGCAAAAACTTTCCACGAGGAATGAGATGCCGCTCGGATACAGCAGAGGCAGCGCAGCAGCCTGATGGGAGAAGACAATGGATGGGACAGCTCGGGATAAAGAGATCTAACATTTTTCCGTGTGACAGCACGTTTTGTCATGTGGCGGCGTCGCATTCTGACTGTGGGTTTTTTGTGCCGGACTGTGGGTCGACCGCATTGTCCTGTGGTCGCTGACTAAATGTCATACGTCTGGGGAAAATATATGTGGGAGGAAATGCAACTGGCCAGAAACATCATCTTCCATAAAGAAATCCCCCATCATGTAATGTCCTCTTTTACAAAAACCTGAGTCCTCTTTAAGAAATACTTCTTTTGCATTTAAAATGTTTGGAAAACTTTCTTTCTGGAATGTCTTCATATAAGAATACAGTGTCTTCTCTGAAGAAAAAAACGTCCTGTCTTTGGAAAAATAATCCCTTGTTGTCAAAAGCTTCCACAGCAAGCCAGTGCAACAAAGGAAGCTGACACTTGAAAGGACATAAATCACTACAGCTCTGCCAAAAAAAGTTTAAAACAACACAGCCGAGAGATGCTGACATAGAGCTTGAAAAATGCCTGCTGGGTATGTACACCATTTCACTGTTTGTGTATCCACGTGCGTCAGAAGTGACCTCTGTTCCCTTTCAACTAAATTCAAATTGAATGTCTCTATCAGCCCGTCCATGAAATGAGCGACTTTCGTTGCTTGTGTTCACATCAGTTGTTTTTATTCAATTCTGCTGCGCCTTAAAGCCAAACTGGATGAACTTCCACGAGTGTTTGTGTGTGTGCTGCACGCATATGATGTGTGCATGTGTGTTATTTATACAGAGCTCCTCATATAGAGTTTTCTTTAACGCTGCACTGCTGGCTACATGAAATGATGCATTAAGCCACAGGATCAGCTCCAGACTGAAACATAAGGAAGTGGTCATGTCAGTGACTATGAGGCTGATTGCAGGCATTTTGTGAGTAAAGGTGGATTAGCTTTTCTCCAAGAGACAGCTTTTTGGAATCGAAATATTCAAAACATTTGTTTATTCGGTTTCATTTGCAGAGTTTGGAAGGTGGCTGCCTTCCAGCTGCTGCGACAGCAACAAAAGCTTTTCAGACTGTCACACTCACTTAAAGCAAGACTGCGAAAACTTTTGAAAGGAGAAATAACATCCTCCTAAATTTCCTCTTGCAACAGAAAAGTTGAATTCATAAGAGATAAAAATGTACCCTTACTCAACATGATGTGGTCTGACCAGTAGCTTCTACTTGTTACATTATGTTATTAGCTTTTATCACCATCCTTGTTTTGCTGGTCAAAATTTAAGGAGCTACTTTACAAAGTGGTTCAATGCTTTTCTCTGAAATGAGAGATTTGAAGATGAACAAAAATGTTTTAGGTTACATGTAGTAAATGTGGATACACCATAGGACCAAACATATGCATTTCATATATATTAAAAAAATTTATAAAAGCCATGAAAAGTCTGAAAAGTGGCCTTGTTTGATCTGAAAATGATTTGTTCTTGTCGAAGTGTTACGCAGCAATCAAGCTTCACTGTGTCTACCAATACACCATGGGACCGGATACATGCTCATCAAGACATGCAAATACTTCAAGCCTGATTTGCACACACATGCACACACGCACACACATCCTGGAACTGAAAGTGCATTTGCCAGCATATGTCAGTACGTGTTTATCCTGCAGTTAGTGGGCTGTGAAACCTGAATGAAGTTTCCCGCTGTGTGTTAGCATGAACAGATCGTAGTCTGACATGCGAGGCCGTGCACGGTCTATAGGGTGAATCAGTTTCAACCCATGTGGGATATACTTCCTATATTTGTTTACTAAATCTGCATAGTCAGACACTGAACTGGAGATTTACTGTCTGCACCCCAGAGAAGATAAACCAGACACGCTAGACTGCTTTTCAATGCCGAAAGTCTGTATCAGGAAAATACATTTGAGAAGGTTCATTCTGACTCTGCACAGCTTCTTTCCCTCTGTTTTTCTGCATCTCTGCACTCATCCACCTCTGTCTCTTCTCACTAAATCATTTGCCAGACCCACAAAACAAACAGCTCAGGCAGCCGATCAAAGTGGAACAAACCGACGTGGCCTCAAGATATTAGCTGTTACCTCAATGGACCCCGGGCCAACAACATTCTTTTGCATATGACACAAGAGGAAGCATTAACTGGCGAAGCCGTTTCTGAGGCAATGGAAGAACGGCTCGTGCCTCTTTGACACTTTTATGTTTTACGGCTTATTGACTGAGCCATATAAACACGATCCAATTCAATATCTCACAAATTGTCACAAGAGAGGCATATGTGTTTCTATAAATGTTTGTGAGTGTGTGTGTTGAAGCCTCCAGATGTGCTGAACAGAAACGGCTGTTCCTCAAACAAACTTTCCGTCACATGCCGTCCGCCGGAGTGTGACTTAGTTGCAAAGCCGCCTCAGCTGTTTGGCCGGCGCTTATTTCTCTCCCTGCTTGTTATTCTTTGAAACCTGTTGCGCCAACTTTTGCTGGACACTCGACAGGAGACCTTGTCAAAATAAGTTGTTGTTGTCCAGTAGACATTTTATGCATCTCCGGTTGTGCTTTGTATCGTTTATACTCTCAGTATCATATTCCTGTAAAGGTCATATTCAGAATATTCTGCCATCCAAAATTATGGTTCTCCTTTTTTTTCTGGTGATGTAAACTAGCTTCAATCAATGTGACTGACAGTAATTTTGATTTTTCATAAACTGTGACCATGATCTTTTCTTAACCTTCATTATCACTATGCCCTCATCAGGGTTCTTTTTCAGACTTGACAAAGTTCCTCCAGAAGACATTATGTTCAGATGTAAAATTGGTGGAGTTTTATTGAGACATATTTTAAACACAATAGATAATAATCAAGGACACTTCAGCAGGATGGTCTATACACTCACCACAATCCCCTACAGCCTCCAGTTTCTGAAAACTTTACTTTTTGGATCCTTTTTCTTGCAAGACACTTGGCAAAATCCACCACCCCCACCCACCCATCAGTCACTTCCTCCCCAGCTGAGCCCCACCCAAGCAGGGTAAACGCAGGGCTCGGCCTCCCTGGAGCTCCTCAACCACCAGCTCTGGTCACCAGCAGGTCATCCTCAACCCCAAACCCAGGCCAAGGGCTTTAATGGGCCCATCTCAGGCTGGAAAAATAGCCCGAGGTCTGGGGAGAGAAAGCCTGGGAATCTGGCCTGTACCTGCTGCAGAGTGAATGGAAAGACGGACGGAAAAAGAGAGACGCACTGAAGCTGACATCTTAACAAGTCACTGGATCTTATACTTTGTGCTCTGAGCTTTTTATTAAATCATGTGAAAAAATGATAATGGGGTGAGATAATTGAGCTTAGTTCCAACACAAATCTTATTTCAAGATTTTGCTCTTTATGATCCGTCTAATTGTGTTTTATGGAATTTTGACATTGGCATTGTTTTCAGTAATTCCATTAGTGAAGCAAACACTCCCATGAAAAGGTATTTATTTATGTGTTGAAAGAGGAATGTGTGTTAAGATTGGGGGAAAAAATGAGATGGAAATTGTTTGGCAATACAGTGAAATTAAACTAATTGCATGTGTGTGTGTGAGTGTGTCCACATGAGTGTGTGCAGCCAGACTGGGTTGGGCAGGCTTGTGTGATTGCAGCGCTGTGGTTCTGTCGCTGCCACCCCGCCGCCCTCTGCTTTATGTCCCAGTTGGAAATCATATTTTCATCACACGGCAGCTTTTTGCCTGCTTTTGAAAATGAGAGTTTTTAAATTCTTCTGGTTTAGTCAATCGCTTTAGCCTTGTGGTTTTTGGCAGGCTGGAGGTCAGAGGTGTAGCGAGCTGGTGAGTGGCTGGAAAAATGTGCACTTTGGAAGTTATTGAGTAACTTTCTCTCTTCTCTGTAACATCCAGTAGAAATGTGTGACTATGATTCAGGGTGTTACTGGAAAGATGCATCCTCAGCTGACACCCACTGATATTACAGTTGAGCAAAAACTCCTTCACCTCACCACAACGTCCTATTTTCTTTTAACAGGTTTTATCCGAATGCTGTGTCTCAACTACAAGATAAAAGTTCTCTACATACCCAAAGTTTTGGACCTGATCCAAAACAGCCCTAAGGAAAACTTGAGCAAACCCCATTTGCATTTTTTAAAGTGACTCAATCCAAAAGGGACAAGAGGGCAACTGAACATGTTACAAGCACGTAGAAGGATTATTAGATTAAATCCATAACGCTGTTTTGCTGCACTTTGGATTTCAAATTCTCAAATAAAACAAATTATGTCTAACCCTAGAAACAAAGTGATCCATTTAACACTCCTCAGCCCAGGCAAGCTCCATCAATCAACCAGTGTTCACTATTGGAGAATAACAATTAAAAAATGTCATCATTAAGAGCAATCTTTTCTGTCCACTATCAATGTTCTGTGTGCTGAGAGGGTTTCACCTCTACTACAGGACAATTTCTGAGAAGATAAAACCAGACCTGCAATGACCTACTATTTAACCGAGCACTTCAAAACCTTGGGAAAAACATAAAACACATTTTTCATACGCACTCTCTATTTCAGGCAACGCTCTTATCTTGAGTGTTCCTGATTGACTCAAGGCTTGAGTTAATCCTGGTGAGTTCACATTTTATCAAGAGTTCAAACTCGAGGTAAAAAGCTTCCAGGTATGGGTTTGGCCTTTCGGCAGAAAACATCTCGCCTTCCATATCTGCTTTTTTTTTCTCTCAAAGGCATGCACATTCCTGGTTAATTAAGGGTTAAATAAGGCTGAGGTTTTCCATAACAAGTTCTAAAGTGGCGACAAAGTATTTAAGAAACTGTAAAAGGCATCATTCATTATCTATAGTGTAGAAAAAATGCATTCCAGTAGGCAGGAATGTGTTTGTGGAAAAGCAGGAAAAGTCTTGACATCTCTGCTCGGATAAAACAAAATGTTATTTATGCTGAGGAAGCATGTAATAGCTAAAAGATGGTTCACTTTCATTTAGCTTGCCAGTCCTTATTCACAGAAAACATACCATAAAGACGAATGTGACTGTGCAGGCACACACACCCATGCGTGCACTCAAGGTCATACCTACAACACACACCCTCAAATTACTGTTCGCCGTACCAAACAGGAAGTAGGTAAGCCCACTCAATCTGACCGTCGTCAGTGGCAACGACCAATGGGAGCAGGGAAGTTAATGAGGGGGTCAGTGGCCTGTCTAGCCAAGTGGGATTGTCAGTCATTCTCTTGTTGGCATGAATTCAAAGAATGTGGGTAGAACAGCGGTGGACAGTCTGAGGAGACTAAATTAAGAAAAGAGAGAAGGTGGAGGATGGGAGCGGGGGAAAAGAAGAAGAAGAAGAGAAGGGGGAAGTGAAGGAGGAGAGCCGAGGCTGGAAAGCACCTGAAGTGTGAGTCAGGGGAGGAAGAGGAGGAGGAGGAGGAGGAGGAGGGCCGGTCGCAGCTGCAATAACACTGTCTGGCAGTCCGAGGGGGAGCTGCTCGACTTACAGCACACTTACACACATATATGCTCCATGTGCATGCTCGTCTATACGCTCTAAAAACATTTTCTCATCCTCCAAGACTTTCTGCTGTCATACTGTGTGTGCGCACCTTTGAAAACATATTAATACGCAGCTGCCTTCTCGCTCTCAACACAATGCGAGAAGAAAAAGACTGTACATGTCATTATGGGTATATACACACACTCGCACAGGCCCGGGTCAGCTAGTGCAGCCAGCCACAGGCACGGCCACGGCCGCTGATTCACGCCCCCACATCTGGCAGCCCGGGATCTGGCCTTGGCCTCGGTTCACAGCCTGCGGTGGTCTGCTCCGGGGTCTGGGTTTCCCAAAAGCATCTCGCCCTGCGTCTTGTCTTTCACATCTGCCGAGACGCAGCCAGACTCGGAGGACTCATGGAGGACATGGCGTGTTGTTTGCTCTGGTTATGGCAGCATTAAAACAAAAAAATAAACAAGCGTGAATCTCGAGTGCTGGCGTAATTTGAGGTCACGGCGGTAGCAAGTACGACATGGACGCAGAAGCACGAGGACAGAAAGGTCACAGTTCAAAGATAGTATTCAATATGTGGTGCGGAGACATGCAGGCTGTGCTTGGAGTTAGCAGCTACAGCACATTTTGCCAAGGTTTGGTTTACTGTAAATAGTCTCTTTTCTGTGCAGCTGTTGGTTGAATGTGACATGTTTTCACTCTGGCGAGGAAATGACATCATCTAACCCTCCTCACTTTACTCTCCTTGTGAGTTCACTCACATTTAAACTTTACTACTCTGGGGAATCAACCTCCTTCTGCGGTGGAGCTCGGCAGAGAAAATAATACATGTCCTACACGGCATGTTTGAGTTTTAAAACATTAAAAAATATATTTCTGTTCCAGTTGCCTCTGATTCGCATTCTACATGCAGAGAAACAAGTAGAACAAGTACAGACTCTGGTCTCTGTTCTTACTCATGCCTCATGATAAACGTCATGATTTTTGGTAAAAACAGAACCAAAACAAAAATGAAATGAAAAGTAGCAGATTGATTTCACTTGAACTGATTTTGACCTGAGTTTCATTTCAATGTGCACCCAAAAGTAAATAAGATCTGTTTGTAACAAATACAGGATCTTCCAATTACACAGAAACTAAAATATCCCTTCATATATCTGCCCAATATTTTGTTAGATAAGCTTTAGCTGAAACCATGATCTTCCCCTAACCTTAACCACAGTGCGTTTGGTTGCCTAAACCCAACCACAGATGGAAGATTGGATGTGAACCCCGGAGTCTGGTGTCACGGTCTTGAACTTGGTCGCCCACCATCCATCCCGACCACCTCGCTGCGACTCCAGTGTGGTGCACAAATGTTGCCAAACATTGCGTCTGAACGTAATCCAGCCAGCGATTATGTTTTTCATCACAGTGTAAATGGGGAAAACAATTTTGTAGTGTATAAACATAATTCTAGGAGAAGGGGTTGGTGCAGCTGGTTCAAATCACGTCTTCCTGGCTGTGACGACGGTTTGAAATCAAGTCCAACAATGACTGGTGTCCCACAAGGATCAATGTTAGGTCCCCTGCCATTTACTCTGTATATAAACTGTATTTATTTCCAAACTTGTTTTTTTGTTTTACGTTCATAATACTAATCATTTTTAAGATTAAAAAAATTATGAGCTTGATTCACTCTATTCTCCTCTTACAAACAATTAACAGAGAGGTGTCAAGCAAACACACAATCCGATCAATCCAAGATTAGACTTATAACACCTGTACTTCATAGAATAAAACAAAAACAGCATCATCATTATTAACACAAAGTTAAGCAACAAATATTTCCCAACATTAAAACCAACTGATCCGAGGTGACGCATGATTCAAGTGTTTTTTTCTTAAGTTTCAGGATTACGCTTTTGTTTACAGCTGTTATGACCTGAGCGTGATTTATGTGTGTTTTGCTGTGTTTACTGCAACCGATGCCACCCCACAGTTGAGCAGAAAAAGAGAGTTAAGAAAAAAAGAAAGCAGATCAAACAAAGATGAAAGCAGCTCCAGGCGCAAGAGGGAAAACACTTTGGGGAGGTATGTTTATGAACGCAGCTTAAGATCATAATCGTGAAAACACAAGCTCGCAGTAAGGCCTGAGTCGGCTGAAAGCTCGGCCTCCGGTGCTGCGAGGGGAAAAGCTGCGACGCTGAACTCTGCTCCTGCTGCTGCTGCTTTTCTGTGTGCTCAGCAGATGTCTCCCACTGATGACATACACAGATCTGAGGCCCATTCGCCGGCCTCAGAACAGCGTTCGGCCCTGTCAAGAAAAACAAGAAGGTGTTTGAACACAGTTCATGCGATACCTCACGTGTTTGAACGTTTCGTTCAAGTGAGGAGCAGCAGGAAGGAGAAAAGAAAACATTTATGAAGTTCAGTGTCTTCAGTTTAATTCAGTATATATGTAGGCTGCATTCAACCAGGTGAACCCAACCTCGAGTTGGAGGGTTCAACTCAGTTCCTCAGTTCATTTCAGAATATCTACACCAAAAGCTATTTGAACTTTTGATTTGATTGGTAGGTGCTGTTGTTGCCTCTTGTAAAATGTCACATTTTTATGGCTTCATGCTTTTATTGACAGTTTTAGGTAAATGCCTCAAAGTGGAACATACTCAAGTTCACACATAAACACTTTTATGGTTCTCTTCCTGTTGCAGGAAACGTATCTGTAGATTAAGGAGTAATTTCTTCCTGGAAGGACTATCAACATCAGCCCTGGTAAACATTTTTCCATCCAAACCACATTCATCCAGTTTCTACTACATTTTCCCATGCGGGGTCGCGGGCAGCCGTGTCCCAGCATGCACGGGGCAAAAGGCAGGGGAAACACCCTCGACAGGTTGGAAGTCTATTTGCGGGCCTGAACGCTTCGCCAAGATAAAAATACTCTCTGCCAGACAACAGACAACAATGCGCCCATGTTAGCCGGCCATCTCGTTAATGATGCTGTAGTTTACAAGCAGTCTGTCTCTTGCCGTGGAAAAGTTTTGCAGCCGCTCGGAGGCCAATCTGGACCCTGTAAACAGGCTACTTATTTAGATTATTTACAGGGGGCATTAAATCATAAGAGGGCTCTTCCTGTGTGCAGGATACACACTGTGAGCATAACCACTCTCTCTCTCTCTCTCTCTCCTACTCTGTGTTTGTGTCTCTCTCCCTTATTGAGCAGCTTTCTTGTCCTCTGAGGGTCTGCTCCCATGAAATGTTCTGCGATAATAACGTGGCGACTGGAAATTCAGTTCCTCTCATAAAAGTCTAATTGCTCCTCCTGGTACTTCCGTGCGACCCCCCCTTTGTCAGACAATCACACACACACACACACACACACACACATAAATTGTCACACCACAGGGCCAAATGGAAACACCTTAAAGATAAGTTTGTCATAGCTGCTGGCAGAGAAACCAGGAATCTTTGAACTTTAAAGCAACACTCGTTGATGCTGTTCATTCACTGGGGTGGGCCATGTCCACAGAGACAGAATCATCCCTTAATAAAGCTCACAAGAGCCAAAATACCAATAATTAACTTAATAGATATCAAGGTCCAAAAACTTGCGCCACACTGACTCGGCTGTAAAACACGCAAAATGACATAACAGTGCGTTGAGACTTGGCCATCGTGAAGGAAAGTCATTTACTAAAAAAAGACTTTTTCGGCCACGGTTGACATGTAACCATGAAGAGGGATTTATTCCAAAGTCCTCTGGGGTTAAACGTGTCACCACTGCCATGGTGCAGCGGCTTAAAAACAACTCTGACTTACAGAGCCGCCTTTATGCTGCGCCAACAGCCGCTGGAAGCCGACATAAGACGAGGGGATTTTGACCCTGGCATCATTCTTTATACTGACGGTAAACAGCTGTAATGATGAGTTTTCTATGTTATATCAAACTTGCATTGACTAGAACTCAAAGGCCGGTGAGTCTGAAGGCTCTGACACGGCCAGAGGTGAGACCTGGTGTAACTCAGTTAACAAGCCTTGTTTCCTGAAAAAGCACAGACTGAGAGTAAACAGGGAAAAAAATGCTCGCACCAAAACAGCGTCTAAATTTAGACTATGGAAAAGAAATGTTGAAAGAACGAAACTCGACAGTCATTATATCTCATGTTTTTTGACATGACTTGATGCTTTGTACTTTTAAAGGCGACAATAATGTTTGTCGCCCTGAGCTTACTTTTTTTGAGTCAGGTATTTGGTCATAACCCAAAGTACTGGAAAAATTGAGATTTTGATCTGATGATGGCGCAACATAAAAAGTCAAGAGATCACAAGTTCACCCTGTAGGATGAATGTGTGTACCAAACTCTGTGCTGATCCTTTGACTCATCTGGAGATATTTAATTAAATAATGAAGGGGGTGTTGGATGAAGTTAAATGTAATATTTCCATCTGTTTTCTTTCTTTAAGAAACACTGGATCTTTAATTTAACATAAAGACCCAGCAGGCCTCGGGTGGAGTTTGTGCAATCTAGAAATATTATTAGGAAAATGTTTGATTGGCAATTGCTTAAAAGGCATCAGTGATCTAATTTATTTCTCTTAGCACTGGAGTGGTAACATTAGCAGCTCTGACATTACTCTGGTGCATTAATTCATTAGCAGGAGTAGATTGTGGCTGTTATTTTTTGTATTTTTTTACATATCAAATTCTGTCGAGTAAGTTACAACATGGATGTTTAGACGATATCACAGAACGCGGGAGGGGCTGACGTCATTAGCAGCCGTAATTACACATTAAAAGCATTTTTCTTTTACGGCTTACATCGTCATTATGGGAGTATTTCTCATCAGGGGTAATAACAGTGGCCAAAACTCACTGTTTCATAAAAAAAAAAAAATCAGAGGGAACCTGCTGCATTCCTCTGAGAAACACGAGAGTGAAGGGGTTAGAAAAGTTAACAAATAACGCCACGGCCCACACCTGACAGGAGGAGCTGAAACGACGGACCACACAGTTTGCGCCCCGAGAAACTGGGCTATAAGATCTATTAACACAACAAACCGCTGGGTGTAATTTCCCCCACAGATGAGCCAGCTCCGCGCTGCCAGGGAATGTCCCGAGGATGTCAGAAATAAACCTCAGCAATGCTCTGAGTCTGTGGTGGAGGTGAGGGTTTCGCAGCATCAGTTTGTGTGTGATGGAACAGAGAGAGGAGCGCAGGAGAAAGGTATTTAATTGGTGGGGTTTTTAAAGTGCGAGTGAGAACTTCCTGAAGTGTCCTGAAAATGAGAGTTGCATGAAAATACTACTCATCCAGGTCTTGCTTTTTCCATGCTTTTTTGGTTATGCTTCACCTTCCAAATTTTCCAAAAAAGTCACTGTAAGCAGACAAGCATCATGGGAAACAACGTCGTCAAAGAAACTGTTAAATCCAGATAAAGCTACCTGAGGTTGTCTCGAGGCATTCCTGTTATGAGCACCAATGCAAAACATGTGTCTATCTCTCAGACAAGATCATACCCAGAGGCAGGGGTTTCCACAGTGGGAGGCGATCCAAGAAATATCACCACAGTTATTACATTAGTTATCAAAAGGAGATCACATAGAACAGATAGTTTAGAGATGTAGTTCAGTAGTTTACAGTTGAACTTTATTGTTTTTCCTACTTTCCCAGAGTCAGAAACTAATAAATGCCTTAGGGCCGACTTTTTTTAATGTATTTTCTGTCGTCTGGAGTGTTGTGAAACAGCAATATTTGGCTGTCTAGACTCAATTGTTGTGTGTCTATAGGATCAAATAACATAACCATGATCCCATAGGAAAGTTGAAATTGAGCAAAACTAAGCAAGTAAAATAAGGAGGCGTGAGGGGGCTGAACTTCACCGAGCTTTGTCTGAGGGGAAGCCCACAGTCTGAACAAGGGTGTTTTTAGTGTTAGGGCATATGCAGACAACAAAAATGAAGGAGAAGGCATACAATGTATGACATTTAAGGAAAAACACATTTAAACAAGACAAAGAGTCGACAGTCATCTGTGGTAGAAATGCCTTTAGACTGGGCCCAAGTACATAGATTTTAAGGTGCATGATGCTCTAAAGCTCTGCCAACAGTTTTGGTACGAGAGAAGGTGAACAGCCCATTCTGAGCAAACAGAGGACGCAGTGTACAAGGGTAATACATCTGAATCTGGTGGTGCCAAGCCGTTTGAAATTCTCTCTGGTGACTGTTTGTTTCAGTTTATTTCTCTAACAGTTTATTACCAGCGAGACCTACAGGACAGTGGGACTATTTGGTTTGAGGACCGGACAGCCCTCATGAAACAATGTCCTCTTGTCTTGTGGTGGTTTAGTTTGAATAGCTATAATCGAATGATAGAGCCAGTTGATCCTATATTAGACTGTACCCTGACCTTTGAACTCATGTGGACCAAATACGGACTGTAAGCACATGGTTTGTATTTTGCTTCCTATGCTATCACTCATACATCATATGTGGTTGGAGGGGGGGGTTAGTGGAGTACTCCCCACAAAGAAACCCCTGGGAAAGATATCTGTTTTCATTAGAAATATGTATTGTGCACCAGGATATGTTTTCAGCACAAGTTGGAAAGTTGACAGATGGGTCTATTTTTGTAATATATTACAGGCTATCAGCACCCCTCCAGTTTGCAGATGCCCGGAAGGTTTTTTCCCATAGATTCTAGAAAGGGAAATGTAGAGCAAATGGAAAAAACATGAGGGAAAATCTCAAACCACATGCTGGGACGTCAACTTTATGGAAGCTCTTAGAAAGTATGATAAAATAGGATAGAAGAGGATGGAAAACGGGTTTGTTGCAGATGATCAAAATGGCTTGACTTGACTCTTTGTTTTGATATTTTTGAAAATAATCAGCGATATGAAGCAAAAGTAAATTGAGGTTTATGTCACGTGTGCATATAGAAGTGAAACATAAGAATCAAAGAAAGAAAAAGATTAACATATCAATACTTGTGTCACCTTGTGCCACATAACACTAATAGAAAAACAATTTGTTGCTTCTAAGTGTTGCTAACTTTTACATTTGACTTCATCACGACAACCTGAAGGTAATCCTGGGTTAAACTCTTTTGCTTGACATTTCGTTTTGTACCCATTTAATTGGCGTCAGGAAGTCAAGCGAAACCTTAAAGGCCCTGACACCTCAGGTTTTTCCGTCACCTTGGTATTTGAACGCCGGCTCCGAGCTGGGTGTTTCAAAGCCGTGCACCGAGAGTGAGATCATCGTGAAGTTACTGCGCCCGCTGCAGCCGTACAAACTTCTTACATATGTGGGCCACAAGATTAATGCTGTGTCCAGAGCGTGTGGGCGTCCCGAGAAATATGCAAAAGCAAGATCGATATTCTTCACCCACTAGATGTCAGAGTCACATACAACTCATGGATACAACTCACACACACTGTTTAATTATGCTAATATCCTGTTAACCAACAAAGAAGTTAAAGTGTGCACATTGTACGTCACATTTTGATGAACTGTCCCTTTAAAGAGGTCACGCTGAGGTATTCATTTATGACAGCTGACGGCAGACCGTGTCCAATCACTCTCTTTGTTCCGGTTGGTTTCCTGCTGTGAAAAACACCCGTCCCTGCCAACGTGCGACCCACGCTTTGAAAAGAAACCCACGTCCAGGACGCCGTCCAGCCAGCTCCGGCCAAAACAGTAAAGATCAAAGGTCAAATGTCAATGTCAGGGTTAATGTCAAGAGGAGACGCCGAGCAGTTTGAAGGCTGAGGTTAAGTCAACATTTTGTTTGTGATAAGCTGGGTTTGACCTCGTTGTGTGAGGATTTAGGAGATAAAAAAGTAAAGAAATCGTTTGCGTGTAAGGGCAGAAAAAAAGCACTTAAGCTATAGAGAGGAAGAGAAAAATGAAGTGTTGTAACAAAATCTTCTTATTTTTTTTCATTAATTGCTTCCTTTGTGCATTCAAAGTCACTCAGCCGTCAGGGTCTAATGGGATAAACATTTCTGTTTTTCTGTTTGACGCACCTGCTGGTTTTGGCTTTGTCCTGTGGGAGGCTGCCCATTAGACCGGATCAGATTACACACACCCATACACACATGCGCTGACACTCGCAAACTCCAGTCATTAGTCACCATAGTATCATTTTCAGTTCCCAGAGTGGTTCTGGACACTTCCCAGTCCGGCAAAGGGAAAGTGGAAAATTATTAGCGACAAAACAGGACCTCATGTTGTGGATGAAACGGATGAAAAAGTGAAATTTGCAGAACCATTTAAAGAGTAGTCTTGTGCTGCAGCTACTTACCACATGATTCAAATTGGTTCTTTTGTCTTCCTCTAATGCCTGATTGCAAACTTACATCGCGCTGTGTTTTGTTCACAGGAAGTGCAGCGTAGTGAATGAGTGAGCTGGGAGATTGGTTTTGGTTTTGGAAGGTTGCTTCCTCAAGAGCTTGATAGGCAGGAGCTCTTAGACAAAAGCAGTGTATTGTTGGTGGAAATGTGACATTAGCATATGGATAAACAATGGAGAGGTGGGCTCTGGTGGTTGTGCCTAAAACTCAATTCCATGAATCCAACTAGACCATCAAATAGACAACCAGCGCAACATCAGGCTGTTTGAGGTGAAATAACATGATGAGCCAGTGGTCTGAACACACCTTTACATGCAAGGAAAAAAACAATTCAAGATTCATGGTTCAGGAGCAGAAAATACTTCAAATGATCAAACCAAACTTCACCTTGGAAGGTCATTTTTCAGCTATTGTGCTCACTAACAACAAGGCAGCAGAAAAGCACATGGATGCAAAGTCCTAGCGTGCACTTGATCGATTCAAACACACACATTCCCGAGGGTAGCCCACAACACACACCTCACACACCCATTGTGCAAACTGCCTCGTTTTCACCCGCCGCTTCCTCCCGCTCGCTGTTAACAGGGAACAATCAATCAGGGTCGTTTCCTCTGCAGAGTGGGCGTCCCGTCTCACAGGATGTGGCTTAAGAGGGTCATGGGCACGAGGGAGTCGGTGGGCAGAAGCAGCAAACCCCCCTCAACCCTTTATGTCAGGAAATCTCTACATGCCTACTAAATGCTTTACTGTATGGAAGTGTGTAATGTATACCCAGGCACCTGAGTGCAATAAGGAAATATCGAGAGATTAGTCCTACTTAATATAAACAATGTATGAAGTTGGTATAGTGCATGTTTAATGGCATGGGAAACTTGCACGCTTGATGCTCCTTACCTCAACGTATAAAACACTTAATGTGCAGTGCCTACCTTGCTTGTTCCCTCACTCAGTCCCAGTAATACCAGGGTGAGAGAATGGAAACAGCGTATTAGTGTGTGGGTGCAGGTGGCGCCTCCAGCGTGTGTGTGTGTGTGTATGTGCGACATGCAGAAGCACCAGGTTGTGCAGCACCAGCGTCGACCACATATTCACACACACATGCAATACAGGAGCTAACTGTCAAATATGGCAGCTTCTGGCTTCAGGGCATCTTCTGGATATCGCATTCCTCGGCCTTCAGTCTGACAAGCCAGAGGAACGCTGGAGTCCACAGGAGTAAACAGATTGTAAAAATGAAAAGCGGCACGGTGCTGGTGTTTGCATCCATGTCAACTTTGCTGAAATGGTCATGATGCAAAGATTGTGTGTTTGCTGCTGAAGAAGAGAGGCCTGAGCTGGTGTTGAGACAGCGTTCACACCTCAGCAGGATGTCTGCCTTGTATGTGCCTTGAAAAGGAGTGAGGCTTGTAAAATAAAAAGCACACACTGGTGTCTGTAAAAGCCCAATGAAGACCAAATGAAGATCAAAGAACTCTCTCTCTCTCTCACAATATACATTCATTCATTTTGCCTTCCTTTTCATTACACAAGTTCTGCCAAAGTCGGACATCTGCTTAAACAAAATGGTTTAGGTCAGACCGTGGAAACTTATGTAATGAGGAGTGAATTTACGCCCTTTCGGAAATATTTCACAATGTTTCAGGGAGGGCAAAGGACGAGCCGCTTCTGGGAGGAAAAAGTGAAAGCGGTAACAGTGGAGCGATTCACGTGAAGCCAAACAGGCGGTTTTTTAATGTGGAGATTTGTGTAGTTTAGAATGAGGCTTGGCCCAGTTCGAAGATGCCATCTGCGTCCCAGGTTAACTTTTATTGCTGTCAGTGGAAATGAAATGGAATTATCCTGATCAACCATCTTTTCCTGCAGACTTACGTATTAAATCAAATCCCTCCTAATGAAACTTGACATTTCAGATATCTGTAAGTCATTTAAAATAATGTAAACATGCTATAATGATAAACAGTTGTTGTGCTTTCAGAGCGTGACCGGATTAACCTGCCCAGTGGCCCCCAGGGCTGAAATGAGTTGTGGGCCTCAAGTCGAGCCCCCGCTCCACCCAACAGGACACTGTGTGTATCCTGTTGCCTTCCATCATCCATCATCTACAAGGCACATGACAGGCAACACATGGCAGCTTAATCTTATAAAGTTTGATTTGTTAAATTTGAATTTCATTTAGCAATAAGCAGCGTGTAAACATAATAACAAGTGAAATAATAAATCTGGGAATCACTAATTTTTTAGTTTCAGGGAATAGATACCAAAACAATACTTGGAACATATTATTGGTTTTTCTCAAAACTTAACTTTTCTCAAAACAAAACTTAAATCCAAAGTGCTCAAATATTAGCTGTAGTCTGCAGAAACAGCAGTAATGTTGCCTAAGAAAAGTCTACAATCATCAAAATGTTATTGTCACAGTTGCATCTGGCAACATTATCCCCCAGTTTAGCCTGTTCACTAACTTCTCTCATCATGTCAGAGCTGCTATTCCCTCATCTGCCCACCGTGTGCCCTCAGTGTGTTAATGCCCCGCTCACACCTGATCGTGATCAACCAGCACACCTGTGGCTCGACTCCCTAACCAGCCTGCTTGTATGTGTACCTCCCCATTCACTCCAGTCCTCTGCCACATTGTCTTTGTTCTGGGACTTCCAGACAGTTTTTCCTTTTCATTTCTTACCCTCACACTGTTTTTCAATCCAAACTTTTGGAGCTATACATTTTGAAATGAACCCTTTTTGAGGTTTGACAGCCAGCTGCAGAAATAATGAAGCTATTAAAACTAGATTGTGAGTTCATGTGCAAGTTAAAAGAAAGTAAAAAATATCCCAGAAGGTACCTTAACCTTCACCATACCATGTACAGGTTTTCTAGAAAGCAAGAATTTTGAAAAGTTGGACCTGGACATAAAGTGGAATTTTGACTCTGTCCGGCGATTTTAAAAATGCAAGGCCTCTGTTTTTATCTTGCATATTCACAAACAAATCAAACTACAGTCGCAAAAATAACTGCCATACCTTGGGCCTTCAGAGCCCCTGGGGGTCTGGGGCCTCAAGACAGTTGCCCACTTGGCTCAGATTATGATCCAGTCTTGTTTAAGAGCAATAAAGTGGTGCTTCAAACACAGTCTCCCTGAGGTTTTTCCCATACTGCACCACCAACATTGACAGAAATAGACTCAGCAGGAATTGCAACTTCTGCCAGGAATCTCAATATGCACATCACAACACATTTGAGTTACTTATTACAAGTTGATGTGCACTTTGCATTTTTTTTTTTTTTGCCCCAGCCGTGTGGGTGCAGCTAATGAAGACGCTGACAGTCGGTCCTACGCAGGAGAGTGACTCAACCGTGTGCTGATTAAGGGATCCGCCGGCAGAGGAGCCATCAATCAAAACGCAGGATCACTCCTACTCTCGCTCCGCAGACCACGGCTGTTATGTGGCGTTTATCCAGCTGCTGGCTCGGTGCCTCGGACGGAGACCCCCGCTCCTGTCCTGGCCGTCTGACGGAGGTGCACAGAGAAAGTCGGACAAAGATGGAAATTCAATCCGAGCACTGTTACGTTCCCAAATTGAGTTCAGTTTATGGGCATATGTTTAAAAAATTACAGCTACAAAAGACGATGTCACAACCTCGTCTCCGTTCCAGACATGCAAAATAAATAAGGTGCATACAGTGTATTTGAAACAATAAGCTTTTTGAGATGTTTCTGTGCACCGCTGCCAGCGAGGGAAAAAAACAGTTTAGTGTTCTCTGGGAAAGTTGGAAAGAGGACGGTTTGAATCTCAACTCACCCACGTCGATGGGGATTTGCAGCTCAACACCCAGCAGAATAGACATATGGCTCAGAGGTTTGGAGCTTAGATATGTCAGAAGCAATGGAGACCAGGATAAAGAGAGAAAAGGATGGAGAAGGAAAGAGAAGACATTTTTATTCACTTTGCTTTATTTGACAAGGTTATTGCAAAAATGTAGCTAAATGAGACACATCCATGAAAGCAAAGTGAAACACAGACAAAAGCAAAGGAGATTCTGCATGATGAGTTGAGATTGAGCCAAAGAGCTGGGAGAGACCAGGACTTCTGGGTTTGCACGTCCACTGGGAAGGCCAAGACGGAGTTAAGTAAGAGAGCAGCTGCAGCGGTGATGTTTAACCAGCTACTCCCATGGAATCCCCCAAACTCCTCCAAGCTAACGCTGCAGCTCGCTCACATCACTCCAGGCCTCCGAGGAGTCCGTCGCACCGGGAAAGACACGTAATAAGTTGAACTGCAGTCGGTGAAAACTCTGCTGATTAACGCTGTGGCTGTCAATCAAACAAGGTTTCTAGACTGGAGAGTTGCCGGAGAGAAACTGATCACACCCAAAAATTAAGAACAATATACAACAGGCCTGAGTTTCTCTGTCTCCTTAAAATGGGATTCATATGCTGCTTAATTGCATTAGCAAATATTTTCTGTATGAAACATAACGATTATGTTTTTAATCAACAGAACAAAGAAACATATTGGATGCATCTAGGAAACACTAACTCAGCTGGCATACATTTTTTCAGGATCTGACCAAGATGACAGTTCCTTAACCGGGTGCTTTTTTTTGGTGCAGATTAAACTGGATATAAATTCTTAATTTCTGAGTTGCAGAGGTGCTTGTAGGCGGATTTTGTTACCTTCAGGCCGAGCCACTCTAATTGTTACCACGATTTCTATCTTGATTCTAAGCTGACATAACATGTTAAGGTACAGATATGAGAGTGGTATCGACCTTCTTATCTGGACTCTCAACCCTTAAATCTTAACTCTTATCTGTTCACGCGTGATAACATACATTTAGTCTTTTGTAGGTCTCTTACTTCTCTTACTTCAATCTCTTGATCACAGTTCCCTCAGTTTAATTGTAACATTAGTAGTGATGGTGCGAGAACTGAATAAAGTGATGTGGTTAATATGAAAATGATTACAATGTCGAGGTTAGTGTCGACTTTACAAACAAACTTGAGATCAAGCTTACTTTTTAGCTATTGGGCTCTAATTTGTCAAATGAGTAGGTAAAAACCATAATTTGTAGGAGACGTGTTTTGCTTGAGAGACTTTTGGATCTGGATCTTTGGACACACACACAGGTAGGTAAAGAGCCTCAGAGGCGTACCTACACACACTGGAGCAAACAGGTGGACACCAAAAAACACTGTCAGCAACTTCTCAGTTTGAACCTTTGTTGTGTCTTTAGACTCCCCCGACTGTGAAAAGCCATTTCCCTGCAGCCAGTAGACAGACTGATGAGAGGTGTTCTCAAATCCCACACCACCCTGAACACACACAGACCAAAAAAACACACATTTTTGTGCTTGAACACACACTTTTCCCAGCCTTTACAGGGAATAAAGCAGTAGTCTGACATCACTCATGTTACACATTGAGACAGACAGCTCGTCCCACAGGATTAAGTCTGGTGTTTCCACACACACACACACACACACACACACACACACACACTGACATCATCTGGTGCCAGCCATGGCCACGCTATATAAACTGTAAGTCTGCGTGTGGATGTGTCTGTAAACCTGCTCATGTGTGCGGTGCATTTTTTGTGTGTATTCACGTTGGTTTTCTCATCAGTGAGAAGGTCAGGGAGGCCACCTGTAAGTGGAAAGGCTGCTACTTCTGTGAGTCACAGCACTTTTGAGCAAGAGTACCTAAAATACCTGTTTGTGTGTCCAAACCTGCCAAATGGAAAAGTACTGAAAACTGGCCAAGACTGCAGTTTTATGGAGGCTCTTGGTTGGGATATACCTTCTAAAAAAAAGGAAAAGAAGAAAAATCAGCAGCGTTTTTTTCTTTGTGTGATTTAGCTTTTCAAAATTCAAAAATGTCTCTACCTGGTTTCCACTGCAGATATTCACCTCTCCATGTAGGCAGGATTACCGAAAACAGTGCCAGGTAACCAGGTACTATCCACAAAAAAAAAAGAAAAATCAAGTCAAGTCGCGCCATGCAGTGTTCTATAGAGTCTTGCTTTAAAGTGTTGGATCACCCAAATTGCAAAAAAAATATACAGTATATTTTTTTCAATGCAGATAGTTTTGTGTTTCTTGTCCAGAGTTTAGTCTCCACCCTGATGCAATGGAGGTGAATGGATTTGGGTTGGTGTGCGTACAGTATTGAAAAATGACATCTCAAAAGATTCAAAAGCAACATGTCTCTCCAGAAGTGTCCTCCTGACTCTGAAAAATCCACAGAACACATTGACAAAAAAAAGTCTCAAAGTCCACTTCTTAGCTTTTTCCAGGACTTTCAGTGGCATCTTCTTTTATCTCCATGACAACAAAGCAAATCCATCCACTGAGGAAGAACATAGGATGCAGTTTAAAGCTCCAGAAAAAGCTAGATTAGCTAAACTTCTGACAAAACGTTTATTTTGTCATGCTACTGTTCCAAAGGTTGAGAATGAAGTTTCATGCTTAACACTGTCAACAAGGAAAATAGTTCCAAAGAAAACTTTGGCAGCACTAAAAGTCTCATGAGTGTCAATCTCACAGCAAGGGCAAATAATCCAAAACTATCTGCATTGCTCGATACCAGTATGAGTAAGGAAGAAAATATGTTTTTGGTCATTTGATTCTGTCAAATACTAATGCTATTAAACACATGTTGATTGCATAAGGAATTCAGTGCCAGAAACGCGGCCAGCGAGTTGTGTTTTGTTGAGCTGTTTTGTCACCGCGTCCCTCAGGCTTCGATTATGTATTTATCCTCTCCCGCTGACATCTCAGTAATCAAACAGTGCGATGACACAACCAGCATGTGCGCATAGTTCTTCAGAAATGTAATCAACTGGGCCCCGTCCAGCTCTCTGTTTTCGTCCTCTGCTTTGTCTGTCCATCATGTCTGGAGAAGAGATTAGAGGCCGAGAGCAGAGCCAGTGGAAAGAGGTCACGCATGTGTGCATATCTATTTCTTTTCCTGTCTTCCTCTCTTATTACTCTCCCCCTTGTTTCCATCAGTCAACTCTAACATCTCACCTCCTGGTGCTGGAATGGAACCAAGTACTTTTACTCAAGTACTTAATAACTTGAGCATTTTTTCATGCTACTTTATACTTGCACAAGATTTTGGAGACAAATATTGTACTTTCTACTCCACTACAATTATTTGATCAATTTAGTTACTAGTTACTTTGCAGATTCAGATTATTAATACAAAATGAAACTAACAAATCATGATGTGTTGTTATAGTTTCATCTACCTTAAACATTAAACTAACATTAAAGTGACGTACACACTAATGTATCACTAATTATAGTCAAGTAATATAATAAATATTTTTCTTAAATGGGCCATTCTGCACAATGAGTACTTTTAGTTTTGCACCATAAATATATTTTTATTGCTAGTACTTTTGGACATTTTGAATGCACTTTTACTCTCTTACATTTTTACGCTGCAGTGTTGCTACTTATACTTAAGTAAAAGGTCAGAATACTTTTACCACTGAACTCAACTCGTGTGGTGACCCCTTGCTTCTGGGAGATATACAATTTCTGGCTGCATCCTTCCACACTGTGTGAACTGACCTCACTGACCGTCTGTCTGGCTCAGCACTTTATTTTGGTCGGGACCGGCCGGACAGATCAGCTTGAGCATAGAAGCGAGAGATGTAGATTGAACATGATCATCGACAGCGATGGTGGTTTTTGCTTTTTAACTAATTGCCAGGGCTCTGACAGTTAAATCTCTCGCTACATGTGGCAATAGAGAAATTGAACTCCCTCTGGAAAAGAGCGTCATCCTCAATATGACTGCAAATGCTTCTCAGGTTTGTTCAATTTGTAGAGGGGGAAAAAAAATCACAATTGAATGTGTCATAAGCAATATAATCTGAGGCAACCACAATCATTTGAGTGTTTAGCTGACATCATTTTAACCAGGTGGTAACAATGATTTCCATCCACTTTGTGGCTTGTTTATTAGGAAAGATCCGTTGAAGTTCGTTTTTGAGTTGGATGTACGTCTAGGAATTTAAAATCTATGTCCGCCCCCCAAACATGTAAGCCTTAATCAAAGGTGCTGACAGAGGAGTTTTTGTGTGCATATACGTGTGTGTGTGTGTTTGTGTGTGTGTGTGTGTGTGTGTAGGAGTCATAAGTCCTAACAATTAATGGGGCTTTGCTGACAGGCAGGGAGGAATCTCCGTCAGGGGAGGAGGAGGATAGAGACTTGAACACCCACGCATATGTACATTAGAAAAACATGTACAAGATGGACACAGATAATGACCTATAAATATACACAGGCATTAGACACAGACGTGATCATGACAGCTCATGTCTGACATTATCTTTCATCATCCACTACTTTTTATTCATCCGGATCTTTTTTGACAGTTTTGCCATCACGTCTATAGACTATAATAACATTGTGCTCGATCTCAACCTGATCTGATCTCAACCGTTAACACATAAAGTGCAACATGACACAAGCGTCCAGTTGATCATGCAGATTGCAATTGAATCTTAAATTTAGCAAGATGATGTAAACCAGTGGTTGCCAACTTTTATGGCCTAAGTGTTTTAATGTTGATTTTGAAAGACTCGAAAGAGACAGATTCAAAAACAAAATCAAAGCAGAAGAGATCCTCACATTCAGTCCTTAGTGAGGGTCAAACTTCAAAAATGCTGGATCCAACACTTCCCATAATGCAACCTGATAGAGTTCATTAGTAAAACTGCTTCATTTATCTCATGTCGAGTTTATGTTGCAACCCCTTGGCACGGGCTGTGACCCGTAAGTTGGAAACCCCCCTGATCCAAATCACTTGTTTGGAGGGGAAACAAAAATGAGAGAATTCAAATTGTTTGTTGTAATGGCTCATTAAATAGAAAAATTGCATGCGTGTAAAAGTCAAAACAGAATCTAATAGATGTGTTTAGCAAACAAACTGGGTAACAATTTCAACCCTTTCTTTTCTCTTCAAACTGATGATGAGCAAAACAATGAAAATATGACTTGAAGCGTCAAACTCAAGCAAAAGAAAAACAACAGAGTGCTCCTTTAATACCCAAATTCCCCAGTCATACGACTTCCCTCGGATAAATTAAACATAGTGTCCGGTGTATACACATCCACCTCTTCCATTCTAAACACTTTGAGTCTTTCAGTTTCACCGGTGCCAGCCACAGCTAACCCCTCACCCTCAACAATCTGCTCGGACACTCCCTGCTTGATTAGATTTCCTGCTGCGGGTCAAAAGGATAGAGGTGAGGCGAAAGGTAGAGGGAGGGAGAGAGAAAGGGAAGAGGAGAACGAGGGCGGAGGAGAGCTTCTGCGAAGAGCGCACGAGTCAGCAGCTTTGCCCTCTCCGCTCGTCTCGGAGAAGAATATGGGCCACAAAAACACATTCCAGGCCTCTGAACATTCATACGATCTCTGTGAAAGCAGATGAGAGGGAGGAGAGAGGAAAGTGCACTTTACTCAAAAAGCATGAAACAGGGGGGAAGAAAGACAGGAAGACGGGTCAAGAACAGGCAACGATAAGAAGAGGGGGGGGCAGTAAATCATTAAAAAGGTCATTTGAAACATCCTTTTGAGCAAAGCTTTTCACTTAGATACATTATGCCTGCCTCCCATGGAGTGTCGAGGTCCTGAGTGGGAGAGATATGGACTCCTGCTGTTTTAAAGCAACTCACTCCGGTTCACAGTGTATCACTTCAGAGCATCCGCCCATGATGGATTCGACTCCTTGATGGGTGACAGATTCTCTTTTCCAGGTATTTAAATAGTTAGGATTCAACAGCATGGGGTGATTTTTTTTTTTCACCTGAAGGCTGTGTGTGCATGTGTGTGCGGATCCAATGTGTGTTCTTGACCTCTCTGACCAAGTGTGTGTTGCTGAACTCAAACCAGAACACACTCTGCTTTTTGTTTTGAGCTCCTTCAGGGAGAAAAATCTTACGTCTGTGTCCTCACATTTGTCATTCTGCGCCATTTCCATCGCTCAATTCTATAAAAACACAAGCAGTCTTGTTCAAATAAAATCCTAGCATCTACTGTTTGAAATCATCCTGAACCTCGCGAAGCCACTGAGTCAAATGTTTTGGGACAAATTTACAGCACGACAGTTAAAAGCCCGTTAACTACCTCTAATCACAGTAATCACAGCACACACACACACACACACACACCCCATCAGCCAGAGAAAGTGTGAAAGCAGCTGCTGACTGTAGTTCAGCAAGTTCACCCAGTAGCACACAACCGCAGCAGGTAGCGTTAACTGCAGGGCCGGGTTGCCCATCACTCAAAGGTGCGTTTGTGACGGCTGTTTTGCTGGCATTTAAAAAAGCTGTTTATTTATTAGACTAAAAAAGTCTACTACAAAATTTACATCTCCAATTTTCTCTGCTTTGCACAGCCATGCCTTTCACTATCCAGCATTAAACCTAAGAATTATGAAAACAACCTGTTTGGCTGCTGAGTTTTTCATCACATGCACATTTGCATACAAAGCCACACACTCATTCATACATCCAGTAAAGTCATATGAATAAAAGCTGTTCCCTCTTCCCAGTAGCTTTGCAGGATGTTATAGGTTGTTCCACTTGCAGCTGCACAGAGACAGGCCTTTGTCATGGCTCCATCCACAAATGATTTCTGACATGTTTAAGAGTGTAAGAGACACTCAGCTGATGCAGAAATGCCACAGCATGTCAGAGAGCTGATAAAGACATGTGCACACACACACACACACATACACACAGAGCCAGTGGCACCGCCGACGTTTAATGTCTTGCTGACATGAACCACGCTGCTGCTCTGATGTTTGGCTTGTACTGTATGTGATGAGATAGTGAAAGCACGTCTGTCACTGCGTGTGCTTTCGTGCTCCTGTATGGACCCTCCTGAGATTGTGTGTGTGTGTGTGTGTGTGTGTGCTCTTTGACACAAAGCAGCGTTGTGCTTTCGTTCAAACAGCCACTCAGAGATCAGTTACTCAGCACAGCAAGGTCAAAGGATGACATTGAGTCAAGCTGAAAGCCGTAACAGCTGACACCAGATATTCAATAAACCCATTTCACAGGAGACAGGATGCTGGTGTTTTTGCCTCATGCCATTTTGATTAGAAGTCAAATGCAGCTACGGCACAGACGTGAAATAATCAGATATATTGTGATTTATTTTTCTGATCAGAGACAGAAAACATTCGAGACTGGAATTTTCCTCAAATCTGGACGCTTGTGTCCGGATTTATCAAATGAGATGTTTTGACTGTTCTGTTAATTGTTGTGCTGTGTTGGCAGGCTGACCGCTGCCCATGGGCACTGACCTACTTCTCCAAAAGCTGCTCTTTTAGGCTGCTCACAATGATTTATCTGTGACCCGAGTGTGTGCGGAGCCTGTAGATTTGGTGGATTTTCTGCGTGAGTGTGCCACTCTGTCAGTGTGTCAGTGTGTCAGAGTGCACCAGGCAGGGACGGGTGACACAGTTTGCCCACGGCGGCCTGGCAACTTCCTATCATCAATCCCTGTCAGACACGTACGCATAGACGCTCAGAGGGTGTTGACAAATGCAACAAAGAGTCCATTGCCGTTCACTTGTGACAAGTGTCAAAGTCTCTAAACCACGCCCTCCGCAGTCTACTCTACTGTAACTCAGTCAGACAGAGCTCTGGCAGGAAGTCGACCTTTGACCCCGAGGTCATTGACCGTGAGACCCAGACACACAACAACAGGAAGCGCTCTTTTTTTCTCCGCTAAATCAGGCCAACAGACGCTGATCATGCACGCTCTTCTCCACATGCAGCAGAGCGGCAAGTGACCGCGGCATGACAGCGTTACAGAGTCAAAGAGACCCTCACCACCGGCCGGCCACAGGAAAACAACTCAGTCAGAAGGAAAGAACAATTAAGATATCATATTATCAACATCAGCATTGCCCACAGGTTTATTTTCTGTATCAGTATCATGTTTTTGCCCTTTTGAAAATGCAAAGAATGCTTGAATAAATACCAGATCCTCACAGCGCTCCGCCGCAGACGACGAACGACGAAAGCCAAATTGACTTTTGACCTGCGAGGGCAATAACATTCTTTCATGTGGAGAAGCCGAGTCGATAAGAGGAATTCCCACTTAGCGCAAAATCAACAGTCAAAGTCAAAGGGTTGACACATTGATAGACAGGCAAGCTGAGGGAAAGCACCCAAAACATCCCGACTCAAAGATACAGAGCTGTGTTTTTATGCTTCCTAGATTCTGATGTGGTGACACAAGGAAAAAAAATCTGACATGCTTAATTGAATGTTTAGGCATTATAACTTGGCCAGGTTGTTCCAGAAGGAATCCAAGCGAGTGTGTTTAGACAGTTCTGCCATTCGTCCGTGGGGTATTAGCCGGGTGGGAACATGATCCTGGAAGCTGGGGAGCATCAGAAGCCATTAAAGGGAGGTGAGGAAAAACAGATCACAGCCTCTGGACAGCGTCGCAGGCCAGTGAGTCCAGGATGGAGGAAGGGAAGGAAGGAGAGGTTCTGGTGGAGGTAAAGAACGATGATATGCTGCGTGGGGGGGACACATGTGACATTCAAAAAAAAAGTTGTAGAAAAAAAATTGTAGAGTGTAGTTTGGCTACTGATGGAGAAAGAATTCAATAATATTTTAAACTCAGTCCGACATGTGTGGAGGAATGGAAACACCCATCTGGCAGAACAAGTGAGCGCAAGTGCTCCAAGTCATTGACACAACTTAAATTACTCAAAATGCAATTAAGAGTATGTCCAAGCCGTGCCATGCCAGAGGAACAAATTCAAAAGACACCCAATAGGAGGATAAAACACCAACATAACACGAGACAACATTTCAGAGGGTCTCCGAGGACGGCCGAGCGCTAAACTGCGAAGTGCAAAGTTCATTCTTGAAGCGAGGCGGAACCGGCGCTCGCGATGAGGTCACGGTCGCTTTCCAGGATGAGGACATGCAAACAGCTGCGGCCGCTGACCTCGTCCTCTGGCCGTCGCCGCTGCAGCGGTGCTTACACAATCCCAGCGTAGCTTTGCGAGAACGCTGGGTTTGGCACCGGCAGCTGGCACGGCCGCACGCTAATGCAATGACAATGGGAGAGAATTCATATGTGTGTGATTAAGCAAGTGTACTGTCGACTGGAAATTGCACACGCACATCAAAAAGAGGAGGTTTTTATGGGAAAAAGCAGCGTAAATCACCTTCAGTCGACCACTAACTATCAAAGTCATTTAACCATCTTTCATCGTTCTCTTCAAACGCGACCAAAGTAACCAACCTGACTCATCGTGCGACCACTAAACATGTAAAGCTCCCTCTCTCGCTCTGTCATTCCGTTACCAGCATGCTGCCTTTCAGCGCCGGCTGCCCTCGCTGGAAAACTCCACCGTCAGCGCTTCGATGGGCGCACACACGCCCGAAGACACACAAACACGCGGGATCGCGCAGATCGTCTCCAGATGTCTAATTGGAGAGAGACATAAATAGGGTAACAATGGCGGAGGGGAGAGTCACAGAGTCAAGCTGAATCAGATGAGAGGCTCATGGCGGTCTGTCTGTGCGGATTAACGATCGCTGACACACACACGTTCATACGAATGCACGAGCACGCTCACTGCAAAATCTGACACTTTATATACAATCAGTGGTGGAGGAGGGAATCTAATCCTCCTTGTTAGCTGCTCATTTGACATTTGAGGATAACTCATATATCATAAGTGCATATCAAAAATTATATGGAGCAAAGTAGAAGATTAAAAGTTGCATAAAAATAGAAATGCTTACGTAAAGAAAGCCACTAAAAACTTGCTTTCAAATCTTATGCATTTCTTTATAACCTTTAATCTTTGTGACTAAATATGCAACAATCATAGTAAAAGTCTGAAGGAAAAGTCTTTAAAAATGTGTTTTAACTTTGGCAGAATTCACAACACCGCTCATGGCGAGAAGCTCATTGAGAAAATAGTTTTTTAAGGCCTTTGAAAACTTTTGCAAAAGTCTTGAAATGTGCAAATAAGATAGAATAAGGAGCCTTTTAATTTCATGTTTGGGAGTGACAATCTCTTGTGCATTTTCACATCATGCATTGTTATAGTTGCTTATTCTTATCACACATGAAATTGCACACACACACGTACAAAGACATTTAAACACAGCCTGCCGGTGACGTTAGAGATCACGCAGGGGTCAGTGTGAAGGGTTATCTCTGCGAGCGTCCGGCTAACATCGCAGGGACGCTCTCACAGATCCTATCAAGACAATGAACTCTCCATCAAAGACCCGCATGGCTGGACTGTCTCTGCCCGTATCAGACTCCCTCCTATTAAACATGATTGCAGATGGTTGCTGCTTTTAAAGGCCTCCTCCCAGGGACCTCGTCACCCTATTCAAATTTCTATGAAAACATTCAGCCAGACAAAACCACAGTCGACGTAGGACGGAGCTGTGACTCTACTGATGCACGGCTGGGCCTTTTTTAATGGGCAGGAGACATTTGGTGCATCAACATTTTCTGTAAGACAAGACTGAAAATGATGCCATTTAAATGGATTTTGGTGCCATACGTGTAGACAGATGCTCAAACTGACTTTGCATTTATTTTATGCAATGCACAGCACTTTAAAGACCCTGTCCTTAACTTTTCACACAAATAATTGGTCGGCTTTTAAACTCATCTTTGATTTGATTTACTTCTTGTTTAGTGCTGGTACTTGTCCATTATTTTAGAGAATGATAGATAGCAACCTTTTGCTGACACTGGATTACAGAATGTACCTTGACTTCAGACATCATCCGAATTGCTATTTAAATACAAAAATGATTGTAGACGCTTGAAGACGTCTTTTCAGAACCTCAGAAATTGCTTGGATGATAAGTTGATTGAAGCCTTATTTGAATATCATAATCTGGATGACTTCAAATTGTAATTCCTTACAGTACCCATGACAGAATGACTGATGTTAAGCTGGGTAGGTTGAACACCCTTCATACAATTTCTGCCTCCGGGCCTCTAGAGGCTCTTCTTCAGTAAAAGAGAACAAAGACACAAAGAGTTACATCATGAAAAGAGAAGACAGGGAAGAAGGAACCAAACTTCCTTTTTATAACAGGCGCAGTTACCGTAAATGGAAATGAGGACTTGGTTAAGATAAGCTCATCTTTTATTGATTGGCGGAGGAAAACAATAGCAGTGGTGTCAGGTGGAGGTGAACAGTGCTACCTGACACCATGCGGTCATTTGTTGTTTGTTGTCATTGGGTATCAGGTCAAACTCACATAGCACCTTTAAAGCCAAGTTCAACTGTGTTAGAACATGCAAATCTAATGCGAACTCACACCTCATATCCTCATTTGAAGTTGGATCGCACCATCATTTTTATACTGGGTCACGTCAGTTTATGGAGCTGAATCAACCGCTGTAACATGTTCCAGCTGTGTTTCCCCCTCAGCTCCATTCTGACTCGTGCGTTTTCATGTAACACTCGACAACATGCCATCCCGAGCTTTTTAAATGTGGGTCACGTCTGCGAAAGAAACAAACGAAAAACAGGCAGGAGAGTTGACGGCCACATGGAGGTAGGAAGGAATGATGGATGGATGAAATAAAGGAGAGGCACGTGGGTAATGAGAGCAGGATGTCTTCTGACAGGCAGACGGAGGGAAAGAAGGACAGGGGTTGAGGACGGATAAGGCTAGACCTCTTCCTTTGTCCCCCCCCCCTCACCCCGACGTGGAGAGAGGACGGACAACCTGCCAGCTGAACGTCATCTGGAAAGCGTTTTTGTCCGTCCTTAACAGATGTGGGGCAGCGTCTGACACAGGTTCGGGAAGAGGAGGAGGAGAGAGAGATGTGAAAAAAGAAAGAGGAGATAAAAGGAGGGAGAAAGAGGAGAGAACAGGCCCGATATCACATATCACTGTGTGTCTCACCATTTTCCTCCCTGGATGGGAATGAAAAGCATTCCTGAGACCACCATGGCCTCTTTAAATGAGAGTAGCTTTGGTGGCGTTCCAAACCAGGGACCCCCTGTTAATCCTTCGTTTATTGACAACATGTGCTGGGGTGGGAGAGGCCCGTGACTCCTGCAGCTTTTTAAATCCTGTTTGCACGTATTGTTTGTATTGAATATTGACAATATCAGTTGATCTGTTGGTTATTTTTCTGATGAATCAATCCAGAAATTCCGAAAAAATGTCCATCACAATGTCCTGGAGCCCAAGTCAATGTGTTCAAATTGCTTGTTTTGTCAGAGCAACAGCACAAAGATATTCAGTTTATAATAAGTTTCCATCCAAGTGTAGTGCAAATTATAGCTGAATTTGCAGAAAATCAGCAAAGGAAATTGCAAATTTATGCATTTAGAGCTTGTAATTTTCCCGTCTGGTGTCATTATACCACTGCAGGAGAAGAGGACTTAACGAGACGTCATTAAGAGAGCCAAGGAAGTCGAACGTTCATTTTATTAAAAGTGAGCTTGTTGATTATTAAAGTGGTTGTCATTGATCAACACATTGAATAAGCAACATTTTCCACCTAATTAATATGAAACTCCCTTCCTCCTTTCATCCACCTCTATATTCTATAATCAGTCCAATGTGTTGCATGCTTGTCCACCTTCCACCTGTTCTTAATAACATCGTCTTACATTTATCCTCCGATGACTGAACCCCGTGACCAATCACGAAACAGCACCCGTGAACGACATCTCCGTGGCCGCCATCTTCACCGCTCAAGGCGGAGGGACGTTCTTTTGGCATTCAGGACAGTCCGGGGGCAGTCGGGGCCAGGGAGCACCTCGCACGGCACATTTTTCAGCAGCTTCCAAGAAGACCAAACCAGAACCACATGGCGGGATTTTTTCTAAGAAACTACCCCGTGGAAGCACCTACATTTTTCACTGTCATCCACGCTGTGAGTCAAGCTCCAACGTGCCCCGTAAATGTCATATAGGTGTAATGTGGCATTTTTTGACATAGAGTGTAATTAGGAAAAATGTCAGCTTGATTCCCTCGTGAAGGCGACTCTGGGTCATTTTAGATGTTATAATATGCTCATGTCTGATGCATGAGTGCTGCTAATTCATTTAAAAACACTAATGTTGAATGATATGCTGAGAATGACTCATATGACTAAAAGGTTCATTTCCTTAAGTTGATTTACCTGATTTATTCAAGTCAGGGTTTATATTTCTTCAAATGTAAAAGTTGAAGTGAAACATAGCAAATTCGCTTAGTGATTTCTGGAGCGATGGGAGTTCATGAGACGTGACGTCCGACAGTGTTTCTGCTAACTGAGGTTTTCTTATCCTGACAGAAGATTTCTAGCTTCCATGTCTGTGCTTGTGGACCTAACGCAGATCAAACACAATGCTGCCGTATTGATATTGGCTCGGCGAGTGTGTGAAAGAGGAAGCTGCTCCTGTCACCGGGGAAGAAGAGCGGTGTGTACAGTCTGCGTGTTTCCATACGTGTGTGTGTGTGACCGCAGAAGGATCTCCCTGGCTGCTGCTTAAAGGATCCTTCAGCAGGGGGGGACCCTCCCTTCCAAGCTTTCCGCTTCCTCGCCCCCCCACACCCTCCAGACCTCCACCCAGGCCTCGCTGGCTCTGTCGCCCAGGGATGGGCAGCCGTTCCAGGGCAGAGCTCGCCGATTGTTCCCCTGTGTTATTCTGACATGGTTCTTCCTCCGAGAGGGCCAACGCAAGCATTGAATATATCAAGGGTGTGTGTTTTTCTTAGGCCGTGCACGATTGAGTGCGTGTATGCGCGTGTGTGTGAGAGTGTGTTAACTCCCATTAGTGCCCGCTGACAGGAAAAGAAAATGACCGTCGTCTTCGTCACATTCATTAACCCTCGTCCCTTCCTATTGTTCAGCCTCACACGCTGATCCACAGCGATGAGTTGTCTTTACAGAAATCGGATAAGGACATGACTTCATAGTGTGTGTTTGCGTCTGTGAGTGATTGCTGACTCATTTTAATACGTTTGAGCAAATTCTTCTTCCCTCACGTGCAAGTTCTTTTCCAACAAACAAAGGCTTCCAATTGCACTTTGCATTTACTTAATTTCACTTCTTGGACACAAATAAAATTTTTGCAGCATGCGTGTGTCTTTGACTGATGCGTGTCTCAAGGGCAGCGACGTAGGTGGCTGCAGACTGATGGACCGCTCGAGATGCTGTGTGTATTTTTCAGTAAAACCCAAGGGGGGGTATAGAGGCGCTGCGAGCCCTTCCACCTCTGCTTCCTCACACCACACATGCCACCTTAAGGGAAACGTGTGCATGTGGGAAATGAAGCCGCTTAACATTCCACCTCTCACACCCATGGAAACCAAGGACAAACTGTTTCTCTCTCTTTTATGAACACCACACACACAGGACGCTTAATGTATGTGCAGCTAAGTCAAAATATAGAATTTGAAAGCTTATTAAATCTAATGTATTTACACTTACAATGTCAATTTTGCTCATTTTTAAACTAGTAACAGTACATCAATTACTTTTTAAGTGTAAGTGCATCTGGGCTGCATTAAAGGAGCAAAACAGCCTCCCTCTCTTCTTTCTGTAGCCCTCCAACCGTCAACAGGCCGCTGAGGTCTACGCACAAAGACAGGCAGGGGTCAAGGGTCAAGCGCACACACATCATCACACACATGCACTTTTCATCCATGATAACAACATCGGGCGTAAAAACAGGGCAAATTCCCTCCTGACCTTAAACAAAACATCCCCAGTGACCATCTCGCCTTTGATAACATGACTGATGAGTGATCTCTATGTGAGCGTGTGTGTTTGGGTTAGTCTCAGTGTGTGTGCAGTGTGTACCAAGGGGGCTGACTGTTCACATGGCTCATCAGGTGATGTATGTTGCCGGCTACCTGCGGTGCAGCTGCAGACTGTTTTGGAGTGCAGGCCTGGCCTCAGAGGTAAAAACACACTCACACTGGGGAGTGAGAATAAACCCAGACACATCACAAGAATCTGAAATGCACACACACACAGAAGTAGAGATTTTCTTCCCCACGTGATTCGCTGGATATACAGAAGACAGTTACATAATACAACAACAGCTTCTCTCTCACCGAAGCCATAAAACTGAAATATCATTTTTTGCCATTTTATGACACAAGATAGTGTGTGAGCAAGTCCAGAGCTTTATATGTGATAAACAAGCATTTGGGAGTTTCTGGTTTACTGTGTGGTCGCGATGAAAGATATATCGTGGTAAGTAAAGTTTCCACTTCACCGTCAATCCGTCAAGACATTAATCACAGATTGCTGAAAAGGGTGTGTGAAGAGATGGCGATAAATATTTATGGGTGTGTATGAGCATCTTGAGAGTGAAATAATAAGAAGTGACAATATGGAGGAGGGTATTTTTAGCGGCACGAGAGCTGTTTTTGACTCCTTGCCGATGATGAAATTGGAGAAGTTAGTTGATAAGGAGCTGAGCTGTAGCTGAAGAAATCTGCTCTCACTATGCTTCCAACTCAATCTGACAGAACTTAAAACACAGAGTGTGGCAATGTGGAAAAGAGGATTGAGCGGATGGGAGTGCAAACCTGGCAACCAAGATAATGGCAACATGCTTCTTTCTACACACAAAGCTTTAGGTAGAACATGAGTGGCTGCATGGATATACACACACACCTCCACACACAAGCTCAAAATTACACCTGAACTATTCAGCTGCTGGTGTGACTTCAGTCCAAAAGAAGCCGAGCCCAGAGCCAAAGAACACAGACTGTGTAGAAACAGCCGTGTGTGTGTGTGTGTGTGTGTGTGATGGGTTGGTACCTGATTGCAGGAGCATGAATAAGCATTTCGTGCATGTGCTCCACCGTGTGCGTGCCTTTGAATCAGAGATCACACACACACACACGGCGGCGGTGCCGAGCAGTGCAGCAGGTCAGGAGTGTGTGTGTGGGCCCGGGCCCCGGACGGCTGAATAATAATGTCAACGGGTTGATGTGGTGAGGCCTGTCATGAGAGCGCTGTAGGTTCGCGCCGTCAGCTGTGCTTCATCAGGGAAACCCTCACCGCCAAACCTCCCTTCTTCCTCCCGGGCTCCCGCTCTGCTCCTCCGCTGCTCTGTTTTCTGACGGGCTCTGTTCCCCTGTGATCCTCCATCTGTTTCCCCTCGCCTCCACGCTATCACCTTTCTGCTTCTTCCCCCTTTTTTTATCGGCTCTTTGCTGTCATGCTGGTCAAATTGCTCCTGTCTGACTTTTTCTCTTTAGTCTTTCAGCAAATGTTAATTAAAAGTTGCGGAACATCAAAATCAGCCTCCCACCTCAAATTTCCATCTCTTATCCTCTTTCTGATTAGCACGTCTTTAAACTCTCTGTACTTCTCAGTTCTTGCACCTTCAGACCTCAATTCATTGCTGGCGTCCACGTCACTTTTTGCCAGATGCTCCCAACAACGTTTGATCTTGCTCTTTTGATGCATCCACCCTTCGCACTGTATGTACATGTGAGTTTTTCAGGACCACAGCAGAGAAAAGGAAGGCCCGGCCCTTTTTCTTTTCCCAGAGGACGTCGAAGGCTGTTTTTCTCACGGTGGTCTGGGCCGAGCCGTAAGCTGGCACGGCTCGGCATGGGTCAGCGCAGGAAATGGCTGCCTGAAACCCCGCGAGGGATTCTGGCCAGTTCCATTTCCTGTCAAACATCCTCCCAGAGGAAAGGAGCTCCAGGACAGAGACAAACCTACAGGAGAGGAAAGTGGACTCACGAGACATTTTATTTGAACTTCATGCATGAGTATGAAAAAAAACTTAGGTACTTCTAGTTTATAGCTTTGGTTCATTTGCTCTGATCGTTGGAACTTTTTCTTTTACCGACTCCTTTAAAAGTTCACAAAACTCCCAAAAAGTCCTCTAATCTAAATAACAGAATGACTGAAGTGCAGACAGGGGCAGGTGATGAAACTTAGATGACATGGATCATCTGCAGAAGGTGAAAGTGAAAGTCTTTTACTCCAACAGTCGACAGAAACCACTGTTTTCATCAAACCCTATTACAAAGATGTGGCAGATCAGAAAAACCTCATGAACATTTGTGACAATCTCCTGTTGGAGGCCTTGTTGGGAAACATCCGACAAAAAATTAAATGAAAATTTTTAACACTGAGGTTTTGTTTCCGTGTTCCTACTGACATTTAAATAAAAATTCCAAAGCAGTGAGCAAAACACTGAAATTCCATTCACCTCCATTGTATCGGGGCAGAGGCACTGGAAAAACAAGACCTGCAAAATTAAAAGTGAAACAATATTCTTGACTAGAGCCATGTTGTTTTTTTTTCATTGTTTGAGTTTGGCTGACTCTTTAAAAAGCTTATTTCGTGTCAGAATCCACAAATATAGTGGTCTGGAGAGTTACCACTAAAATAGATGAAAGTAATTCATTTTAATTTACAGCATGTGACACAAAATCTCCACCGCACCCATTAAAGTTTGGAATAGATTTAGACGTGTTTGATTGAAGACTGTTCTGGCGTCAGAAAGAAAGATCTATTAAAATGATGCGATGTATCACAGATACTGTTTTAATGTGACATGTTGGAGCTCTTCCCACAGGTATATTTATGGTATTGTATTATCAAGGTCTTATATTACACCAGGCTAAATTCTTCTCTATCAGATAACATTACACCACAAATCCTCACTGCTGATAACCCGAAACATCCCTGGATGTTTTCTTGGGGGGACAGCGTCTTTGTCTCCGCCAGGGTTGAGCCGAATGTTTGCGGGGCATGTTCCACTATCTCCTACCGCCGCCTGGGTGTCTTTCTCCCCGGCTCATGTTTTTTGGGCGCGGGCCAGGCGAGACGCAGGGCAGAGTTTGCCGCTGCGGTTTTGGGTCATGCATTCTCTCACACGGCATTCCAGACAGATCTCCTTACATCCACACATTTTCACGTCCTTTTCTCTCTCCCTCTATCCTCCTTTCCTTTCTTTTCGCCTCCGGGGCAGAACCGCAAAATCACTGGTTGCCACAAATAGACTGAGCCATTTGTTTCAGCCGCTCTGTTTTGTTTCTAATGTACATATTCAAAGCGTTCATTCATGTTCACGGGCCGACAAGGGAAGATCCAAAATAAGACGATCCGCCTTTTCAAAGCTGTGAAACTTCCAATCACAACATGATTGCTGTAATTTGAAGCTTCATTTGGACTAAAAAAACTATATGGGCTGCAGTTATAACACCGCAGAGCACAAGGGAGCCACGGATTGACGAGGAAAGCCGTTTTTAGTTTTATGACGTGCTAATGTCGAGGAATGCTATTCGGCTGGCTATTAAGAGCTTAGATAGGAAAAAGGCCCTTTGGTTCAGGAAAAGAAAAAAATTTCTCGAACAGAAAATGTGAGCAGCGGGATGTCGTGCAAGGTCAAGTTTAAACCATGAGCCCAGAACATCGGCACATAACTCGCTGAATCTCTCCTCTGAAGGGGTCGAGTTCGTTCTCTTTATTTTGAGGGCCTTCCTTATGGTGAAGGCAATCATCAAATACTAAGACAAAGCAGAGGGAATCCAAAAGACAAATCCGTGACACATTTGTTCAGTCAAGAAACTGCCACATGTAACACTCGCATATCGGACTTCCCAAAAGTTCCTGTTTTCCACGAAGAGCGCCGTCACTTTGGCGAGAGTCAGAGAACAGCGGGTGCCTATTGTGTCTGGGGGTAATTCATCACAGAGGGAAGGTAATGAAAAGCCTGGAGGGGACGTGAGGTGTGACTGTAAATCTAAGCCGAGCTGCAACAAGCTGCAGGCCGGGGCACTAAGTCAGCATGGATGTGTCTGTCTGTCAAGAGTGTGTGTGTGTGTGTGTGTGTGTGTGTGAGCGCGTGTGTGTGAGAGAGAGAGAGAGACAGTCGCTCTCTTCTAAATCTTCCTCCAGCTATCTTTAATTCCACTTCAGCAAGATAAAAAAAAAAAAATCCTGTTGTTAAGAGTTACCTGCCCACAACATTCTTACATGTACCATTTGCATAGATCAGTATCTGATGTTACGGTGCTCATCACTTGATATCTTTCCAGGGTATAATAACAAAATGCAAATAAAGACATCACAAGGAAACCAGAGAAACTCTATAGAACAAAATGGAAATTAGTTACAACACAAAAAAGTGACACTTTAAACTTAAACCAGTAATTATTAAAAAGTTAAGACTAAAGCCAATATCTAATATTATATCTAATATGTAGCCTACAGTTGAAAGTTTTTCTGTATTTGCATCTCTTTATTCCGACACTTGTGTGTTTTGCTGTTTCTTGTTTCTTTCTAAATGCAACATACTTATTGTGAAAGCGGTGAAGATTTTCTATTCATTTGCTTGTGTTTTCTTGCAAACAAAAAAAAAATGTCACTTTACATTGAGTGTCCACCAAATTCTTGAGGCCTGAAAAGTGCATTGAATGCACTTTGAATTGAATTTCCTGCGTTGAAAATGAGCAGTTGAGCCTCGGTGTGCTGGTGCTCAGTTCTGATTGCAATTATGGTTAACATCCACGTTTCCTAGTTAGTAGTCTTATCTCTCTATCTTGCATCCATGTGCATGATACAAACAAAACAGGTACCAACTCGTAAAAACACTGCTCAACAGCACTTATGTCAGTTCCAAGAAGTCTGATTAGAATCTGTGCAGTGAGACTTTACTCCAGCAACAAAGAGTTGTATAATGCAGGCAGCAAGAAGGAGGTTCCTATTTTATTACGTAGCTCCTTTTGAAATGAAACACTTGGGCTTTTCATGAATCACAGCTCTGGCTTGGATGAGGCCAAACGGACAGAAACCGCACAGAGGCTTTTATAAATGAGGTCCCAGCAGAGGATAGTGAGGTTATAAGCCTAGATTTGGACCAGAGAAGCGGACCCTCCCTCCAGTCCTCAGAAATGTTTCCTCTGCTGCTACATATTATGAATACACGACGGGTCACAAATCCTATTTTTCTTCTCCTGTTCAGCTCGGCCCTGACGGACCTTTCGCACTACAAAGTCAGTAAAATATGCGAGGGATTAAAAACAGACTCACAGGCCACAGCCTAAAAAGTTTGCCCTGGCCAAAAAAACCATAAACACACGCCTCATTCCATGACACCATTGCCCACCCCGTCTTCTCGGCTCTCCTCGCAATCCGCGGATTTTTCCAAAAGAATGCCAACAGACTGGAGTCGTGTCCTGACAGCGGGGCTGCAGTCGCCAATCGCAGCCCTTTTATTTACTGCTCAGGAATACCAATGTGTCATTACAGGAGGCTGTCAGATTCCTCTCCTCCGCCTGCTCTATTAAATAAGTGGTTGTTGAAAGTTGACGGTTGTAATAAGGGCATCTCAGGGCTCGTGTCTTCCAATGAGAGCTTGCAAATATTTCACCGCGAGCGAGTGACGTTTACAGGTGTGCGCTTGTGAGGGTTGTGTTGTAAAAGAGGCGAGGCAGACAGCTGATATATGCTCTTCTCATTGTCAATAACAAAGTAGTCAGTCATACCCTTAAAATTCCACTTGTGGTTGATTTGATAACACTTCTAGTCATTGCTGGTTATGAAAGTGCATTTTAATAATTAAGAGGTCTGTTCAAAAGCCTTTTCTCTTGTAACATTAAAAGTGAAATGCACTGTATGAAATAATATATAATAAAGCCCAAATATAAAATCTGTGTTGCTTTCCCAAGTATGTGAGCTAAGCAGTGCTATGTTGTATGTCACACTCATAACACTGGAGTTCACTAGCTCCAAGCTGCAAAACACGTCAGGAGGCTGACGTTTTGCTTGGAACATGCAACTTTCAGCCTTTTGACTTATAGCACCATATCATGCATGCAAACATAAAGTGCATGTTAAAGACGCTTTTGCAGGCTTCTTGTTTTAAAATGACAAAGTCCCAAACATGAAAAGGTTTTGATTAACTCGTGAAGCCAACATCAGCCGTCTGCAAGCAACAGTTGCAGGCGACAAAACTGATGGTTGCGAAACAAGAATCCTGCACTTATCAATCATTGTGAAATCAAGGACTTGTTGTTGCAAAAACTATGAATTTCGAATCGTAAATCTGCCGCCATTATCACAATTTTGCGCAAGAGCAGAAGCTTGAAAGCTAAGGGGACTAATGGCAGCCATAATCAAAATGGGGTTTGATGTAATTGTAACTGTAATCAGAACAAACTAGTGAGAACCACCTTCTCATGCACAAGTAATAACTATTGCACAACCACTGCATGACTACTGTGGGTAAGTGATCAGATTTAAAGCAGTTGATCCCTGGACTTAAAAGCTCAACTCAGCTTTACCTGTGCTCACTTTCACCATGTAAAATCTGCGCACGCTGATTGGTGCCAAGTCGAGGCTTTGTTTTGTACCCTGTGAATGTGTTTGTATGCTCCCAGCTGTGCGTGTGTTGGACTAAGCCGTAACTCTATAGAGCACCTGTCCGCCCTCAGGTTCTCCTTTACTCCCAGCTTTGACTGACATTGTCAGATTAAGCTGTCAGATAAAGAGAACTGTGACAACATGTCAGACTGTAGTAAATACTTGGAGCACAGATGCTGGGAATGCAGTCCCCCCTATCGAAGGGAAAAGGGCGTGGGTGTAATTACACTAAAAATGACTCTGTATCACACTTTAATAACACATAATTACAGCTGACATTTCGGCACAGACACACATGGTTCATGGGAGGATTTTCATTGTCCTTCAACACTGACTCTTTTTTTTTTTTCAATTTTGACCAACTGATTGAAAGGGAAAAATAAAACCGTTCTATTGGCGCCAGTGAAATTGCAGAGAAGAATATAGATATGTGATCACATCATACATCATTCATGACATCTTCAGCGCCACTAATTGCATTTTAAGAAAAATTAGAGGAATGATATATCTCACCGCTGATTGCGTTTTCAAAAATTATACACGCAGGCTTAAGAGAGGGCTTTGTTGATAATTTGTTTCACATGTCAGCGTGTCAAGTGAGTTATTGGAGAAACTGGCGAGCGGATTCTGGAAGTTATTTATTATGTAAAGGGAGAGCGCGCACACGCAAAAGAGGATGACACACATTATCGTGTTATTGATTATTCAGACGCCCACATGTTGGCTTTGTCTTTCCCAAAGCCTTGACAGTAAATCTGACTTCTTTGATTTCATCTGAAAACAGTAAGCAGCAAACTACACATGAACAGTTATTGAGAATTCAGGCCTCAAGATTTAGTTCCTGACTGTGTGGCAAAGCTCAGCATTGCTTTGTTTGGTGCATGTGATTCTAAGCCTGATATGTAATGCACACCTAACAGTACTGAAGGCTAATGTGTGAGGCTATTTATCGACCAACCCAGTTTCTCTGTTTATTTTCCCTTCTCTCTGCCTCTCTGACCACGGAGCTGTGCCAAATAGGTTTCTGCATCACAGTCTGTTCATCCTCGTTCCAGCTCTGTGACCCTGAACAACCAGACACAAAGGAACAAGGGGCTTAGGTTCTCCCAGTTTTGGGGGGCTACAGTGGAACCAAAAGCCCCAAACCTTGAGGATTATTGATTTCACTTTTCATTTTCAACAGTCTTGCAAAAGGACAATAGTTTCTTGGGTAATTTAGAATGAGGCACCTCACAGTAAGCGTGAATGTATGGCATCCAAATATGCATTATCCTAACATGATTTCAAAAATACATGTTCAATACAACCACAAATCACAGCCTCAAGTATCACAGTGTAGACAGATTAGAGCGATTATCTGTGGCATAATTAAGGATTTTTTTCCCAGCTGTACCCATTTTGTAAGACATCATGTGAAAAATGTTTTTCCTCAATCACATGTGTCTGCGTTGCACAAAAGTCTAACCTCTGGGTCAGAGACTGGGAAAGTCCCAAATAATTTAATGCTGAGACAATGTAGCCAGACTATACAAGATACCAACTCTGAGCAGAGGTTACGTGACTCTGCGCTACAGGAATGGGACGAAGATACCAAGAGCAGACAGGAGGAGGAATGGGCACTTGGAGGCCTTTCAGAAGAAGAGCATCTTCAAGTAGTCTGTGCTTGCTGGCTTTTTTTTTTGGCTCGCAGCACGGTTGTAGGGATGGCAACCATTATTGGGTCGCTTGCTAAGACATTTTGTAGATGCTCATGGTCCCCAGAGGATGATGTCCAGCTGACTCTGGTCATCCCTCAGGTTTTCCTCTGGTGCCACCATGACACTGACTTTCCTGGTTTTGGGTGTCTCAACATTTATTGGGTGGTGTAATCAAATTTGGATGCTTTATTAAAACTTTGGTGATGTCTGTAAACTGACATTATATAACTGACATAATTGATATTTCATTCTCCTAATTTGTAGGTTGTGTGATCATGTTGTGTATATGGCACCTGCGATGTGCTTGCAGCTTGGTGGGAGAACTTTTAAAAGCTTCATACAAAATACGTCATTTGCTCCAGAAAGTATTCTTGTCACGCAGAAATCAAGCAAAACTTTGTTGTTTAATCTCCTACAACTGTTATTTGTGTTTTGCACTTTAAAAGCACCTGCAGAAGAAACCTTTAAAATAGAATTCGAAATAGAGCTACAAGAGGATTAAGAAAGAAGAAAATAGGCTGCACAACCAGACAGAGATGCAAAGGGAAGGACGGAGACAGAGCCCAGTGGAAAGCTGGTTATTAGAGCATGTTGGTCTTGTTTTGATGAGGCCCTGCACTCTTAATGACAGACTGCTTTGGCTTCTATCAGTCGGCATCTCTCTCTCCCCCTCTCTCTCTCTCTCTCTCTCTCTCTGTGGCTTTCCCAGAAAACCACTGAGGTGAAACAGATACAGGCTTAATTGGGGTTTTACAATCACGTACACAGTGTGCAGCGTGCATGCACACACACGGAGCTCCGCGTCGCGCTGCTGCCTGAGAAAGCCAAAAGGTTTAGGCAGCGCCGGCGGGGAAAGCTCTTGTTTCATCAATCAAGCTCATTTATATGTTTGAGGACCGCATGTACTGCCAATAGAACCGCTAATCCAGCAGCAGGAAACTTTTTCCACACTTGAATAATAATATCAGTAGTAAGTTACATTGCTGGGAACGCTTGAAGTCTACCTGGATTCCACTATTTATGTGCCTTCTGTTGTTAAACTCTAGACACACAGAAATGTGCAAACCTGTGTTTACATGAGCACAGACAGCCTTTATGTGTGGAGATTATAAAGCTGTAGGGGGATCATCAACATGCCACAATAGTCTGGGAGGACAGGCCATTAAATGACAGAGGCGGCAACGCAGGCTGATGTGGATGTTTTAATACAGAGAGACAATGGAATGTGAGTAGCTCTCACCAACCGTCACTTCGTTTCTTTCTTTAAACACACTGAACCTGTCTTGGTCTTTCCTCCAAAACAGAATTACGCCCTATTATTCCCTGAAATGTTGACAGTGCTCATCATGATTCGTGTAACTACCACAAATGACAGGTTTCCCCTCTAAATGCCACACTGCAGCACGTTAATATGACGTATAGGGGGCCGGTTTTGGCTTTGCCCGGCCAGCTGACCTATATGAGAGGAGATTGAACGCTCAGCCTCTTGGCAGCGTCTGAATTTAGCCGACGAGGCAAAAGACAGCACGAGCCATATCCTTTGGGTAACGTGCCGGACATGGCGAATATAACGTGCTGAACATCAGCATGTAGATGTTGTGAGCATGTTAGCATGCTGGCATTAGCATTTGGCGCAAAGCGGCCTCGCAGACTTTCTAGCACACACTCAAGGCCTTCGCCATGGATTTAAAGAACATCTATAAAGATATCAATAAAAAACAGCTGCAAATTGGTGTTAATGTTTCACGCTAATATTTTCTAATTGCCCTGCACATTAAAGCACAATTAACTCAAAGTCCATCCACTGACTTTGATAAAAAATTAATCATGCAGGCAGATAAGGTTGGTTGATAATTACATTAGTGACCTTTTATATAGATACACTGAGTTCCCAACCGACTATAATTATAACGAGTATAACCACATTGTTTGCACGCATATGCATGCAGGTGTGTGCACCTCTCATATTAGATATCCATTGAGCTTTCAGGGGTTTTATATTTGTCAATAGCAGATCCAAGAAATATTTCTGAACGTGAGCTGCTCCTTCAAAGCCAGGAAACCACGAGACTCAAGCTTCTGAAATCACAAGTCGTCCAAAATCTTGACACCGTGGCCTTAAAAGAATAGTTTCTTTCTGATATATCTGCTAACAGCTGTTTCCAGTGGCTGCTGGCAGGGCTGCTGTTGTCGTGCCAATGGGGCCAATCACTGCACAGCATCAAGACAGAGTTAGTCACATTATGGGCAGACATGAAGATCAGGATGTTCTGCATTGTCGTTGGTGTTACTTGCTATTCCAATTATGACACGATGTACTCTTCTGTGTTATTTGCATTCCTCAGTGGCAGGTAGAGCTGAAATGGTTGACTCGGTTTTGTTTTTCTCAGCAATGGTCGGAGATGAACTTCATCACCTCATGATGTTGCGTGTGAGTCGAGGCTCAGCGGAATGACAATAGTATCGAAGACGTGATGGAAATGAGGCATTTATGTTTGTTTGATGCATTAATTTGAGGAGTCTCCTCATGGCTCCGGACAAATCTGATGTTTACATCTGCAGCAATTCTCGGTCTCTTTAGTGGAGAGGAAGCCACATGCAGATGATTAATTCACACACATCATGTATGTCATTATTAATTTGCTACCAGCGTGTCTGCAGAGGAGCTGTGCAGAGCAGCAGCTTCAGTGCTCCGGCTGCACAGGATGCGACTGAGTGCAGGTCAACCACATTTTGGCAACGCTCGGAGCATAAGACACAATCACTCTGCTTGTACATGTCAAACGGAAGAAAATAGACTTAGGGTGAAAAAGTATTCAGTACTACTTAAAGTAAAAAAGTAAAGTATATAGTCTTATTTATGTAGATCGGCCTTTTCAGAATATTATGTTATTGGGTAATAATAATTTTAATAATTACTGACGCATCAGTGTGTTCAACACTTTAATGTTGCAGCTGGTAAAGTATTTAATTTATCAGTTGATTATATTTTGTATTAATCAGAATTTGCTACGTAACCAGTAACTAAAGTTATCAAATGAACGCAGTGGAGTATTATAGTAGTAGAATATTTGCCTCTGAACTGTAGTGAAAGTCGCAGAAAATGGAAATATTCAGAGTACCTCAGAATTAAGTACAGTACCTGAGTAAATGTACTGGGTTACTTTGCACGGATGACTGAAGACTGTGTAGCCATGAGTCTGTTTCCATTTTACTAATTAATTCATCTTTAACACCAAAGAAAGACTAAAATCCATTACATGTCTCAAATGGAGCGGCATAAGTGGAGGTCTGAAAGTCCAATGAATACTCAGGATTGTTAATGAGGAAAATACCGTGCAGATAATGGAAGTAAATATCAGAATTTTAGAGCCGCATTGCAGTCGTTTAGCTATAAAATACAACGCTGCACGAGGTGTTGAGTGTGAAATGACAGTGTGAGTGTGTGATGAGGAACCCCAGCCCCACCTCAGCCCTCCTCCACCCGACACCTCACCCTGATTCTTTGGGTATGAGGTATTTAATGTGATTTAACTTGCATGCATGCACTCGATCATATACCTCCATCTGTCGACCTTGGGACTTGTTTAGTCACGTCAAGTACAGAAGTTGAGCTAAGCCTTGGAAGAGAAATTAAGTTCACACCCTAAACAAATAAGGAGAGGGTTTCACTTTAGATCACAAACTTTATCAGTATATACATTATAGCATGCACTCCTGCGTCGGACAAAAGCACCACAGAACGAGCTCAGATCAAATGATCGGGGCATTAGCCATGTGGACTGCCTCCAGGCTAAGTCAACTCCTACACCCTCATCCAATACACGTGAGATACCTTCAGTGTCCTCCGCGTACTTTAGCTCAACCCTCCTTCAGGACAAGACTGGAGTTGACTGTCACTGTGTCACCAGGAGCACTGCGAGTCCCAAAGGTGAGTGAGGGACATTTATTTTATCTATCCTTTAACATTCCTTTCACTAACAGTCAAAATTTGGCTCAGAACCATAAGCAAATAAAAACAAATTCACATCCACGGCTGAATGTCTGAAGCTGAATCTACTCCTCTCGCCTGACCTGTTTCTGCTTTTTTTTTTTTGTGCTGCTGCTGACTGATGATGATCCAGCACCTGAGAGGACAGAGGCAAGTTTCCACAGGTAGGAGCAAGTTTTTTATATGTGTATTGAGTAAAATTGTGACAAAAAAATGGCTGTGTGAATGTAATTTAACAGTATAATATTCAAACTGATGACTATAGGCGTCCCTAATAGTCCAAATCAAATATTTGATGTTCCTAATCCAGACACAGAAAACTTTCTTCTTTCCTGAGGTGTTCACCTTGTACATTCCTCAACTCCATTAAATAACCTACCAACACATACAACACCTGCACTTGTCACATATGATGAGAGTCTTTTACACAACCTTGACAACACGTTAACAACTATGATGGATGCGTAGCGAGGGAAAATGATGGCAATGTGGATGGACTTCATGTTCAGCAGGTTTGTTTTCCCGCACCTGCAGCTTCTGTGTCTCGCCACTCTATTGTATGTGTGACTTCCCTGTTCTACGTGGCGGCAACCCCACACCTGCATGACACAGCAAAATGTCCGATTATCAGGAGTCAGATTGTCATCAACAGGAATGTGATACAGCCACATGGGAATAAATGAAAACTATTGTCCTGAAGGTTAAAGTTGGACGAGCCTTTAAGACGGAGACTTCCAGATAATTACATCCAAAACAGTGTTACGCCAGAGAATCTCTCACTGGGGAAAACGGATCAAATTCAGTGGCAATTTTATAGCATTAATATATTAACCCATTGTTTTTTGCGTGAAACTTGTTCTAATGTTTGGCCTGGAGACAGCAGAGCGGTCGAGATAATTCAAACACGACCAGACTGGATGAGTTTGAAGAGGGTTTTTTTTCTCACCTTGCTGAATCCAAATTTCAAACAGGCTATTTTAGGACATGACCTCAGTTCATTACAATACAACTGAGAACATGAGTGCCACAAACACTGATGAATGCAAATAACTTAAATTCAGAAGTAATGAAGGAAATTTATTACTAATAGGTTGTATATGTATTAATATTAATGTGTGTTATATGCCGGCCAATTTGTTTCTTAAAACTTCTTAAAAATCTACATTTGCTGCTATTTGCTGTTATTGCAGTCTGGATGAGAGACTCTTTACTTCTCAATCATTTACACCCAGTGATCGTCAGCTTATAATGTTGAAGGATCAGGTAGATCATTTAAAAACTATATGATGAATAATCCTTGTTTTTCCAACAATACATGGCAGTAATATATAAATACATATGTAAGTAATTTATTCACCTATGCTTCACCCTGTGTCACTATGGCATGATGTCATTTGTGTTACAGCATGTGTGTTTTTTTACGCGGTCCCTTTTTAAATGCATGGGCTTTGTGACGCCTGCCAAAGTTAACCACAGATGTTTCCAAGCCTTTTCTCGTGTGATCCGACCACAGTGCTGAGGCAGCTACTTGGATTTGGCAGATGCTGTTTTCTGTCATCACTGTGTGGCGGTGGGATTTTGGCCTGTGTTGACCAATCTTCCCCTTTTGATGGGGGGGGGCTGGCAAGAAAATTGGATAGAAAAAATGTAACCAGAAAAAAAAAAACACGGACCCAGTGTTCCCCCCAACAGGACTGAACATTGGCCAAGATCCTCATAATTCCACTGGGTGTTCATGAACCATGGCTGTGTACAAATTAGCTCGTACAGCTGCAGGAGGCAGAGGTCTATCAGAGGATCTACTGTATGGTTCTTTGTGACCTTCCCATTATGGAAATGGCCTGTGGTCACATCAATGGAAATATGTTAGTCAGAGATGCTATCTGCTGTTGCTTGCTTTCATCAGTGTGCTTGAGTCAGTATCCTGGCGAGCGCTCGTTCATATCTCAGCAAAAATCAGATGGATTATCGAGATAATGATCATATTTTTGCTGGTGTTTTGCAGCATCTGGGCAGAGTAACTGAAAAATCACTGAAAATGTTTATTGCCAACAGTCGGCTGCATCTTAGCCAGGATGTTAAGAATCAGGAGTCCCCCAGCGCAACCACACCCAAGACAACGCCAAAAAAACGCATTTGAGTAATTTTTTATTTACAGATTTACAGTACAGTGTCAGTGTACCAATAAAATACCTGACTACTTTAATACTGAGTTGGTTCGGTGGAAGAAAACAAGATTACAGGGAACAAGGGAGCAACAACCGGGCCTTTAAAGGAAAGGAGAAATGGAATCTACTTGTATTTTTTTAATTTAATCATTAAAACATGTTTCATCTCTCTACTCCATAGTCTAAAAGTCGTTTTAAAGCCTTGCCCGCAAAGCCAAGTTTCTCTCTGGAAGTGCATCAGAATTCTTTAACCATACCAACACAACATGGTAGTTTTTTCCAAATGTTCCTCTGTGAACACTTTTAACGCAACACACTTCCCTTCTCTGCTGTTTACCTGTAACCTCGCCGGCCAGAGAATGAAGGGGCCCTTCCACAAATCCCCAGTGGAGCAGTGTGGCCCTCAGAGCCCCTTGACCGAGGCGCTTAACCTCTATTAAGTCTCTCGGCATCCGAGCGTATGGAGCGGCTGTCTATGGAATGCAGAACCTTTCCAGTGAGAGCTGCCGAGTCAACAAAAGAGCACAGTCGTGAAATAATCAGGTTATAATGGAAGTGATGGCCTGTAATGATATAATTACCTCGCAGGTACCACACAAGGTTGACATGCACACAAGAATGAAGATATGCGGGGTGCGAGTCACTGAAAGTCTATCAAATTATTATTTTTCTGGGCTTAGCAGCTTCCATCCAGTTAATTCATCAACTTGCCTTCAAAGTCTGAATCCTGCGGAGTTTCCTTCTTTAATTCTCCACAGGGATGAAAAACAGGAGTCTTTCTATTTGCTGTTAGTAATGGCGGAAGAGGGGGGCTTATGATTTGATGTTTTGAGTTAATCCAGCGCTGCATTCCTCCCTGGGGCAACCTCAGCCCAGAGTGTGAAGGTCTGGGTGCCTAACCCACATTATACAGCTGACTTGCTGGCTGGAGGCTTGACTTTCACATTCACTTCTGTTCTTCTTTGGCAAAATGAATCTTGCCAGTGATACAAGTTCAAATAGTCAACTGGTATCCTGTATAATATATTGTAAAATATAATATACAGTATATAGTTGTGAGCAGTGTTGAAGTTAGCTTCCTGACCATCACACTGGTAAACCAAGGTGTTAAATATTGTTGGATGCTTAACATAAACAGTGTTTGATTTATGCAAAATGAACACTGGTCATGTTGTTTAAAGAAACTGAGATTTCCATGTTTAGTTTTTTATTATAACGCTGGCAGTATCAAAGTATCACAGCTTGTATCGTGGTTGCAAAAACATCGCCGATGCGGTCTATGAGGGCAGACCAATCAGAGCGGAGTGTTCTTTTCAGGAGGGGAGGCTTAAAGAGGCAGGCAGCGTTCAGACAGAGGGTGAATAGAGGCGCTGCAGCGATGGACAGTATGAGAAAAATAATGTGTTATTTGAACATTAAAGCTTGCAAATATTTTCTAGCTGACACCCAAAAATAAAAGTATGAACCCGAAAATGGGCACAATGTGGGACCTTTAAGGGTTGATGCTACATGCAAAGTGAAATGATAATTTATTATTCCAACATCCCCACTTAGAAAAAGAACATGGTTAGCCCCTGACTTCAGCCTGAGCAACAGGAATCCGGGTTTGTTTAGTTTGCCCAGACTTGCAAACCTGGTCCATGACGGGCAAAGCCTGAATGGGTGAGGGAGAGGCAGGGTTATACTTACTTGCACTTTGTTGTAAAATGATTCAGACAAAGAGTCTTCACTAATCCATTTCAATAAGCGGCTACAATGAAGACTTGTGAGAATTCACATCTGCATAAACAGAGGTAAGTTCAGCATTAGGACATGACTAAAAATGAGTCTTTCTTGAGAATCACATTCTTTTTGCATGATTTCGTCTATTTAGTACCTCTTAAGCAAATAATTTGTGCAAATATAATGTGTGATCTTAATAACTTTGCACACTGTTGACTAGAGGATCAGCGATCAGGAAGTAAGTGCTTCAAGTCTGAACTATGTTGTATCAATTCAAGCAGAAAAGGGCTTCAGAAAATGCTGTCCTCCCAAGAATTCAAACTTTTGGAACATGCAGTCAGTACAAGCTCTATTTTTAGATTTCCTAAACAGCAACTGAATCAACTTTTGGTCTGGAGAAAAGTACAGTATGTCCTTCATGTACTCTGCTTACAGGCAGTTGGCTTCTTGATTGTGATACTAATGAAACCATCAAAATCTGCATCCATGAGGGGGATTTAATGGATTGTCAGTCTGTTTTTATAAATCACATTCTTGTGTATTTTGTTTGTCTTGGGTTTGGGAGTTGGTTCAAGCATGATATGAGACCCTTCGCATGAGTGATGGGTTGGAAAATGTGTCCGTTAATATATTAAAAGAGTAGCTCGGCATTTGGGAAATATGCTTATTCACTTTCTTGCCAAGAATTAGATGAGAAAATTGATCAAATTGTACAATTATCCATTCAGTAAATCATGTAATCGAGTGGAGTGGGGGTGCAATCAGTTATTGGTCCATCTGAGCAGCACAGAGAGAAAGTGCCTCTGAAAATATATGAGAGAATGTAAAGCACTTCCACCTATTTGTCGAAGCTGTTTACCACTTGTACAGACTGATACATTATAGAGGACACTAGTATAATATCAGTCTGCACGAGTGGTATGAGTTGCAAAGAAGCAAAAAAAATAAGAATTAAAGACGAAAAACAAGCACAGAATGAGATTAAGATAAATGACCTTAAGTTCCAGTGAAGCCCCACAAATCTCTAAAAGCAGCACCAACACATCAGCCCGCTGTGGTTAAGAGACTCATGTAGGGAATTGCCCCTCAAAACATTCCCATAAAATCTCCAGGAAAGATTATCAGCACCAAAAATCTGGCCCACCACAAGCCTCAGGAGAGCCCTGTACAGTGTGGACATAAGGCCAGAGGTGACATTTAAATGCCTCCTTTTTACAGGGTATGTTTTTCACACAGGTTGAGGAGGAAAGGGGTTAAGCCGCAGGAATGTTTACCTATTTAGGACATGGAAAGTAGAGTAGGGGAAGGAGGTAAGGAGTTAGAGGTCTGATGTTGACCACATCAGGACCTCCTCTTTCAAATGGTTCAAATGAGGCAGGACGACCATTTTAATTTCATACAGCGTGTTTGACCTGTGAGCTGAGGAGGCAAATTAATCCGTCTGGTCTGACTGCACAAAAAAATTAGAATCGTCCTCCAAATATTTAATTACATTCACCTTTCTGGTCTGATAGTTGGCAGACTGTAATCAAATGGATGGCCTCGTGTTGCCAAACATTCACACCATTGAGGTGCTTTTGAGCAAGTCAGCTGCAGGGTAGCCGCACTGTGCCGAACCCGACCTCTGACCTCCCTCAACGGGGTGAAAAAGAATATCTGTCGAGTAACACATGATAATTATTTCACTCGGTTCAAGTCGTTAAAACCTTTGTTAAGCTGTCAAACTTCATCTGCGTCGCAATTCTATTATTTTTGTGAATTCAAAATGAAAGCTTTTACTGGCTCGGCTTCAACTAGGCAGCCGTTACCACACAAAGAGCAGGTGATGCAGATGTGTTAAGGGAACTGTTCAACAGGTAAACAAATTTGTGAAGTACATAACACTCTATAAAACCACACAAAGCAATTTTAACATTTCTATCTATTTAGGGATTAACTGCTTTGTTTATGTGCAGTTTATTTACTGTACGTACAAGTGTTAAACTATTTCATTAACTTTAGGAAAAAGCATAGGTGGAAGGATTCAGTCTGTCAGCAAGCCAGACAGAGAATCCATTATTAGACTTATCTCCTTATCTCTGTATATCATATTACTAAATAATTAAATAGCCACTTGTGGTAAACCCCTTACCATCCTTTGTGCCACACATAAACAATAGCTTTTGGCACAAGTGATTATAGCAGCTCTTGTGCCACTGGAATTTTACGTTGGTAACCATTTCTCTAAGCCCGCAGTGATCCTTACATCAGGAGTGTGTTTGCATAGCCCTGTAACCTTAGATGTGTGGCTGGCACCTCGGCTGGCTTACAATGAATGAGCAGGCAGGTGTCAGATACCTTTTTCTGCGGAACCCACGTCGAGAGACATCGCTGCTGGACACCGTAGTGAATCTGAGACCTTCCGCTTGTCAGACGATCTCTTTGACCAGTCCCAATGTTTGCAGACAATGGTTCCACACACTGGCAAAAGGACAGAAGTTTAACATGATGCAATTGAACGGAAGGATCAAATCGCTTTACATTTCACTTCTAAGTTTTCTGATCTAGCACCTAAAGTTTGACTACTCAGACTTTACATTTGCATTTGGTCGATTGTGTATATTGAAACCCTTGCCTTTGCTGAATGTGTGTGATATGAGCAAGTATTTTACCGTGTGCGGTTGTTGCATCTTTGCATGTGTTTTGCAAAGTGTGGGGAGAAATACTATGAGCACCATAGTTAGTGTTCCTCCATTGAACATGCTGAAGCTTTGCTTCCTATTAAAAGTTTTTTTTAAAAAAACCTTGCAGTTCTGCATTAGGATAGACGCTGGCTGGAGGAGTTTCACAATGCCTCCCACTGTATATCAGTGACCCACTGCCCTTGCCCTGGATGCCAGACACCAATAAAAGCAGCCATAAAGCATGCAGAAATTGTGCACAGCTACGGCTGGTCTGAGTTACACACCGTGGCACCACATTTACAGGGGCTGCAGGTTTGTCAGGACAGAACAATGGCGACTGTATTGAAAGACCCCTAATGCTGGGGCTTTATATGGCCCCTGGGAAGCAAAGCAGAGTCTGCATTTGAAGAGAGGATATGCAGGCTGTGGATGTGTATGCGAGTGGAGTGCACGTGTGTAGTTGAGGAATTTGTGGATTGTATATGAATGCAAGGTTTTTTACCACTTCCTGACTCTTGACCTTTGACTTTTGGATTTTTTTGTGTTGAGGTTCTCGACTAATGAGGGAGGCAAAAGTAAATTGTGACATAAATGAATACAGGGACTTAATTGCAGACTTAAACTGGACATAGAAATAGTGTAATTTTAACAATTCAGTAAATCTTTTCTTTAGCTTGGTGAAAGTCAGTTTTGTACTCTTGTATTGTGGATATTGTCATTTAATATTTCATTAGTGTGAACGTTAAAATGCTCAAGTAAAAAGTAGAGACCTGAGTATTAGAAGTAGGAGAAGTGAAACTGAGAACAAGTCAGCCAAGGTGAAACCCTCGATGTTATTGTCTGAGGGTTCCAGTGTCATTTCAATATGCTAAAATTTAAGATTTTTGTGCTCTTGAAGAGAGCTTGAAGGCACCTTTAGGTAAAATAATATGTCATCTGCATAAAGGCTGAACTTCAGTGGTTGTTTTTTTTATTACCTGATCCATCTCATGACATACTTATCTTGATATATTCTTGGTTTTCATAGCACCCTCAATCTAACTAATCTAGGCTAGTGCACATAGCCGTTTCTTGACTTAATCCAAGAGGTTCAGTGGTGTTGAAATGCAGGAAATTTGTTTTAAATTACTTTTTGTTTTCCACCCCGACCAATTCACTCCCCCATTTTAAAATATAACCAGATGCCCATCCACAAGTCAGAGGACAACGATCCCCACTTTTGGATGTGATTTATACACCTACTAATATAACCTAATATGCCCATACAGTGGAATGCAATTTTCTGAATGAAGTCCTTGGAGCAGAGTGTTACCTGCACCCTGGACTTTTTACTGTGGCTATAAATGCTCAGTCGAACGAGCGCAGGCAATGACACAGCCCATTAAATGTGCTGAGAGCTGCTCGAGGCGGCCGAAACGGTTAAGACGCCACAGTCCACAATAGGGAGCTGAAGGCTGGTGTTTCTCTCAAATTTCAGCACTGGCCTATATGGATAAAGATAAAGCAAGCCCAGTGATGTTGAAGGTTTCAGGAGTTGAGGAGCTGTGAACGCGCCATAGCCCTAATTTAGGTCTGACACTTTGTTAAATGCTATCCAAGAGCTCATTTTGTTCTTATCACTCTAAAATTGTACAAAACAAAATAATGCACTGATCTTGCTTAAAATGTTAAAAAGAAGGTTTCATCTTTAACTTTCTGCCTTTTGGAGATCACTTCATCTTTTACTCACTTAACCATTGGCAGCAACAGAAATTTTGACAAATCCTTGTTGTTGACGTCAAATACTCAATAACAAAACTACTACTGAAGAATTCTGATTCCCACCAACAGGAACATTTACTGAGAACTAATCCTGCAGCAGCTCAGTGACCTTCAGGCAGGTCTAACAGGGTAGACTTGGATCATGACCTTTACACCAATTGACACTGGGTCGTAGGAGTGGTTTTGGGTGTGGGTTTGCCAGTCAAAGGCCAAAGGTCAGCTGTGTTGCTGGTGGTTGCTTCCTCGCAGTCCAACCTTCAAACATCACTTGATGGGAGTCCTCTCTGAGTCATCACCACACACCAACTCTGCCTGAGGACCCAGGCGCCTGCACACAGAGACACAGAAGAATGAAAGCCCTTTCAATATTCAGATAGTCACTTCTTTCTCGCATGCACACCATGTGACCGTCTCATTTCTCTGTTTTGTTCCCCCCTCGTCTCCTCCGTCCTCCTGCCTGTGACCTGGAAATCAATCTCAGCACGCAATCTTTAAGGAGTTTCTACAATGCATCTCGAGGAGAGAGGAGGCTCACCAGATAATTATGAGCGAGGTTGGTAGGGCGCATCCTTTGCGGCCGTCATTTTGGCTTTGTCATGTCAAAAAGAGGTGTGACATATAGCTGGAACAGCCAAATTATGCGGGGAGGGAGAGGCGGCTATGCCACATACATATTTCAGCTCGGGAGGACGCGAGATGCAAAGAAAGGCGTTGAGAATGTGCAGACCGAGGAATAAGAAGAGGGATGCACAGACACACAGAAGAATGAGAGCTGGCAGCAGCACACCTGCCCGAACTCATTACCTGGATCGCTGCCATTCGCTCAGACACACCCAAAATCGCTATCAATGTGTCCTTATGAGAGTAAAGGTGACGATACAGGTGTATCCTGTTAATGATTAGCAGAATTATTCAACTCTATTTTGTTTTGCCATCACTGCTGCTGCTATTATATTCCTTTATTATTATGCTTTTATTTATTTATTCTATCTCTGCACTTCTATCTTAGTTTTCTATAATCAAGTGACTTGTTACAAAATAAGTGTCAGATCACTTGCAGGGATGTTGCTGATCGTGTGCACCTCTATACAATAACAGTAGGCTCTATCATAACTTCATCAGCAGCCAAGGAGGCTGTTGCTACTTCCGCCATCGCAGTTAAGTAAACAGTGTTTCGATACCTCCCCCGGTTGTAATTGGACGCTCTCATCGGATCGGAAAACAGCTCATCACAAACATTAGTGGCTCTGCAGGTTTGGAGCGAGGCGCGTGAAGCACCGGCCAGCAGCTCCTGCCCGGAACAAACCATCTGACCACCCGGACGCGGGGGTGGTCGCGGTGTGGGAACGTACAGGAAACGCGGAGGTAGGCACCGTAATGTCGAATTCTGTCAATTTATCCTTTCATTCGACATTTCTACCGACGATTAAAGTACGTATTCGGTTTTTATGCGCGGCTTCGATTCCAGAGCATCTCGGGGTTTAACCACGCCTGTCCTGCACAGATAGCGTAGCCTTCTTATGAAACTGTTACGTGTGGACAAATTTAAGGATGATCGATCACACAAATGAGCCAGTTTGTTGCCAATATCGCCTCGTGTTATTTCTATTTTTCAACTGGAGAGTAAGGGGAAAGCGAAAAGTGAAAATGAAAAAAAGTGGCTTGGTTGTGTGGTCACGTGGCCACAATGCGAGACAATGTGGAGGAAAAAGGAAGAGTGGGGCCGAGGTCACGTGACTACGACAACAACAGCGGTTAGGCATTTGTTTGTTTGTTTGTTTGTTTTTACATCTACAGCAACAGTTTATAATACAAATACATGGGATTGAAAAATAACGGAAATAACAGACAAATCTCGCCTACACTTTTTTCTAAATACACTATTAAAAAAAAAGTCACCCAATGCCGCTTGAAAATACATGATGATAAAAGTGTGAAAAGATTATTCTTATTATTGCTATGGTTGTTGTTGATCACTGCAATACACAAAGGTAGCTATCAAAATATTAATGGAATAAGTGTTATAAAATATTTATGAACTATGATGGAGATTTTAATAAAGGAGATGTTTCTATGTAAATATGTCAGTAGTTGAGTTTTCAAGATTCACAATGGATCAAAAAAGTGTATCTTTATGAAACAAGGGTCTGGTCAATGAGTTTGACTACAATACACAAAAGTCCCTATAAAAATATTTCGATACTATTAGATTTTGTTTGTATGTGATTATACTGGTGAATATGTTTTGTACACCACAGTTTTCAAGAAGTTAAAGCTTTCACAATAGAACAAAAATGTGTATATTTATGAAACTGTGTCGTGAGAGAAATAGTCCCCGGCCAGATACACAAGCCAAATCCGACAAATTTAGTCCTTGAGTGTGCTGCGGAGCACAGATAAAGGACACACACCCACGCAAGTCCTGCCTTGAAACGCACATCACAGATAAGTGAGGCAGCCAAACCAACTGTCATCAAAATACACCCGAACTCTTGCTTTTCAATCCCTGCTGCGAAGATGTGAGTGAGCCTTTTTTTAAATAATGAGTTTACTTTGTTTGCTGAGAGGGATTCTTTTTCTACGTGCTGTGGTTTTTCTTTTCCACACATCCTCTTTGACTTCACTCCTCTCAACTTTTTCCTTCATTTCGTTTTCTTTCTACAGGGGTGTGTGTGTGTCTCTGCCGGAACCAGTGATGGCCAACAAAATGCCTCCACAGCAAGGAGACCCGCTGCTGAATAAGTTCCACCAGGGGAGCCTCCCCACCGGGAAAGAAGTCATCAAAGACGACGGCCTGCACGCCAGGGGCCAGTGGGCCAGCAAGGCGGAGTTCCTCCTGGCCGTGGCTGGGCAGATCATCGGCCTGGGCAACGTCTGGAGGTTCCCTTACCTCTGCTACAAGAACGGAGGAGGTAAAGCCTGTTGGATAGGAGAGGAGGAGGGAGGGGTGGAGAAGAGAGGAGGCTTCAGCAAAAAAGTGTAAAAAATCGTCTTTCTTTCTCTTATTGTTTCCTCTTTTTTTTTTTTCTTCCTTCTTTCTGTAAATCTGACACTTGCAAGATGTTTGTCAGAGCTGGGGATATGTGTATTTTGCATTGTCACTCTTCTCTCTCCTCTTGAACATGGACAAATGAGGAAATTTGTCGCTTACACTGATTTTTTTTGCTGTTTTGCCTGATCAGAATTTAGAGTTAATGTCAAAATTAGTTAAGTTTTATTTATTATATAGTTATATATAGTTTTAGAGTTCAGATCACAATTGTGGTAGAAGTTTTTTTAGGATTTGCTGTTGGGCTGAATGTAATCACCTAATGTGTGTGTGTGTGTGTGTGTGTGTCCAGGTGTGTTCTTTATACCCTACCTGTTGTTCCTGGTGCTGTGTGGCATCCCCCTGTTCCTCCTGGAGACCTCACTTGGACAGTACATGAGCCTGGGAGGGGTCAGCGCCTGGAGGACTATCTGCCCATTATTCGGAGGTACTCTTATCTAATTGTGTCATCAGCAGACTGTGGGACAAATAAAGTAATATCTTATCTTGTCTTATCTTTTATGATGCAATTGTTTTCGCATTGCATAATGTAATTTGTACTCAGGCTAACGATTGTATCTTTATTGACTGTTCTCTGAACTAGTCAGTCGAGTCTCTCAGATTAGATCTTGTTTAGTCTAAAACCCAAAGACACCAGTTTACTTTGATATATGACAAAGAAAAGCAAAGACTTCATGAATGACACAAATAAACAAAGATTCAACAAGGATTTAAATTTGAATTTTCTATCATTTGACCAATCAATTTGTGCTTCATCTCAAATGAACATATTTTAGCCCACCAACTGATGTGAAATGGACTATTATGCATATTTGGGTTATGTAAAGTTGATAGCTGATGTTTTGTCACTCCCCACAGCAGAGATTGGTGTATCTTGAGTGACGAGGATACACTAACCTATGGCACAGTGGGCAATATTTCAATGTATGACAGTAAGAGTAAAGAGAGACATTCATAAAAAGTGACACATAGATGACATAAACAAGAGATACCAGAACAGCTGGATAAGAACTTGGAAAGCATTTTATTTTACTTTCTTCTTCGCTGTCTTTAACCTGTAGTGTCAAAACTTTATTTCGTGGTAGCGTGTCCTGTTTTTTTCTTCTCATTCTCATTGTCATTCCACTTTCTCTCTTCTACTTTACTCCTTCCACTTGCCTTTTTGTCCTAATCTTTCTTTGTACTGGCACTAGCATTCAAAGCATTCCGACGTCCACATCAGTGCAAAACAAGTATTAACAAACTGATTGCAATCAAGAGATTTGGCGTGCTCCGCCAGCTGCGAGCGTGTGCGGATCATATTGAATCTCAGCTTGCATATCAAACCAATTCAAAGGTGCAGACGGAAACGCGCTCCCTGCCTGCAAATAAAACACGCACTTGAGGTTGACTGTCTTGTTTGCATAGTGTCCTGCTATCCACACTTACATTTACAGCAGTTGTGTTTCCTCTCGTTATGTTTACGATTCACAGTCATTTCTAACTATCATATTGATCTACCTTTTTTAACTTTGCGCCGTCTTCAAATTCTGCAGGGTCTTCTGCTGTTTTGTACAAAGTTGCACAGGTGTACTTGATGCAGCCTTGTGTTGCTGTTATCTTATGATGCAGTCTCTTGTGTTGTTCCTTGTAGCACTGTGGTCCTCGAGGAACGTTTGGCTTTCACCGTGTAGTAGATGTATATGGTTGCAAATGACAAAGGCAGCGTACAGTCAGTCAAACAAAGGATCAAAGTTAAGCATTAACTAACACACAATTACACCGGTGGTACAGAGCCTGCTGTGATCAACTTGATGCTTTTTAAGAGAAATATAACACTGTGTGAAGTTGTTGAAGTCGGACATATGATCCTGGTTGATCCAAAGCCTTCAGGAATGGAAGCTGGTTTAGATAATTAAACATTTGGACGGAGGAATGCATTGAAGTATGTAGGAAAGTCTTTACTTATACCTGTACAACAGACTCCATCTGTTTACAGTTTTCTTCTTGATATCAAGGTGGACCGCACACGCAGTAAAGGCACCATAGAGGACTTTGATCCACAAGCATGCCCAGCTGTATTTATTTATAGGTGCAGTGCAATCACTAATGGTGGGTAAATGACATGAATTTAAACAGCAGCAGCCAATATCACTGCTGCCCTGTCACTGGCTGAGCCGAGCTGTGATTGGTTGATGTTAGTTTGCACTTATGTTGTCATCACTTAAGCCAAACAATAGAATCTTTTTAAGAAAAAGAAATAACATTTTTGCTTTCGAGGTTTCAGACGTGACCGGATTTAGTTGCTGAAGACCCTGAGGCAATGAGGGGCCCCTGTTAATCATTTCTCCCACTCTGTGTGCAATGCAGACATTTTTTCCTATATTGGAATACTACTGTGCCTTAATTCTGAAATATGCTTTACAAGCACAAAACTGAGCTAATGAAGTTCATGACATGGAGCTTTCGATCATAGCACATGACCGTCATCAGGAAATGGAGTTGCCGAGTTGTGGATGTTCACATTTCTATTTTTTTCTGATGACTTAACAGACATCTTGTTGCTTTTGATCATGTCTCAAATCTTCCATGACAACTGGGCAAACTCAATAAGCTTAGAAAAACCTGGTTATGTGATTGAGGACTCCTGAACAGCTACTAAGCGGACCTCGTGGTGACGTTGTTTTCTCAGAACTACATTTCGAAAGGGGATCAAGAACAACCCTGAAGCAGTTTCAGAGTTTGCTCAATGGCACTTCAGCAGGGCAGCTTTTTGTCTTAAGATGCATGAAAAGAACTCCTTTTTGCCATTCTGCCAATGATGGAGGCTCAGAGGGGTTATAGGAGACCAAATGTTCCAGTGAAAGTCATTTTTGTCAAATTCAAAGCTCTTGTAAACCAGGCCTTGACATTCTCATGTACAGGTGCAGCCAAGGCCAGTAGCATGCTAGTTGGACCACCTGGGAAACACACTGTAAATATGTGTGGGCTCCATATTGCTTTTTTTCTTACCTTGCTCAGTGACAAATGTTTATGAGTCCCAACATGTGCTGCTCTGCCCCTGACCCATATGGCCTGCAGATGCATGCACTCACATTTGCACATGCTCGCAGGGTTACCGGTATTTTGTTGACAGCTAGACGAAGACCGTGTGAAGACCGTGTGTTTTAGCACAACTGTAGCTGCAGCAGAGAATATGTGGCACTTCCTCGGGCTTGTGGGTTTGTATGCAGACAAACTTACAAAAACTTAAGAAGTGCCTCTGAAGGAATTCCTCTCTGATTTGCGCATTTAATATGCCATCATCGGAAAAAGGCCTGAATTTCATTAGACGGTGCCACAAACAGCTATTTGTCTCCGGCCCACACTTTCTAACCCACTCAAGGCATCATAAGACCATCATCCATTCTTAATGAAGATAAACAAGATGTGGGCTGCAAGTCGAGTGTCTCAGTAAATGGATGCTTTCATCTGAAACTCAAGTGACTTGTGTGCATGAATGCTTTGAAGCTCATTTATTTGTGTTACTCCTCTCCACGTGTTTATCTGATTCTCTAATCTTGCTGTATATCAGCTAACAAAAAGGACCTGCTTGTGTAAATCATCGCATCATAAATCTGTCTCTCTGTATCTTCTTCTGTGCGTGCAGGTCTCGGGTATGCCAGCCAGGTGATGATCCTGCACGGCTGTGTGTACTACATTGTCATCCTGGCCTGGGCTCTCTTCTACCTGTTCTACAGCTTCCAGGCGGAGCTGCCCTGGTCGCACTGCAACAACACGTGGAACACTGGTCAGAGACAGGAAATTAGAATGTGCAATGTGAGGCCGCTTTGTAAAACTTGAAGAGGTAAATATGTGTGTGTGTGTGTGTGTGCTGCAGAGGCGTGTGTCCTGTTTGACCACCACAACCAGACAGTCAATGGGAGCCTGCCTGTGAACGCCACCTCTCCCGTCATGGAGTTTTGGGAGTGAGTGTAGCTTTCTTGGTTTCTCATTAGTGTTTCTTTGCAGTATTGATCATGTGTTAACAGCAGTGTGTGTGTGTGTGTGTGTGTGTGTGTGTGTGTGTGTGCGCGTGCTCTAGGCGGGAGGTGCTCCGTCTCTCCAGCAATTTAGATGAGCTTGGTCCGATCAGCTGGAAGCTGGCTGTGTGTCTGGCCGCCGTCTGGCTCATCTGCTACTTCTGTGTCTGGAAGGGAGTCAAGTCCACTGGAAAGGTGAGCAGAAAACACAGCAACGTCGTCACACTGCAGGATGTTGACTTCATGTCTGGAGGGGGGTCACAGCTTCTAGGTTGTCTAGTGGCTTCCGAAGATTTGTTTCCAATATGAACATTTCACCAACATCAAGTAGGAGCTGCAAAAACGTTGAGCAGCAGTTGGTGAGAAGCAGATGCAGATACTACGTGAGCTGAAAGGACAGGTGCATGCCGGCGCTCTAAGACGAACAGGAAGTTAGTTGTTGTACTTTGACTGTCGTGTTGTCAACACGATCAGACTCGGCAGCAGCAGCAGTGCTTGTGACACACAGTTCAAGGAGGTCATTGAGGTAAAGCCTTTCCGTTTTGAGTCATAACTAGGTCAAATCTGAATACACAGACATGATACACATATTCTTAGATTCCATGTGACTTGCGTTTCCTGAGGCTGTTATTATTTCCGATGTGTGAAAGCCATTTAGAAATCAAAGAATAAAGATGCTCCTTATGTTCCAGAACTTGCTCGAGAAACACCAAGTTTTCTTTAGTATCAAAGTTGTTGTACATCCATCAGTACATTACAAACAAGAGCTGCTGTAATTCAGCAGAGAGCAGGGAGCACAAGGTCAGATAAATAACAGTGTCCATGAAGTTGGTAGCTTCTCAATGTCTTACTCAAGGGCCTTTTTTCTGACCACAAACCCGCTGCTGTGGCAAAACGCTCCTGGATTTACAGTAAAAGCTGCTTTTGCATAGTCCTACTTGCAATTTCATTACATCTCGAGAACTCTCAAGGAAAACAGACCAGTAATGAAATAAAAAGCAACATATTTGAGATGCAACATTAAGCACAGCACTCTGCTCCAAAGGTTCCTGGGCCATCAGATAATACTCTCTTTCTCTTTTTGAATGTATGTTTTAACTATGTAAAGATAAAGTGCATTGTTCCTTCCTTCATTTGATGTAATGAAGGAACCCTGGTTTTGAGGGTTTACCAGTGGATCCTAAACCCACTAAGACCCACTAACATCTGGCTTTTGTCTTCAGTGGGAAATGGTACAATCAGCATTCATTCCTGCTCAAATGGCTCCATAGTAGTCAGGTGTGTTTACCAGCTCCAGCTCTGATCAGCAGTGATGGAAACACGACACCCTGCCTGACACCATGCTTCTCTTCCAGTGCGTTGCTATGACATGTATTTATTGCTTGGGAACAACGTGCGACTGTGACATCATTCAGTCGGCATTGAGTTTGAAAGAGAGACTGAAGTAAAAGATATAAAAAAGCAACCACCTTAACATTATCAATGGCTATTCTTGAGGTCGAATGTGACACACCAGAAAAAAAGCAGCAAGGCAAACTCAGCTATTGGCAATGGGAAAGGAGTCAGTCGCCTATTTTAAGTGGGTGTAACTGTGCGTGTACGTGCTAATTCTGGTGTTAAAAAGGTACAAGACATCCTTTAATTTGCAAGAAACTAGGCCACATTCAGTAGCATGACACAAAGTCCCTTTTTGAACGTACAAAACCCTGACTGGTGGCAAAGTTAGAGGCAGAACATAAATCCTCTTCTTTCATATGGCTCGTAAATGAAATAAGGGACTGGGCACTGCAATAATTCTGTAGGGCTTGTTTGTCGTGTCACTGCCACCATCCATCAACAGGTTTTAAGACTCCAACTTTCCAGGATTCCCTCTGTTAGTATTTGAGGACATCGCAGTCATGTCCCTCCTGTTTTCTCTGTCTCGGTGCCGTCCTGACCACATCCCCCCGCGCGCTGTGTACATTCTAGGTGGTGTACCTGACGGCCACCTTCCCATATGTCATGCTGTTTGTCCTGCTGGTGCGCGGTGCCACCCTGCCTGGAGCGACCCAGGGCATCATCTACTACCTCAAACCCAACCACACCCGCCTGGAAGACCCACAGGTACAAAAACACACACACACACGCACGCGGATGCTTTGGATGTATTTAGACTATGCAACATTAAAAACTGTGTTGGAGAAATTCTTCCAGTCGTTCTTTCAGGTGGTAGAGCAGCTCCTACAGACAGGGGGGCCCAACCGGTCAGGTGAGAGGGTGTCAGATCTGTAGCACAGGAGACAACTATTCTCAGCTATTACGCCTCACAAAAACAGATGCATATAACAGACCTCGTGCACTTATTTTAATTAATGAGAGTTAATGAGAGATTTCCTCATTTTAGATTATATGGAAGGTCAGTTTCATTTTTTCATTTGCTTTTTTGGAATTTGTGTGAATTAAAACCAACTTTATTTTATACCTTTTGGGCTAAATTGTGATAACCCGAAATTTCAAATGCAAAAAAAAAAGAGATATTGGAGTTTTACCAGATATTTTTACTTGAATTAAGACAAGATAGGGAAACACCGAAACTTCACGGCAACACAAAGCCATATTATTAGGTCAAAAGTGAGAATTGAAGGAGTCAAACTGACACTGTACTCAGACTCAGTTTTTATGCAAGTTTTAAGCTGAAGTTTTCCATATATCTGCACACTTGTTTCCAGCTCAAGGACACGTTTAATACATCATGTGTACACAGTAAGAGAGCAGTTTGCAGTATATTTCAACACACAAACACACAATGTTTGCGCCTTTACAAATGTATAGACTGAACACAAAATTTGGCCTGATTCATTTTACATGGGATGCAAATCACGTCTAAAGGCATTGTGGGATAGCACCCTCCTTTGTTTGTCCCTTGTCTCCTAGATTACAGATAAACTTTGCTGCTGGACACAGTGTGACAAAAAATTGTTGGAGAAAGGTGAAGGTTGCTTATTTGCACATGTTTGCAAGTTACTCACTAGTCCAAGAGCGATTTGTTCACTTCCAGTGGATCTTTCACACTGAGGTGTTACTATCTGAGTATTATATTTGTATCAGGTCAAGTGGCAGAGAAAGGTTCTAATTAAATACAGAGTATCACATACAGTGCATTCAGTAACGTGTCCATTTCATTTTATCCCCCCTCTCTGTCCCTCTCTTTCTCTACAGGTATGGATGGATGCAGGTACCCAGATATTTTTCTCATATGGAATCTGTTTGGGAAGTCTCACAGCCCTCGGCAGTTACAACAAATACAACAATAACTGCTATAAGTGAGACACTTTGTCACACACAGAACACACCACGGCCGTTCTAGCCGCACAGCGACTCCTCACACTCCACTTCAGACAAACCATATTCACTGAAATGTAAGATGTAAGCTCCCACTGGTCAGATGGCTTCCAGAAGGAATGGCTGGAATGGACAGAGAAAACACACTGATACAGCCACACCTCAAATAAAAGCCCTCGCTGCCATGTTTCCCACACTCCAGGACTCCCACACACACACAGACAGAGCCAAGCACTTAACTCCTAGAGTGTATTTACAGTAACAGGCCAGGGCTCCACAATACAAGGCCAAAGACCAAAATCTCACTGGTCTCTGTTACGTTGCCAGTTTTGCTCAAGGCACATTTATACATTTTTGTCTTTTGTGTCACATTGTTTGAAGTAAACTAACTAATTATTATGTATGTGCGTGTGTGTGTGTGTGTGTGGCCTTCCAGGGACTCCTTCCTTCTGTGCCTCCTGAACAGCGCCACCAGTTTCCTGGCAGGTTTCGCCATTTTCTCGGTGCTGGGCTTCATGGCTGAGGAGCAGGGCGTGGACATATCCACCGTGGCCCAGTCAGGTGAACCGGGGTTGGATGTGGGAACGGGTTTTTCCTCAGCATGCGGTTCATGGGAAAATAGAAAAGAAGAACTTTTAGCTAATGAATTAATACATTGAAGTACTTTAAATTTAATCTAAAAGTATGAAAACATGCAAGATTGAAAATTGTATCATCAAGTATCATCTGTGTAGCCAAAGCCTGAAATAGCTTCCTCTTCTGTGCCATTGAGCTCTGTTGTTCAAAAACTATTAATCTGTGTTAATCCGCACCTGAAAATAGTCCCTAACTAATGCACCATTCACTCCTAATGTTTGCTAACTTATCCTATGAATAACACATATTTATAACAATATATATATTTTTCTTTATTTTACCAGTAGATAATGGTTATGGTTACATTTTATGTTTGAATGAGATGAATTTTCTTTGTTCATCATATGTTTCCTGTGGTCTCTCAGGACCTGGCCTTGCCTTCATCGCCTACCCGAGAGCTGTAGCCATGATGCCCGTACCCCAACTCTGGGCTGTCTGCTTCTTCCTCATGATCATTATGCTGGGGCTGGACACACAGGTAAAGACACACACACACACACCAGCTTTGATGAATGGCTGTTTAAAGGCATTGATCATGTAAATCTGACCCCGTCTCCCCCTCTGTCGCTCAGTTTGTGAGTCTGGAGGCGCTGATGACGTCGGTGGCTGACCTGTACCCTCAGCTGATCCGACGAGGCCACCGCCGAGAGCTGCTGCTGCTGCTCGTCTGTATCATCTGCTTCCTGTTCGGGCTGGTCATGGTCACGCCGGTGGGTGGATGGATGTGTTGCATGAGGTGGACATGATTCTCTACCTTATCTGGTTTTTATGATATGGAATGATGATTCTGTCTTTGTGTGCAGGGTGGTCTGTACGTGTTCCAGATCTACGACCATTTCTCCTGCAGTGGAGCCAGCCTCCTGCTCCTCTCCATCTTCCAGTCTGTGGCCATCGGCTGGATTTACGGTACAAATCCCACCTTTCCTTTTTTCTGTTATGATTATTTATCTTCTTCTTGTTGCCCCGAAAGTATCTGGTTCTCAGAAACCGTAAGAGCCACAGTTCCCAAACTCGGCAGATTGGTTGTAAATCTCACCCGCTACCCAGACAAAAATTTGATTTACCAGAAAACATTTTCAACCATGAATCTCAGAAGCAATTTTTTTCCAGGCAATATATCCATATAAGCCATGTCCATTTGAGCTGAGAAAGATTTTCCACCTTTTTGAATTTTGCCTAAATTAGTTTCTTCACTACTTTTCCTACAAAGTTTGTGCAGTCGGCATCAAACTGGTTATGTAGCATATCTGGAAAAAACTTGTAATTGAGATTTTTCATATTCCACAGTTTTGAAATTATACATTTTAAGACCTGTGTCTTTAAGTTAAATTTTACTTGCTCCCCAAATTCCCATGTCATTTTGTTCCCTCAAAATGTGAATCGTCAGTGTCTCACAGTGTCCTCACCTGAGGATACAAGGGTTCACGTCCTTCAAGCTCTTTCCTTCTCTAAAACCATATTATGTGCATGGATCCCGTCAATTGCTGCTATTTCTTATGCTCCTTTCCTTTCCTTTCTTTTCCAACTTGCTATCCTCCTCCTCTCTTCTTCCATTTTTCTCTCCTTGTATCTCCTTCTCCTTTCCTTCCTTTTCCATTTCATTTCCTCCCCTCTCTTTTTCTCTCATCTCCTCTCCTTTTCCACTCCACTAATGAAAGTAGTTCCTAAAATCTGATAAACACAGTCAAACGGTCCACTTCCTCCCCTCCTTGTGCATTCCAGTTAGAGTCAGTAGACAGCATATTAACATTGCTGCAGCTACCCACTGTTGTAAGGAGACTGGCTCCTAGCCAGGCCCCTGTCTGTCTCCTCCGGGCCCTAAATCAGCCCCCGGGCCCCGTCGCCTCTCAGTCTCAGTCTGGCGGCCCCAGGGAGCCCCTATCCCAGCCAGACCTGGGGCTCTAGAGCATTTACAAAAACATTAAGTGTGAGATGGGTGGAATGTGCCATGAGTGTACATCAGGACAATACATTCAGAGCTCAAGTGTTGAGACAATTAACTTTATATCTGGTAAAGAATTAAGACCTGCAAAAGTGTTATTGCAGGTGATAACAAATAAGTTCAGCAGATTAGCAGAGTGTGTGTCATTGTGTGTGTGGGTGAACACGAATGCCAAAGAAGCCTGTTTTTATGGCTCTCCCAGCAGTAGGTGAGTGGGGCAGCAGAGCCGAGGAGAGGGGTTTTAAGTGGACCGGGTAACACAGCGGTCAGGACTCCAGTGCACCTTTCCCCCCTTTTTATGACTGTGGGATTTTACAGTTTTTTAAGGACTCTAACATACATTGACACTCTTCTGCTGGCGGTTATGCGGCCCTGAAGGAATTTCACTCCACAGGTTCTGTTGTTTTAGAAAAGGGGCACCTACTTTTGCTAAACGAGTCATCAATAATACATATAGAAAGGGTTTTTACCTATTTTTCAAAATAAAAGCTGGTAAGAATTAGTTCTACATAGGTAAAAAGTTTTTTTACATACTGTATGTTGGTTAAAGTTAAATATCACATTTTTATTATGAAATTTCCGTATACTGAATATAGTCATGTACTGTCTGAATGAAGGCGCTTTAAAGGGAAATTTCGCCACGTTTCATGTGGATGTCCAATCAGTGTTGATGGTAAATGGAGTCAAATGAAGCAATACATTCCTACATTGACCGAGAGCTCTCCTGCCCAATGGAAGCTTTGTTAACATAAAAGACAGCCATGTCTGAATGCCAAATAGCCATCACTTTAGGCCTGATGAAGCCATCAATGTGATGTCTTCCATGCCTGAAAAGGGCTTATTGCTGCTCTTACAACTAGGTCAGTTGGTCAGTGCGACATGTAGCAGGGGAGAGAGAAGTGCTCAATGGCAGCTTTGTCAAGACATTTCAGATATTATTAACTGTTAAAGAAACTTATATTTTCTTACAACCTGGGTCTTGTGTATCAAGAAAGTAGATTCCAAGCTACAATTAAAACCTTAAATCCAAAACAACATTAGATCTTTTAGAGCCACCTCCTCTTTTGACTTTGAAGTAGAACTACATACAACTCAACTCAAGGCCATTTTCTAGTATTTGTCTCTATAGTGGTAGATACTGGCCAAAAAAAAATGTATCCCAACCAAAGTTATCCACCGCCACCAGAAACAACGCGCCAGTCGTAAACCCAACCAATGATGTCAAAACCAAACCACAACCACTCATGGTGAAGCTGTTCTTGCCCACAGGCGCCGAGCGCTTCAGTGCCAACATCAGGGATATGACCGGCTGCAACCCCCTGCCTTTCTTCAAGCTGTGCTGGAAATACTTGACCCCGGCCGTGTGCACTGTGAGTGACCCCTCCCCGATGACCTGCTTTCACACTGTTTAGTGTCTGCTTGCTGTGAAATAGTATACACATAAACTCATGTTTGGGATATCGTACACATTCCTCCTTGTGCCTGTCAATCAGTCAACCTCGGATGACGTATGTGGCTTTTCCATGTGTCTAAATACTTATGTTATATCAGTCATAACTGTTTGTATCTCTGTATCTCAAAGGCCAAAAACCAGAGTACTCACATCTAAGTGAGTAAATCTTTCATATTTGATTTTTTTTAAATCAGAAAATGATCCTGAGCTCCATCTGGAAAATGTGCTCTTGTAATTTGGTGTCGAGGTAAATCAAATAGTCATTTTATCATAAGTAATGTGAAACATTACATACATATGCACCTTGATAAATAATATATATTCTAACATATTTTACTTAGGTTTCAGTATGATATTTTCAGCCTTCTTGATTGAATTTCAGTCATTCAAGAGACTTTTAGTGTCACTTTGCTTTAAAGGAGTAGTTCAACATTTTGGCAAGTACAATTACTGTCTTTGTCAAAGGGAAGATTCATATTACTCACCTGGCTGTGGCTCGCCACCAAAACCAAAGTGCGCCAGACAATTTCTTGGACAGGACCAGTTGTCAGGCAACCAGGTTTTTAACACTTCTGGTTTTGTACAGATTAAACAAACAAGATGTAACATGTTAATTTACGAGCTTTAGATGTGTCAGTACATGGATTCGGTTGCTTTTGGACAGAGCAGGTTGGCTGTTTCTCCCTTTTTCCAGTCGTTATGCTCACCCAAGCTCAACGGCTGCAGGTACATGTTTACCTTACAGACATCAGAGTGGTATCAGTGTTCTCATCTAACCGAAGGAAGCGAATAAGCGTATTTTCCAATTTTTTTTCTTTTTTCCCAGCAACAGTGAATAGTGAAATCCTTCTCTCTGTCTCCTTCAGGCCACCTTTATGTTTTCCCTGGTGAACTGGTCTCCGCTGAAACTGGGAAAAGGCCTGGTCGCTCCAGCCTGGGCCACCGCCCTGGGCTGGCTCCTCACTTTCTCCTCCGTCTCCCTGCTTCCTATCTGGGCCATCTACGCCCTGGCCACCACCCCAGGAACCCTACCACAGGTTACACCATAGCTCTTTTTAGTTCATTTAGTACAATGTGTGGCTGATAAAATATTATTAACCCTTCTGATGTTATAATAATCAACTAACTGATTTTTTTTTTTTTTTTTTGCCCCTGCAGCGGTTTAAACGTCTGTGCAGCCCGGCCAAAAACTCATCACTGGCCCTCCGCCACCATTCGGCACTCGCCTTCAGCCCTGCACTGCCCCTGACTGAGAAGTCAAAGGAGCCGCTCACAGACATCCCCCAGGATCACATGGCCTGCTGATGGTCAGTGGCCATGTGACGCGGCATGCTGGTCAGCCAATCAGCTGCGGAGAAGGGGCGAGGTTGTGGTTAAAGCTGCTTGGTCCCAATTGAGGAGCTGGATCCTCGTTAGTCCACATTTGTGTTTCAGCTCGAAAGATCCTCCAAAGATCAATTGTTAAATCATTTAGACGACCTTTGTTATTCATAAAGGGGATAACCAGAAACCTGCATCGGGACACAGCTTACTTTTAAGACCTGCCCCTCCTCCTGTTAGTGGCTTTATTCTAAAACGGCACACTCCTCAATCTTGACAACTTTATATGCTTAAAATCCAAAACGTTTCTGTTACTTCCCAGTTGAATCACTGTACTTGTGGACCATTTAATAACAAGCCTTATATCCATTCAGCTAAGTAATAATCCTTTTTTTTCATAAGCATTAGAGAATATCTTAGCCTTCCACTTTACTCTCTATGAGAGATCACTGTTAGCTTTTTTGCTTTGCATTGACTCCCCCCCCGAATAGTCTTGGTATCATCAGAAATGACTCTGTGAGTCAGAGACATGTTTTATACAGTGATTCGTCTTATACGTGCTGCACCCTCTGTGATCGCCACATCATGGAGTTCGAATGGTTCATGACATGCCTTACAACCACACCAAGTGGTGCTAATGCAGGAGTTGCATTAGCCAAATACAACTTATTACTGCCAATATATCAAGAGCTTTACTTGATGTCGTAGTTGGATTTATCACTGACAACATGATTGGAACGTGCAGTAACTTTTTTCATCCATTATACATTTATCTTTTACAAAAGTGTGCAGGAAGGTTTTTACTCGTTATTTAGTTAGTTGCTGTCTCAAATGCACAAATTTAAAGTTTAGTTATTAGCTCGTCTTTGCACTGTACCAAAAAAACAACTATCGCTTACCAAGCTGGGAAACATGCAATCATAGCATCTGAATCAGCATGCCTGAATACAATATTGCTGATGCTGCGACAAAAATGTTTTTATTCTTTTCCGAAAAAAAATGTTTAACTTAAAATGTCAAAGTAGTGACTTTAATGAGAAGATAGAAGAGAAGAACTGCAAAATAACCAATGCCACTCCAGTGTGATTCTCTATGTACGGGGCACTACAGTGTCTTTAACTGTAACGTGTGAGTGGTAACGAGCTGAAGTGGGAGATGGAGAAATTACCTCTATGCAGTGTTGGGATGTTTATATTTTTCAGAAGAAAATACAGTATGTAACTGTTGAAGAATCATATCAGTTTTATAGAATTCTGTTATCATGTTTGTCTTTTTCGTTCATTGACCTGATGCTGACAGACAGTAGCGGTGTCCTCTATCAAACAGGGTTTTTCCAAAATAAAAGACAATTATGATTCTTTAGTTTATAATAATTCCCTCTTACTTTGCTAATAAAATTCAATTCATGATTTTTCCTTTTCATATATCACTCAGAGCACAATTGCTTTTAAAACGTCCGACAGTGAAGGTGTTTTGCTCTTTTCATCACCATAAGGTCTTTCTTACTGTACTTTAAAGGACAGAATGTACTCTTCACCGGGAAAAGTGTAAATCTCCAAAACCAGAGGGATGATTTCTTGAGTGAGCTTGTTTTAGTTATGCAAACTCGAAGCTGCCGTTTTCTGCTGTCATTTAAACCCAAGTCGGGTTTTCGATTGCAATCCTCTCGAATGCTTCTAACGAGATTAATTTAACGAGAAGCAAAGTGCTAAACCCATCTGGTATCTTTTTTAGAAAGCCTTTCATTCACTTCCAGTTGATCCAAGTCTGTTATCATCTTTGTTTACAGGTGTATAGATATGCCTCTTTATTTTAAAACAGGCTTCTTTTGTATGTGTATCATTATTTTCTTTCTTTTTTTAAATTTTAAATATATATATACATTGTGGATAAAAGAGTTTGTGTTGTCGTTTCTTATAAGAAGAAGTTTGGTGAGAGGCTGCGTGTGTGTGCAGGTGTGTGTTTGTGTTTCCCAGAATAGACTTTACCTGTGGCCGAAGCTTGCTGTCAACCCAGGAGACATTGCACCTCTCCCTAGGCGCCGTGATAACAGATGCTAAGAACACACCTGGCTTCTACTAAGAGAGAGGACAGGAAGAAATGGAGAGAAAAGAGAGATGGAAAAGAGAGGACACACATACACAATCAGCCATTCAAGCATCACAAGAACAAGCCCTGTGATTGCCTTCATCTGAGGCGTTTTCATCCTGATGGGAATTACTGGTTTAACATCCATGAAGGGATAGAAGAGGAGGATGGAGGGAGAGATGGAGCAAGAGGAGGATGGTGTGTGCGTGTGTGTGCAGAGGAGGAGAGGGAGTCATGGAGACTAAAGAGGAAGAGTTGCAGCGCCAGCGGGGGGGGGTGAATTCTGACACCACCACTTAGATATAGCCTGTCGGGTTATGTAAAAGGCTCGGTCTGTCAATTAACCGTATTGGATTCCCTCCCCTCCCAGCCGTCGTAGGAAGTGGGCCGGTCCCACACACACGTGGCTCGGCACGCGGGTTCACACACACAACTTGTTTTGGTGACGCTCGATACTGTATGCAGCCTGCTTTTGCACGTGTGATCCGGGTTACTATGTAATTGTGTGTGTGTGGGGGGATAACGGGGGCGGTTTATGTCCATATGGTTGCTTTGGCATACATCTCGGTTTCAGATGATGGGGATTAAAATGATCCAATGGGCTGAGTGTGTGAGATTCAAAGGGGAGAGAGGAAGAGGGAGGGAGGGAGGGTGTGTGTGCATGTCGCTTCGGTGTAGCATTGAAAGATGCTGTGGAAAGTTGCCTAATTCTCACTCAGGCTCGGTGCCACTGGGTTGCAGCTGCAGTATATTCCACCATGTGCATTAACAACCCTTTGTGTGTACATAAACTCAACCTACTCGGTTCACATGCCTGAATAATGTCAGGAACCCTGGTCGTGAAATAGGAAAAACACGAGGGCCGTCTCGACATCACACTGTCCTGATCAAACATCCTCTCTCACACTCAGCTCCGGTTTGCTCCGTCTTTACGGGCGTCTTCTTTTTACTGCAGGTAATACACTTGACAGTTTGGTGTAAAGGAGAAGCAGCTGGGGGTGGTGGCTGGAGACGAGACTCTGGGAGGAAGAGAGGCGGGTGGTGGTGGTGGCGGGGGTGCATTGCATAACAGCTGGATGATTTGGACATGGAGTTCAGCTCGATACTGAAGTGGTCACCTTGAAGCTGTGGAAGATGAGGGCGCAGTATTTTTATGTTTAGTGGCCAGCAGGGCCACAGCGGAAATTTTAGAAATAATGACCCTCAATGCAACCCTGACCACCTTTGGACAACCGACACAGTTTTCTCTTGTTGGCCTAAAGATAGTTAGTCGACCTCTCGTGCTCAGGAACTGTCACTGTTTTTCTGGAGGCTGATTCGAATGCAGAGCGCATCCTCGGTGTGGGATGTCTCATGTGTGGGTCATACCATGGTGGGATTTGACCGGGGGGGCTTACGGTGGCAGCACACCGTGTTCCCTTGTTGGCCTCACTTCCGCCGTCCGCCCCCGCACTCTCTCACGCCCACTCCCTGGCTGCATCCCTGGCCATACTGCTCAGTCACATAGAAGGGGGCTTTGGATTAGCCGACGTGGGATCTCACCCTTTTTGACGCAAAACAAAGTCGAAACATAATATGCTGCTCTCAAGTTCTAGGCCTCCCTGTTGGCGTGCACACACACACCGACCCCCCCCCCCCTTCTCTCTCTGTGGTGTGCAAAGGTAATAGCTGTTTGGTGACTCAGCAAATGAGCAGCGTCTTGGAACTTTTAAGACTTTTAAGAAAACCCACTCTCCACTCGGCCGCCCTCTGAGAGCGTGTTTGTGTTTGCGGGACACTTCAGCATGGCTAAACCCCTCTCAGCACACAAGTATGACATCCCGTTGGCACCGGCGCACACACTTCCTTTAAGGTACAATAAATAATCAAGACAGCTCCCAGGGCAGTTCCAGGTTCACACACACACACACCTGCAGACTCACAAACTTTATTTCTTCACTTGTGCCCACATGCATGCTGATTTCCTCCATCTCCTCCACCTCTCACACACACACCATTAAAGGTCTGGTGAACTCCCAGAACTCTTATTCGAGACTGGCCATAAATTATCTATCCCCTCCTCTAGTTTGCTGAAACTCTCCAGTCAATTCCTGACTTTTAGCCTTCAATTATTAAAGTGGTGAAAGTGTAAGAATAAAATGTTTAATGGAGACTTTGACTTGGAGATAAATGACAAAGGAATTTGTTTTGCTGATGTTTCGATGAAAGCATAAGAAAGGGTGATTTTGTGATTCATGACCAGATGTGATTGCAGAGTTGTATCTTGGAAGATGACTCCTCTTCCCTTAGAGTAAGAAGAAATGAGAGTGAGAGCATTGTTCAGGTTTCTCTCCTCCAGCAGAGAGAGAGAGAGAGAGAGAGAGAGAGAGAGAGAGAGAAGGGGGGGGGGAGTGGTGGTTGAGCGCAAAGGGGGCAGGACTTTTTCTCTCCGGGTCCTATTAAGAGCAAACTTTGTGTTTTTGTTCTCCAAGTTCAGCTCTCCAGCCTGCACACACACTTCCTCTCTGCTGCTGCTGCTCCTCTCTTTTTCTTTCACACACATTTTTTTTCCTCAATGGTTTTTCGCCTGTTGGTCACTCCTGTGCGCCTTTTCATGGGGGATCTGGAGGTGTGGATGATGCGCTTTTTGGAGGATCAGACGCCCAACTCTTGCACCAGCAGTCCCGGGTTGTTTTAGTGGATACATAGATGTTCTCGGGGTGAACCATGGTGCGGCTGCTCGCTGGTGCTCCGGCCGGGGGCAGGCTCTGGTTTCGGCTGCTCCTGCTGTGCGTCGTGGAGTTGGAGCTGGGAGCCGGGCTGTCCACTTTCCAGGGCTTCTACCTGCCACCTGCGAACGGCTCGCTGCTCACACCTGCCCGGAGGACGGACGGGCTGGTGCGGACCATTGACCGGATTTACCACGGAGGAGGGAAGGTGGGCTACCTGGTGTACCTGGATGGGAGCCGGTTTCAGCTGGACATGGAGCGGGACGAGTCGGTGCTGTCGCATCACTTCAGCCCCCAGTATGTGCTCGCTCTGATGGGGGAGAGCCGCGCGCCCTGGCAGCGGGGGTGCGTGTACCGGGGCACGGTGGACTCCAACCCGGAGTCCCTCGCGGTGTTCACGCTCTGCGGAGGGGGTCTCGAGGGCTTCTTCGCCGTGAGCCACGCGCGCTACACCATCACTCCAATCGTCCGGGCAAAGGGACACGAGCACGACGCGCGCGCCCTGCAGGACAAGGACGCGGAGAGCGCGCTCCACGTTTTTACGCGCGAGAGCTTCAGCTTCGAGGCAACGCGCGATGAGAGCTGCGGGACGCGTGAGGGGCGCAGGGGGCGCAGAGGGCGCAGGAGCCGGCGCGCGGGGGGCAGGAAGGGCGAACACGGCGCGAGAGGGAGGAGGTGGTGGAGCAGACTCGCAGAGGTTCCGGAGCGGGGTGCGCGGCGCAAGAGGTCCGTTTCACGCGCCAGGCACGTGGAGCTGCTCCTGGTGGCCGACGACACCATGACCAAGAAATACGGCAAGGACCTGAACCACTACCTGCTCACGCTGGCCTCCATCGCCTCCAAGCTGTACGGCCACGCCAGCATCGAGAACCCCATCCGGCTGTCGGTGGTGAAGGTGGCCACGGTGGGTGAGAAGGAGAAGGGGCTGGAGGTGTCCAAGAACGCCGCCGCCACGCTCAAGAGCTTCTGCAAGTGGCAGAACCAGCAGAACCCGCTGGACGACGACCACCAGCACCACCACGACGCCGCCATCCTCTTCACCAGGCAGGTAAACAAAGCTGGCTTTACGCGCAGCTCACCTGGCGCCGGTGCGTCAGGTGAGCGCCAGGAGGGGCGGGCACGCGCACGAGTGTGATGCCAAGGTTTTGTTTTTATTCTGAAGGTGAAGTTATGCAAATATATTAACACGCTGTGGAATGAAAACTGACGCACATTATGTTTATCATATTTCCCTGTTTGCGTCAGCCAATCAGAAGTGAAGACCAGTTCCCACATGTCCCTGCTTCTATCCACCACTTTTGCATATGTTTTCTTTCTCCTTCTCTTTCTCTCCTCCCTCCTTTTTCTTCATCCTTTCGTGCGTAAAACACTTAGAAAAATCCTGCTGTTTTTCGAGGCGGGCTTCTACTGTCTCCCCCCTCCTCCTCCTCCTCCTCCCTCACTCCCTCCCAGTCCCCTGACAGTCCAAAAGCCTCCCAGTGTGTGTGTAATCTGATGCGCGTGCCCGAGCCCGTGCACGCAAATTCTTCCCAGGGTAGGAGAAATCAGCTGCTTGGGTGCACTGCAGAAATACTCCTCAAACTCCCCTGAAACTCGCAGTTAATTAGGTAGTCATCACAGCCTTGCAATTCCTCCCTCCCTCCTCTCTCTCATCACTCCAGTCTGCACATTTTTTCCCAGTTACTTTTCCAGCGTCTGTCAGCTGGGGCTGGGAGCTGTCAGAAAAACAAACACATCCACCCTGCGAGAAGCCGTGCGTTCACCGAGACCACACTCATCCATCCCTTCTTTCACCATCCCTTTCTTTTCTCCTCCTTCCTTCCTGGTCCAAAGCCGCAGGGCAGCAGCAGCAGATCTACATTTTTCACCTCTGCTCTCCTCCGGGTGTGGCTTCACGGCGGTTGGATCCAGTTGACATGTCAGATAGCTCGCCTTGGACTGCGGTGCGTGCAGCTCGGGCAGGGTCTTGTCGCGGCTTGGGCGAAAAAAAAAGGCAGCACCAGGGGTATTACCTCGGATCTCCTGGCATCCGCTGCGAGTTGGCGCCGTCACGCGTTGGCAAGGCCGGCGGTAGTGCATACCTGAGGTCGGCAGGCTGGCAAAGTGGCACAGTTTCTGCGTGCCAAGCACCTCGTGGCTCCTTCATAACCCTGTTGCCGCCACGCTCGCAAAGGGCAAGACTGGAAGAGGAGGCCGTGCCATCCTCGGGTGGTTTGGTTTTGGCAGGGCGGGCAGGGTCAGGCGGGCATGGAAACAGTTCTCCAGATACCTCTAAGGCAGCCTCAGGACAGGAAGGCAGAGAGTCAAAACGGACAGGAAGCTAATGAAACATGACAGGTGGTATTTTTCTCTATTCAGCTCGGGCTTTGATCCCATTAAAATACCCATGTTCACCCTGGCAGAACCGTCCACTCACTGTATCTTTCCATTGATTTAAAATGCCTTTTCATCATCGTGTTTCAGACGGTATCTCATGCTGATATCATTATATAAGACCCTTTCATACCAAAACTTTCAAGTCTCCACATGATGTAGTTCTTTTCAGAGAGAAACATTTGAAACTATGTGGACACAAGAAACTCAATCCACTTGTGTTCGTTAATGGAAGGAGCAGATTTAGGAAACCTTTTGGCCTCAAGATGAAGAATTCCAATAAATTAGAAAACAACTAATTATTAGTTGAAAGCAAAGAAAATACAAGTTTTGCCAACTGTATTATGTTAATTAGGAATAATAGGCTGACTTTAGCTTGAAAGTGGCCTTCCCAGTAAATCAGTCATCACCTTAATTTGTGTCGCACCCCTTCCATTATTCACAAACCTGTCTCCTGACTGTCATTCACGCACGTCTCACCTTCACCTACCTGTCAGCAGGAGAAGCAGGTGATCCCACTCTGGCGTATAATCATCTACTGGGGCCCCCAGATTGCTGATAAACGCTCTTGAGTCAGGTCCCTGATCCCTATCTGTTGCATGTCTGCAGCACAAATCCGCGTAACTGCAGCTTAATCTGATCTGTATGCACGTAGCTGATGCATGACTTGACTTTAGGGTGGTGACCTTAGTATGCCTAAGAAAGCAGCCGCCGCCTTATTTTAACTTTGACCTTTGAACTCTTTGGCTATTAAAGGCCATTTTCAGGATAAATGGCTGTTATTTTCACAGACAGAGAATCAGGCTTGTTTACATCTGACCACCGCAGGAAAACAGGCCAACTTGATGTGATTGAAAGTGAAATTTAAAAAGCCACATTCTTGAGTTGTTTTCTTGAGTGCGTGCGTCCGCTCTTATTGCAGCTCAGGTGCTACAAAGGAAAAGACCTGGAGCGTGAATATCTTGAGAAATAATGGTAGTTTTGATCTATTGTTTACAAGAACCACAGTTTAATTTAGCCGTCAATCATTTTACAAGAGTGGCTGTCATAAAAGATTCATTGTCAGCACCAATCATTTTACAAACAGGAAAGAGTTCCCGTTGACTCTGCAACTCAGGAACAAACTTGGTTTGGCTCAAGTGCCTCATACCTTGCAGCAATCTGGGTTGAAAATGAAGAAAAAAAAGAAGTTGGATACAGAAGCAATGGAAGTGTGTTAATCATTTTCGCAGGCCTTTCTCAGGAACATAACTTCAGTTGCAACCTCAATGGAAACTTAACAGGGAAAGACAAACATTGATGTGCTGTAGATTCAGTTCAGATGTGTTATGGGAAATGGTCTGCTTAGTGTTCCATTGTACTGACTGTCTGACATGTCAAGTGACCAAATGGCAGTTTATGTGTGAAAAGAAATAACCTTTTTCATCCTTTGCCTCTGAAGTAGATCCTGATTATTATAGTCTGCTCAAGTAGAACTGAAGCTCACTGAAGACTTTGTGACTGTGAAGTCAGACCAGTCCATTGTTCCCAGATGGGAGGGAAGGGGGGAGCAGCAGGAGTGCTCAGGGTTGGAGGGAACTCGTCTCTTTGTGGTCAGGTCCAATTACTCCAACACCCCGTACCCGCAGTGAGCTGACCCGTGTGGCGGTGTCACCCTGTTCCACACATACCAGCACCGGAACAAAACAACGGGCACATTGAGGGGACTCGGGACCGTCCTGAGCATGCATTTGTGTATATGGGAAATGTTATGCATGGCTGTGTTCACTTGTTGTGCGCTCGGACAGTAGACAAAGCCCTACTGTAAGGCGGCCAGAGAGAGCTGCAGAGCCCTGGAGATATTGACATACGTGTGTGTCCATGCTGCTGTTTGATTTTTTTTTTTTTTTCATTTGCTTCTTGCAGCAATAGCTCAAATATTTGGATAGACATTGCTGGCAGACACATGTGATGCCAGTGATGTTGAAGAGCTCACCTTTTCAACCTGGGGTCAGGACACTGTCAGATATGTAGTAATATCTGAGTGATGATAGTTCCAGGTTAGAAATGTCCAAAAAGCTCCAAATCCAGTGAATACTTAAAATATCATGGGAGAGGTTTCAGACACTGGACTTTAATCTAAGCTGCAGTCAGGCCTGAAAGCAGACTGCGTGTTTTTTCCATAAAGGAAAAACGGAATTCATCATTGAGAAGATGTAGAGCAGGGATATTGATACTTACCCCAATTAGTTCTGCAAGGACACTTCCTCCAAAGACCAAAAACCGCTGGACATTCCCATACAAGATGTATGAAAGAGCCAATTTTTTTATTTGCTCTATCGCCAATTCAGATATTTCCCTATTCCAATGGATCATAGATAAATGGCATTGTCTGTTTTGCACCAGGTTAAGGTATAACTGTGATCAGGGCTGTGTTTATGTCTCAATGGAAATGCCATTTTCAGTAGCATAATTTACTGTTTCTGACCATACTGGTCCAAGAATATCCCAAATTCCTAAGTAGAGCTCTCTTGTATTCCTGCCGTTCCTGCGTGTAGTCGGTGCAGCTGGGTGCCTTCAGGGAGAGTAGGTTTTTCTTTCAAGCATACGTTGTCAGTCGATATAGCGTCTGAAAACCACGGTTGTCAGTTAAATCCTTCTCCGAATCAAACTCGTGTTAACATGTCTGTGAGTCCCAAACAATGTGAAAAAGGAGGGTTTTATGTCAGCTCTCAGTGCCGTGCTGCCATCTCGCCTCATGCCTCATCAGAAGACCTTGAAGCGAATTTGTAAAGCATTTCTGCACAAAGGCATCGGCACAAACATCAGAAATGTCGAAGGTCGCGCGGTGATGCCGGAGCCGCTTCCATTTGCTGATGAAGACTGTGAAATGCAGTTGAAAGCTCAGGAAAAAAGGACAACTTATATGCCAAATGGATACAAAATGTATTCAGAATTATATATAAATAATCAGTTCAAAGCCATTATTGTATACCACTGCTCAAAGCCCAAAGCAAAACACATTTTAAGTTATAAAATGATAACTTAAAGTAAACTTCTATTATCATATGATTCCATTGAAAGCTGATTAACCACCACAGTTGTGTAGTGCAGAAACTCAGAGAGGAGCCTTATGTAATGATGATTGATGGAAGAGACACACTGATGCAGACATAGCATGTACGTATACACAATCCATTTCCTCCACACGTGTTGGACACATAGTTATGTCATTTATACATTTACGGTGAATGTGGGAATGTGCACTTGTCTTCCTCCTCTCACCTCTGAGTTGGTGTGTGTCTGTACATTAAAGTGTACATTTCCCAGCCTTCGCCCCCGTCACAGCTAGCCCCTCTATTTGTTTTAACTGTTCTTGATATTTCGCACTTGCTATACTTCGACTGGCACATGTTGACAAGCTGCAGACAGCACTTGGATCCCAAACCCTCGACCCCCAGCCCCGGGCCTGTCGACATACACAACCGGCCAGAGGCAGACATAACAACACATGAGCCTCACCATCTTCACACTGTGATGCATCAGTGACTTTTAACTGCACTCCTGTTTGCAATCATGGTCTTAAGCTTCCTTTGAGCAGTGACCTTAGGACGATTTCCATGGAAACATCCTTTATTCAGCACAACTAGTCATACTTTTAGTTTCTTAGTAAATGAATTTCATTTCTCCTTTAGGAAAAATACTTGATCATCCCTTAATCGGAAATCAGCCTTGTGCTTTTCTGATCTCACATGTGTCTTGTTACTCATCTGACTGCCATCTGTGATGCTGTGGACAGTGACATCCTCTTGCATCTTGAGAATCTTGAGATCCTCTTGCATATTGAGAATTAAGAGACTCATGCTCATATCTGAGTGGCAAAACACACAAAGTGTTATATATAATGTTACCTTTTCTAAGGTTAAATACACTGGGAGCACTTTTGATCCGTGTGAACATGCTGCCATTTGGCCCCATCTTCAAAAAATACAACGTAAATAATCATTGCTATGCTGATGACACACACACACACACATATATCTTCCTGTAACAGCCAATGACTCCTTTGAAACTAGAGAACTGCTTGTCAGAAGTCCATTGTTTGATGTGTAACAACTTCCCACATTTGAATATCCCAAAGGCTGAATTGTTGTTGGAGTAGTTTTCAAGAATGTTTCCCTTAATCTTCATATAATTTTGTGGTTGCTGTGTAATGAACACAAACTACTGCTAAGCCTCATTACATTGTCTTTAGTTTTGCTTGGTCATAAACCAAAGTTACCAACAGTCAATATTTGCATTTCTAAAGTCTTGCAACTAGTGTGGCTGAAAAGTACAATATTTCTCACTGCAATAAAATAATCCAAGTATCAAGTAGCATGAAAGTGAAATTATTTAACAACCTGTCGATCACTGGTGACCAATCATCAGTAACTCGTCCAATCAGTGATGCAGAGCTGGGTTTTTGTTGCTTTTGATTAGTGCGTTTGTTGAATCAGCCTGAAGTGTGTTTTCATCGCAGAGTGAGCTAAACTCACTCTGCAAAAGGGAATTTAGTGTGTGTGTGTGTGTGTGTGTGTGTGTGTGTGTGTGTGTGTGTCTGGGCGTCTGGGTCTGGCCTAGCTGTTTGTTTAACACAAGCCTTGGCTTAGATTGCAAGTGGTCTAGTAACCCATACACACACACACAGCTCTGATCATCTCCTGACCTTCGCAACCAGCTTGCCACCTGTTCTCCTGTTATTTCTGCCAATATTTCTGTAACTCCTTGTTCTCTCAGTTCTTCTCTTTAATTTCCTGCGGCCCTCCATCCTCTCCCCACCTCCAAGCATCTGATTCCTGAACGTATTTATCTTTCCCTCCCTCTTTTTGTGTGTGAGAGAGGCCTTTGGATGAAAGCAAATTTGGGAAGAGACTCAGTGGAGGGAAGAAATAAATAATATAGATTGCGATGTGATTGGGTAATTTCAGGTGCTGTCACCATTTAATTTCGGGACATTCCCATTTTTTTTTTCACCCACGTGTTTCTTATTACTTCGTTGTTACTGCGTTGTACTAAACAATGTGAACAAGCAAGATCGAAACAAAAACAGTTCTCGTACTACAGCGTGGGAGGGAGTGAATGAATAAATAAATGAAGTGGAGGGTGGTGTAAAGAAGGCCGGGGTGAAAGAGTGTGGGAAACGGGGAAAGAGAAACAGACAAAATATGAATACAAACGCCTCTATACGCTCTCAGTGTCTGATTGAAAACAAAGAGACTGTCCTCCATAGTGTTTGAGCTCGCCTGCACATGGAAACAAGAACGTTCAGCAGAGTTTGGCTCTCAGCCGCATCCATGCAGTGAGTGTGTGTGACTTGTCCTTTGTTTGCCTCCTGTGTATCCAGCAGTCAGTTGGCATAAGCAGGCACTCTCTTCCTGTTCTCTTTATGTGTGTGTACCATTAGATGTATAGTTGCACATGCTTGTATTTACATGTGCTCTGCATGTGCGAGTACATTTGTTTACATGTATGTTCTTATAGTTATGCACATCTGACTGTACTTGCATGTGTGTGTTGTGTGTATGAGTGTGTGAGGTGGTCACCCACCCAGCCAGTCATGTGTGTCGTGTGTGAGTCCAGAACACAAGGCAGTTTGTTCCAAAGCGATCTGCCCAGAACGGGTAAACACCCTCCCCAGAGGGCTTCTCACACACGACCCAGCAGGCCTGTCAGCGCCACTTAACATGACGATTCATCCCCTCCACAGGACGTGTGTGTGTGTGTGTGTGTTTTACTTTTTTTGGATGCTCTCATGTGCACATGGATGTCTTCATGCATCTACGTGCACTGAATGCATGTTCTAAGCATGTTCCGTTGCATTGCGAGTGTGTACGCACATGCACACAGGCCCATGTGCATGTGCTCTGATGTGACGCTATGATTAACTGATTGATCTCTGCACGCAGCAGGGCCAAGCAGCGCACCCTGAGGCCTCATCTGCATGGACATGTGTGGGAATCAAAACAAAGATCAATACTATGTACTCTGGCACCCCATGAGGCAGACAGAGAGATGGTGGAGGGAAAGGAAGGAAGCGGGTATTAAAAGCAAGTGGAAGAAAACTTAATGGGACACTTCTGTCTTCTGCAGCTCTGGAGGAGCTTTGTCAAGTCTGACAAAAAGACCCCATTGACATTACTTGAATATCTCAGCTTGGACTTCTGTGTTACAAACTGGGGTTGTGGAGTTTGAAAGGCAGGGAGGCTCTAAAGCGTTGCAGTGTGGGATGTGTACCCAATGGTTTTGGAGCGTGGAGCTCTGCCGCATCGATTTTGGCCGTCCTTTTTAAAACTGTCCCTCACAAGCCTTCCAACTTTATAGAATTGCAATGCTAAATTGCAGGAGTACTCATTTGTGGGGCAGTGGCTTTGATCAAGAGAACAAAAGCAATAAGAAGAGCACGATGCCTTGAATTTAGTGTCGTCACAATTTGAGACTACTTTTCGTTGTTTGCAAAATGTGGATTGCTGAAGTTCAGATTCAACTTCATAGAAGAATAAGAAAAAGTCTGGTTCTTGACAGTGAACAGCTGAAAAATTGTGAATATCTTGAGAGAAAATATTAGAAACACATTGTTTTGATGATGTGATGGTCCTTGAGGACAGCATTAAAGACTGTTGCAAGCTTAACAAGATGGAATATGATGGCTGGAAGGTTCAACAAAACATTACCTAAATGCCTGAGGAAAGGGGATTATTCATAGTATCATTCATTAAGACATAACAGGCCAAGCATCCATCCATTTTCAAGGCAATGATTGACATTGTTTTGAGTTTTTATTGATGTGCATTCAGTGGAATGAGTTAATGTTATTTTTGGCATTAAATCTTAAAATCAGTTTTTGGAATGTTTCACTGTTTTGAGAGAAGTTGTCTGGAAATGAGACTGATTGTTCCACAAGTGTTTTTTCCCCCCACTTGTTTGGATGAAGTGCAAATTTCAACTTACACTGTTCCCTTTGTCCAGGACCTCTGTGGCCACCACTCCTGCGACACCCTTGGCATGGCGGACGTCGGCACCATCTGCTCGCTGGAGAGAAGCTGCGCCGTCATCGAGGACGACGGCCTTCACGCTGCGTTTACTGTCGCTCATGAGATAGGTAAGCATGGATACACATCAGCGCACAAACAAAGATGTAAGCGTGCCAAGGCATGCTTGTGCTCATCTGTCAGCACATCACCTTTGCTGATTAGTATCGCGGGAGTATTGTCTGATGTCATACACCTGATACCTGCACGCTTGCTGTGTTTTCTTTTCTCATTCTTGCTGCATGTGCAAACCCGTGACACGTGCCGTCACTTCTTCCTCATCCATCAATCAATCATCTGTGCTGCAGGTCACCTGCTCGGTTTGTCCCACGACGACTCCAAGTTCTGCGAGGAGCGCTTCGGAGTCAACAGCGACAAGCGGCTCATGTCCTCCATCCTTACCTCCATCGACGCCTCCAAGCCCTGGAGCCGCTGCACCTCGGCCACCATCACTGACTTCTTTGACGATGGCAACGGTGAGTGTGGGAGAAAATGCAGAGTAATAAAGCCGCAGGGAATTAAAGGGTCTGTTGTTGTGGTTCAGCAAACATCTGTAGTTCTTCTAATTGTGAGAACTTTTCCCAGCCAGTTGAAGTGTTATTTTCTCCATCTACAAATTGCATCCATGTGGATTTGACTTGTGATTGCTTTTCTCCCACAGTACCGATCTCTAAGAACTGTTGACTAAGAAACAAAGCTGTAATCTCTGTTCATAGAAAGTTATTTACAATCCTATTAACTTCTTAAAAAGTCTAGGTACAGTGCAGCCAAAGACTGATCGCTGGCAGGAAATCAGGATGAGTCATACTTTGTGTTCCTGTTTCATCAAGTAGTTACATTCATGATGGCCATAAAGCATCGCCTGTTGACATTTCTCTGAGAAATGCTTTGAGCATAATTCATGCAGCAACAGCATCATTTCAGGCTTGACAATATCAGCTGCCGCTCCAGCACTTTAAGTGACTGATGGGTGATAAAGGCCTTGTTTGTCAAGAGGCCAAAATAGATTTTCATATTTACCAGGTTGCAGAGCCTTTTTTAAAACCTCCTCCTTCTTTCCTGCTACAGCCGAATGTCTCCTCGACTCTCCTCGCCAGCCCCTGTTGGGCCCCGAGGAGCTCCCAGGCCAGAGCTACGACGCCGTCCGCCAGTGTCGCCTGGCCTTCGGTCCAGAGTACACGGTCTGCCCGGGCATGGACGTGTGTTCTCGTCTGTGGTGCGCCGTGATTCGCCAGGGACAGATGGTGTGTCTGACCAAGAAGCTGCCGGCCGTGGAGGGAACGCCATGCGGGAAGGGACGCATCTGCCTGCAGGGGAAGTGCGTGGACAAGACGCGCAAGAGACACTACTCGGTAAGACAGGCGGCATCAGGATTTGAGTGATGATTGGGAGAGGACATGGAGATAGGTGTTTGTAAAGAGGGACAAAAGGGACTCAAATCTAAAATAGATTACTTTTTATAGTTCAAAAACTGATATTTTAAGCTCTCGTTGCCACATTTTACAAATGTGGCTGAGGACAAAGTACACAGGGCAGCTAGTGAAAAAGAAAAAGATGAAGTAGAAAGGGAGAGAGAAAGAGACACTTGAAGAGAAAAAAAATCACAAATTCTTTATGTGACTTCATTGTGTGGTCTGTGTTATTTATGCCACTGCTGATCTGTCCTATTTGTTCTCTTGGCCTTACTAAAACAGATCTAAATTGAATTTGGCCATAATGAGTTAAAGGACCAAATTTGTTCTTGGCAGGCTGTCGACACTGTGTGTGTGTGTGTGTGTGTGTGTGTGTGTGTGTGAGGGAGGGAAAGAGAGCGAAAGTCAAAAAGAATGGAAAAGAGGGAAAGAGTATTTTCTTTGTGTTTATTTGTCACATGACGTTTAATGAGTCTGACTCGATCCTTGGCAGACGACTGTATGCGTGGACGAGGCCCAAGTTCTGACCCGCTTCATTTTCACTGCCTTGTATGACGACCAGTTTACTGCTCGGAGCAACGTTAAGCCCCTCCATTTTAGACTTCAGAATCTTTTAACCTCTATATATTTCTTGTAGCATGATTGCAGATTAAGTTGCCTTTAATGTGGAAAGAAGTGGCTCAAGTCCTGTAAAGGCTCAGCAGTGGAACTAAATGAAAAAGCTGTTTCCAGAGAAGCTTTGCAGAACTTTGCGGTTATAAAATCAACTTTGTCTTGTAAAATGTTAAATGCTACTGTACTTCTAGTCATTTTTATCACTGGTGACTCATGAGGCACTGGTTGGAAAAACACAAAAATAAGTGTATTAGCTTAAGAATTTCATTCAGGCCATTCCTCAAGGGAAGCATGTGAGCTGCAGATTCAGTCATGCTCTCTTAATGAGTGGCTTTACCACATGAAGATAGCTGTTTCTTTTTCACATCACAATGCATGCCACATTTTTCTTTATCACAAATCTCTGTCCAAAGGGCTTTTTCCCGTGACACGTGGCTTGGCCAGCAACCACTCTGACTTCCAACATAGATAAGCACTAATTGTCCTCTCTCATCTCCTCTTTTTTTTCTATTTCTTTCTCTTCATCCCTCTCTACTCTCTGATCTCTCCTCTGCTGTCATTTGTCTCCCCTTTCATCTTCCCTCTCCTCTTTACTCCGCTCCTCCCTCTCCCAGGCGTCCAACCACGGCAGCTGGAGCTCCTGGGGTCCTTGGGGTGCGTGCTCCAGAACTTGCGGAGGCGGGCTGCAGTTCGCCCAACGCCTGTGCAACAACCCGCCGCCGCGGAACAACGGACGCTACTGCACGGGCAAGAGAGCCATCTATCGGTCCTGCAACGTCACACCGTGTCCACCATCAAGTGAGTGTGACAGCCTGAGAATGCATTCATGATTATACAAGCTAATGTTTATTTATCATACAAAATATATGGTCCATTTCAAATCTCTTAATTTTTCTACAGATAAGAGTTTCCGGCAGGAGCAATGTGAGGTGCGCAACGGACCCCAGACAGATCCTAAAGGGGTGAAGACTTTTGTTGAGTGGGTGCCAAAGTACGCAGGAGTCCTGCCTAAAGATGTGTGCAAGTTGACCTGCAGAGCTAAAGGAACAGGATACTATGTGGTATTCTCTCAGAGGGTGAGTTAGTTAAAAATAAAAGAGTGCAAAGTATTTAATAGAAAGAAAAATGTGGAGGATGACAGTGACTGTTTGTCTTCAGGTGGTAGACGGGACAGAGTGTCGTCCTTACAGCAGCTCGGTGTGCGTGAAAGGAAAATGTGTTCGGACAGGCTGCGACGGCATCATTGGCTCCAAGCTCCAGTTCGACAAGTGTGGCATATGTGGAGGTGACAGCACAGGATGTATACGCGTTGTGGGCAACTTTACCAAGAAGAGGTGAGAAAAAAAAGAGATGACTTGAACTGGGCATCATGTGTCTTTATATTATGGAAACAGTCATGCACATACAGACGCAGGCATCAGAGGGGAGTCTCTGTTTAGTGATAGCAAGTTTGCACATGCAGAATATAGAAAGGTATTTTTCAGCAGAGATATCTTGTGACTTTTATGTATGTACGATGAAATGATAATGCTGCACTCATGTCGGCAGAATGGGAAGAAAAGCACCCATTAGGCTTTCGAACGTTCACACAATGTTCCCTAAAGGTTACTTTCTTCGCGAGCCTTGTAGTCCCACTGACTAAACATGACTACATGAGATGTAGCCTTTTTATTGTGTAAGGAAATCCAGTTTAAACAACTGAGAACACTGTTTAAACAGTGTCTAATTCCTTTTTGATTGGTTTGGTCATATTAGTGTTAATTTTGGCTTCTATTTTGATTGAAAGCCAGAAGTGACAAAGAATAGACTGTATTACATATTGATTTGACCTCGCTTCTACTTTCTCTCTTGCCAAACAGTAAGGGCTACACTGACGTGGTGAAGATCCCAGCAGGCTCCACCCACATCAAGGTTCGTCAGCACAAGGCCAAGGATCAGACCCGCTACACCGCCTACCTGGCCCTCCGACGCCCCAACAGCGAGTACCTCCTGAATGGAAAGTTCATGATCTCCACCTCTGAGACAATCATCCCACTCAACGGTACTATGCTCAACTACAGTGGCTGGAGCCAAAGGGACGAGTGGCTTCACAGCATGGGTCCCGGGGCCCTCCAGGAACCCTTGGTGGTCCAGATTCTAGCGACAGACGCTAAAAAGCCCCTGGATGTTCGTTATAGCTTCTTCATGCCCCGCCGGACAGCCCCACAGCAGCCGTCAGCTCCGCTCATCCCCAACCCAAAGTCCACCCCCACAAAAATCTCGACCACGACCAGAACCACCACCACCAGTAGCACCACTACATCTTCCTCTGCTCCCCCTGTCCTGGTCCCAGGGCCACCTACAGCCCCAGTCCCCTCCACCCCAACCCCAGGGCCCCAGTGGGTAACAGGGTCCTGGATGACCTGCTCCAGGACTTGTGACACTGGCTGGCAGAGCCGGACAGTGCAGTGTAAGGACCGGGACGGGAAACTGTCCAAGGGCTGCACACTAGGTTCCCGCCCCTCTGCCTTCAAACACTGTCTGGTGAAGAAATGTTGAGCCGGCAGGAGAGCAGAAATGATTTGTAAAACGAGAAACAATTAGCAGGAAGAAGTTGTACATCTGATAAAGGTCTCAAGTGCTGGATGTAGGACTGTGGAGCAACGAATTTAAGACATAGAACCTTAAACAGGACTGAATGTTGGCTGAAAGCGCCTGGAACAGATACACAGAGACTCAGAGACAGATTGGCATGGATGTACCTGACTATATGCCAGAGGGATGTCCTGGAATCATAGTAGCTATGCAGAGCACAAGTAGGACGGAGGACATTTCCGTATGATAATGACAAGTATGGCCCTGGCATAGCTGAGGACTTAAAATTGCATGTCATTTCCACATGGACAGTAATTGATTGTCTCTACTTCTGTCTCCAAACTCCGGAGGCTTTGTGTGTGTTGCCCTGTAATGGCATGCGTGTCGTGTTTTTTTTTTTTTTTAATGCTATTCCATGTGTTCTCATGATCACTGTGGGGATTTGGAAGTCACACCCCTTTGTCTTTCGTCATGACTGTGTCCGAGACAAGAGTCCCAACAACGGGACGCACTTGTTATTCACTTTGTCATAATGTCTACCTGTATTGTAGCCTTGTTCATAGGCATGGATTGCTTTCCCTGAAACTTTGACTTTCGGTGGCTGAATGGCTCATAAGATTTGTTACAGGAAGACTGTTGAAAATTCAAACTCACATTCTGTTAAAAACAGTACAAACCATGTAAAGTCAAAGATTGCACAGGATTTATTTTTTGTTAACCAGTTTGAGTGCTACTGGTGCAACTGGTTGCCAAAAGGTATATTTGAGTGTAAATTATTACTTGCAACACTGGTCTCCTTATCTTTTGAGTGCGATTTCCTACCAATATTCTCCCTGCAAAGAAATATGAGTCTCTCAATGACCGAAATGTCCAAGTTAGAGGGGACATCCGTATGACAGTCCTGGAATCAGGGCTACTCATATACCCCAACTATAAGCTGTGTCTTTATTTGCATCAATAGAATCAATGTGATTCGGAGATTTGATGGGGGGGTGATCATAAGGACATTCTTCCTGATGACACAAGTATCGATTATACTTCAAGTGATGATGTGATTGGATGGAAAGGGAGCATAACTTTCAACAGTTCAATTGACAAAGGTGCAAAGTAACCACGACACTCCTTAATATTTATGGAGGTTAAAGATGACTCACAGGTTTGGGGCTGTGCTTGATTTGTATGTGTGTGTGTAGTGTGTGTGTGTGTCTTCGTGTGCATGTTATGTGCCAGCACATCCGCGTACCCAGGCCTGTGTTTTGAGCACATGCAGTATGTACATGTGTTTTTGTCCTCTGCTGCGTGTTCTTCACTCTCAGTTCCATTTGTATCAATCATTAAGCTGGTGCTGGGAGGTTTACGGTCCTCTTTTTTTTTTCTGGTGGTCAATATCTGTTTATTTGTTTGTCTGTTTATCTGTTTAGGAAGCAATGCTAATATGACAATGTGTGCCCTGGATACTTGCAAAGACAGCAAGAGAGATACTAATGCAGCCATTAATGTCCTTTTGCAATTCAACTCTCTCATCTTCTTTTCATCACTCCTCTGTTTTACTACTCTACATTGTGTATTTGCAAATGATTGTTTTAACCTGTTTCCTGATGGGTGTCGTTTGCCACATTACATCACTACAGATTGTGCTGCAGAATGGAGGATTTTCAAGGGTCGGTTCACCCAAAATACAAAAAAGATGAATGGTAGATGACATGTCTTTTGTGGTGGTCGTGTAAAATGTTCAGCAGAAGCCTACAACTCCAGACACTGTGCTTTGGTTAGTTCAGACGATCCACTGACGTCACTGTCAACAGTTTCTCTGGAATTACTTTCTGCCCAAGAAAAAGTCCCTGTGACTACTCAGGAACACTGATTCTGGAAAGTGATGTTGGCATTTAGAAAAATTAGATAACACGCTCACATCTGTTCTTTAAGTATGAATCAAGAGCCAGGAAATGGATAGCATGATAGCAGTTAGTCCAACTCTCTAAAGATACATGCCGCATCTTGTTTGTTTGATCCATACGAACATCCAAGTGTGAAAATGACACACTGCACATTTTTAGACTTAATTTAGGTGAACTCACCCTTTAACATCCTCCACCAAATCTTACAGTATCAAACTATAATTCAGTTGTTTCATAAAAGATGAATGTGGACAAAATGCCACTTCAGTTTGTGACAAAAGATGAAAGACCAGTCATGCTGGTGCAAAACATAAAAAATATTTAAATGTACTCTTAAAGAAAATAATACCGAAAGCATTACCTCAACTCTCCTGGTAATCATGCCCCAGAATTACAATCTTGATTGCACACTTAATGGACTTTTTAAAATACCTTCCTGTCATTGTGTTTAAATGTCTGGCACCTGTTACAGCTTCCTGCGTGGTAAACCTCACCCATCTGTGCAGGAGAAAACAAGGCATGAGAAACGTTTTCAGATACTACCTGGGTCAACATACCACTCACAAAATGTCCTCTCCTCGTCCCTCACACGTTCAGATTTATTTACATTATGTAGACATTTTTGTACAACGAGTAGATCGTTCATATATGTGTTAGTATTCAACCATATTTACACAGAAATGTACACACGCCATTGAAACAATCCATCATTTGCGCAGTATCAGAAACCCTCACACACACACACTCCTTACATACACACACAAACACACAACCTACTCTGACTCTTCCAGTGGGGAAACCCCCTCTCGCTGAACGACAGAAACACAGCACTGAACTTGTAATTTATTGTTTGTACAACTGGTATGTGTGGATTAAAAAAAACAATGAGATGAGTTTTATTTATTATAGTAATTTTGTATCAAATTACTATTTAACTTAGGAATATGACTGTGCAGAATCATTCCTTTGTAAGAATATAGTGTTTCTTTTCTAGTCATCCACATGAATATATGTACATAAAATCTATATATTTAAATATCTTTGTGTCTGTGTTGTTCATTTGCATGTGTTTCAGCTGCTGCCAACCAGTCACTGTCATCACACACACTCTGCAAAGCTGAAGTTGAGAAAGCAAGATGAGATTAACTTTATTAGGGCAATAATCACATAAGTGGAGCAGCAGAGAAGAGAAAACAGGAAGAGGGAGTTGTCGATAATTTCAGCATATTGACAATTAAAGATGGCCTCATCATGCTCAAGCAGCTTCTATTGCCTTGAATGACTCTGCTGAATGTTGACTAGAGAGATGCAAATTTAGGTTATGACAAGAGGACCCTTGTTACTGTTGGGCCTTTTGCAACAAGCAGTTGTGGGTAAAGTACTCAAGTACTCTGTTTTATAACTATACTCCATTTCAAGTAAAAAACATTTTCTTAGTAAAAGTACATATGTAGCAGCAAAATGTTTTTAGGTATCAAAAGTAAAAGTACTCATTGTGCACACTGGCCCCTTTGTCAGTGTTCTGTATATTATGGGATTGTTATTATTGGTGATACAAAAAGTAAGCAGCGTTTTAAAGGGGTGAGATGTAAAATATGAATCTGCAAATGAAACAATAACTGTCAGATGAATGCAGTAGATTAAAAAAACACTGTAGAAGTAGAAGCAGTAAAAGTACCTTCAGTACAGTACTTGAGTAAATATAGGCTTCTTACTTACTTTCCAGCACTGACCAGAAGATGTATAAAGACATTATAGGAGTAAATACATGAACATCCTTTATTGACACCATATTTATTGTTACTTTGACATTATGATAAATATTCTATTACAAAATGTTTCAAATGCAATTTCTCTGTGGTGTTAGTTCCATGTCATAGTTTGGCCATTAAATAGACAAAGAGAGAGATGGCCAAGCGGGTTGAAGCCCCACACCTGGCAGACCTTTGGTGAATGCTCAGCATGAGGATCAATAATCTATAATCATCTAGAAAACAAATAAGATAGACACATAGAAGATATTTTCCAGTGTCACCTGGTCATCACCAGTCTCCACACAGTGCATTAGTGCACCAGGGCTGCCTCCCTGCGGTCAATGACTCACAGCTTGCACTTTCACAATTTCCCAAATGTGATGCTGACACGCCACCTGCCGGCTAAACATGAGATCGGTCCATCAAGTCATGGAAAAATCTCTGCAGCAGTCTGGGGATTTTCCTAAACTCACGCCTGCTATCTGGTGGAATATCATAAAATTACAAATATTCACTTTTACTGACCTGTTGCTTTTAAGGTGGAATTTCACAATCTGGCCCTTCAGAGACTCATCAGTGATGTTTGCTGCACACTGCAGTGCCAATAAGATCCATAGGGTCCAGTAAACTTGTTCAAAAAAAATACACCACGCTTATATCTCCACTATGTCGTTATATGATATTCTTATGTTTTGATCTTAATTCTAACATCTTTTTTAGAGGGTTTTATCTGTTGGAGCTGTTCCTAAACAATCTGAATTTTAGAATGTATTTTGCTTTGAATACAGTTTCCCTTATTTGTCTCTCTTGTGCACAAATTCTGCTTTGCCAGTTATTTTTAATGAAACTCCAGCTCAAACTCTTCCTGCCTGTTGGAGAGACGGGGCAGCCCGGGCGGGCGGGGTGAGAAGCCGGAGGACAGGGGCTCTGCCTGCCTTCATCTGATCTCGGAGGCAGCCCGGCGGAGAGCCCCGCTCCACCTTAAGACCTCGGCGGCCCGGCTCTGCTCCCTCTCCCCGGGGAGCGGAGCTGCGGAACCCGGCCACGGCGCACCACAGCCGGCTTGGCACAGGGGGGAGGAGGCGACTCCCGGAGCCTTGGCCAGCACGGTACGGTTCCCCTGCTGCCATCTCCCTTCTCCGGTTGCACATCACTGTCACCCTGATTTATGTTAAGAAGTTAGAAAATGTGCTTTTTAATTTGGCCACTCACCGTAAAAGTGTGCATTAATGGTGCGTTTTGGCGCATTGGATGAACTGATCTTTCAGGCTATATGAGAAATATTAATGGATTATAATCAGTAATCATACATGTCTGTGTTGTGTATATGTACAGACAAGCAGGGGTTTGAAGGAGAAAACCTTCCTCTGCCCAAAGCTCCACAGTGATTGATTATCACTGAAGCGCTCCAGGTCGCTGGTGCGTCCTCGTTGCGCACGGGATTTGGCCCCTCTCACATCAAAGGGCCCTCAGGAAAGGGGTGGTCCCGAGGCTGGGGGATATAAAGGAGGGACCGGCTCTGCTCTGACTGCAAGGCAAGAAGCAGAGAAGAGAGGGCCAGCTGAGGAGAGACCTGCCCCCCACCCTGACTCAAAGACAGACCTCTGCTGAGTTTGTGGACAGACAGACTTGTTGGAATTTACTTGGCTTTTATTCCATTTTTTTTTACAGCAACTTTAAATGCACATGAGTTTAAATGAGTTTTGCACTGGATTTGATCCCTTTGTAGATTTTTGTGCGTAATTTGGGGGCAGTTTTTGTGGAGGTTTTGTAGCTTATAGTGGAAAACCTTTTAAAGGATTTACAGACTTTATTATCATTTGGTCGGATTTCAGTCTTATGATGTTTTTCTTACGCCTCTCCATCGGTGTGATGGCGGCTCTGTGCGTCAGTGCCGCCTGGGAGGAGAGCACCGTGGTGCCGGTCAGACTCGACCCGGCGGCCCGGTGGGAGAGCGAGCCCGAGCCGCGGCGGACTCTCTCCGCGGAGGAGCGGGAGAAGGAGGCGGAGATGAGGGAGTACCGGTTGGACGTGTTCGGCCAGGAGCTGGTCTTGCAGCTCGAGCCCGACCAGACCTTCTTGGCGCCGGGCTTTGTCTTCCACATTGTGGGGAGCCCCGAACCGACCCAGGAGCCCAGGAGCGGGGGCGAGCCGGGCTGCTTCTTCTCCGGCACGGTGAACGGAGAGGAGCACTCGGCCGCCGCCATCAACCTGTGCCACGGGCTCAGGGGCGGATTCTACTTTCGGGGTGAAGAGTATTTCATCCAGCCCCTGAACTCCAGCGACTTCCTCGGCACAGACGAGGACGTGCACACGGTCCGCCGGAGAGGTCGGGCGGCTCTGGCCGAGGAGGGGAGCTCCAAGTGCGGGGTCAACGAGGACGAGGAGCGGGTGCCAAAGAATCTGGAGAAGGAAGCCAGACCCGGAGCCTCTAACGCAGACCAGACAGGTAAAAGACCGCAGAGACGCTGTGCGCATTTTACGCACCAGCGCTCAGTTTATTAGAAATGATCAGAGCAGCAACCTTAAAATTGGCAAAGCAAACAGAGAAAAAAGTTTTATTTACAAATATGCACATAAAAAACTTATCTTCCATATGAATAAACTGGAGTGAGTGTGCAGAGCAGACTGCTGTCAGCTGGGGCTGCGCCGGTGCCAGGGCGCACAGCATGCGCAATGCACTCAGCTACCTTTTTGACAGCGCCGGAGATTAGGAAGGGAGGGAGGAGAGGAGAGAGAGAGAGAGAGGAGGGGGGGAACTTCTCCAAGGGTAAAGAGGAGGAGGAGTGAGGGAGGAAGGGGAGGGGAGCGGCGGGGTTGGAACCAGCCAGAGCCCGGCAGCGCTGTGCGTAAAACTCGCCTCCTGGTACAAACTCTTTCCCCAGAAAGGATTTTCTCACTCGCATAATTTTCCACCAGAGAAGGTCACAGTAGGAATGTGGACCCTGAGGAGGAGGTGCAGCCGGTGGTGTGACGCTGAGTCACAGCCAGGCTCCTGCAGGCACATCCGGAGCTCCCTTTGGAGCCTCTATCCCCCCCTGAAAAAAACCTGGTCTTTGTATCTGATATTCAGAATTACAGTGTGTAAAGTGAATCGTTTCATCAAAAGTTACAGTGCAATAAAATTAAAAAACCTGATATCAGCTTCCATGACCTGTGACCCTAGTTTGGTCTGACCTCTCTCTGTCTCTCTCCCCTCAGCCCACCACAGGAGCAGGCGTTTCGTCTCCACCCCGCGCTACCTGGAGATCATGCTGGTGGCCGACCAGTCCATGGCTGAGTTCCACGGTGCTGGGCTCAAACCCTACCTGCTGACCATCATGGCAGTGGCATCCCGCCTCTACCGCCACCCCAGCATCCACAACTCCATCAGCCTGGCGGTGGTGAAGCTGCTGGTGGTGTACGAGGAGGAGCAAGGCCCTCAGGTGTCGTCCAACGCCGCCATGACCCTCCGCAACTTCTGCCAGTGGCAGAGGCAGCACAACCCGCCTAGCGACCGCCACCCTGAGCACTATGACACCGCCGTGCTCTTCACCAGGACGGTGAGTTGGAGTGGAAGAAAAAGACATATAGATAGACAGAGATAGTAAAAGAAGCAGTGTTCAAGAGTTGTCAGACGTTAACTTTATTCTCTGTGTCTGTTTAGGACCTGTGTGGTGCCCACTCTTGTGACACTCTGGGTATGGCAGATGTTGGCACAGTGTGCGACCCTGACAGAAGCTGCTCAATTATTGAGGATGATGGGCTGCAAGCAGCATTTACAGTGGCACATGAACTGGGTAAGAAGGGGGAAACACATGTTCTCATATGTAAAAAAAAAACTTAAATGAATCTAATCACACACTCCACTGACACTAGAGGTGCTCAAATAACTCTTATTTCATCTCTGTCCTGCAGGCCATGTCTTCAACATGCCTCACGACGATGCCCAGCTGTGCTCCGGGGTCAACGGCGCCCACTGGGGCTCCCACATGATGGCCTCCACCCTGTCTAACCTGGACCAGCAGCAGCCATGGTCCCCCTGCTCCGCCCTCATGGTCACCACCTTCCTGGACAACGGCCACGGTCAGTGCCTGCTGGACAAACCGGTCAAACCTCAGCCGCTGCCACAGCCGCTGCCCGGGACGGTCTATGACGCCGACCATCAGTGTCGGCTGACCTTTGGCGAAGACTCCCAGCACTGCCCTGATCTGAGCACCACGTGCGCAGCTCTGTGGTGCACTGTGACTACGTCCAACGGTTTGCTGGTGTGCCAGACTAAGAACTTCCCCTGGGCTGATGGAACGCCATGCGGGCACGACAGCTACTGTCTGGCAGGACAGTGTCTCACTAAGAGCCAAGCTGCCAAACACCAGGTAGGAACCAGACCCAATCCTGCTCTATTTTGCCTAGAGTTGGAAAAAAAAATAATGTTTTAACTCTCAGCTTTGAATAAATCAGCTCAACTCAGTTCTAAATTCTAATTGTCATTTCCCTGGTGGTTTCAGACTCCTGTCAATGGAGGCTGGGGAGTGTGGGGTCCCTGGGGCGACTGCTCTCGGACCTGCGGCGGTGGGGTGCAGTATTCGTTCCGTTCCTGTGACAACCCTTTGCCCAAGAACGGGGGCAAGTACTGTGAGGGCAAGAGGATCCAGTACCGCTCTTGTAACACAGAGACCTGCCCTGATACCAATGGTAAGAGATTTTTATTATCACAAAGAACTAATTCATCTTCTTCTAAATACTTTTTTTGAAAGTTTATGATATGAAATAAAATGAAGCACTAGCAGTTGTCTCATGTTTGCAAAGCAATGAGTCCTTTATTTTGAATGTAGATGTCATGTTTTGATGTGCCTCGCACGTTGGTGTGAAAGTTAGCAATGTGGGTCAGACTGAACAAGCAGTAAATCTGGCCTCTCTGTGTCTCTTTCTCAGGCCTGTCTTTCCGTGAGGAACAGTGCCTGGCCCACAATGACATGTCAGCCCAAGTGTCGCTGGGTTCAGGCGAGGGTGTCGAGTGGGTGCCCAAGTATGCTGGAGTTTCACCCAAAGACCGCTGTAAGCTGGTGTGCCGGGCCAAGGGAACTGGATACTTCTTTGTCCTCAAATCCAAGGTGAGAGTTGCTTGATGCTGGATTATGTAAACTCTTTTTTCCCTTTAGAATAATGTCACAACATTCTCAGGGTCTAAGTTTATCTCCTAACAGCCCTCTTACTTGTGCAAACTTGCAATTTGAAGGATCAGCTATTGTAATTTCTCTCAGCCCCTAGGCTACTGTCTTACTAGGGAAAATACTTTTACTTTTTACCTTTTCACTCAGGCTTTTATGTAACAGTTTTACTAGACACAACTTTAAATTTCCATTTGTGTCTCTCTGCTGCCCCCAGGTGGCCGATGGTACACCCTGCAGCCCAGACTCCACCACAGTTTGTGTTCAAGGCCAGTGTGTCAAGGCTGGATGTGATCGTGTCATTGGCTCTAACCGGCGCTTTGATAAGTGTGGTGTGTGTGGTGGAGATGGCTCAACCTGCAAGAAAGTCTCTGGCTCTCTGGAGCGTGCCAGGTAAACATCTAACAGACACAAACACAATGTCTTATACACTGAAACCTCATCACATGTGTGTGAAAATATTATATTAAAAAATTTCTGTCTGAGTCTGACCGCTGTCTGTCTCTGTTTCAGGCCTGGTTACCAGGATGTTGTAACAATCCCTGCTGGTGCCACCCACCTGGATGTCAAGCAACGTGCCCCAGGCAACGGTCGTCATGATAACAGCTACTTGGCAGTGCGTCGCCAGGATGGAACTTATCTGTTGAATGGCGATTACAAGCTGATGACCATGGAGACCGACATTGCCTTGCGAGGGGCGCTGCTGCGCTACAGCGGCTCCTCTGCCACCCTGGAGCGCATCCGGAGCTTCGCCCCACTCCCTGAGCCCCTCACCATCCAGGTGCTGTCTGTGGGTGAAGCCCCAAGGCCCCGAGTGAAGTACAGCTACTTTGCACCTCGACCCAACAACGCTGCTTCAGTGTCCAACAATAACGGAGGCCGCCGCCAGTCCATCAATGCCATCAGAGAGGTGGGGGGAGCCGAGTGGACCCTGAGGGAGTGGGGACCCTGCTCCCAGACCTGTGGAGGAGGCATGCAGCAGAGAGAGGTGGTGTGTCTGGATCCCCAGGGTCGTCCCTCCAGAGATTGCCCAGAGGAACTGCGCCCCTTGGCCTCACGGTCCTGCGCCACCCAGCCCTGTCCCTCCTGGCTTCTCGGAGAATGGTCGGTGTGCTCCAAGACCTGCGGCCGAGGCTTCCGCAAACGCCAGCTGCGCTGCATCGGTCATGATGGACGCACACTAACCCACGACAGCTGTGACCCCAAAGACCGGCCGCGACCCCTGCTGGAACTGTGCAATCAGGGTGCCTGTTAAGGACTGCTTCCACAGTCTAACCTCCTTTCATACAGCCAGCTTTCAGAAAGTCACAAGATAAAAGACTCTGATCTTCACCGCCTCCTTTTTCCCACAGAAGTAAAGAGGTCGATGAATGTTTACATCCAGAGCAAGAGTGCTGCAGGTTGTGATGGGTTCCAGGTAGTCTAAGAGTCCCACATGTTAGTGGGTCCACTTTGACTGTGACTGTCAAGGCCAATTTTTACCCATTCCATCCATCCATTCTGAGGCCAGACGTCGGCTCATACTGCCGCCTCAATGCAGCAATAAAGACTAAGTACAGCTCGCTGCAGCAGCGGCACATTTTGCCTCCCATTAGGGCAAGAAAGCATGGACATTCCTGATTTCCTAAAGGAGCCTGCTGCTTACCGTGCCAATGTTAATGCTTGTGTGTGAGACTGTGTGTGTGTGTGTGTGAGTAAAATTTTTAATGCATGTATATGATGTTTGTCCAAGCTGGGCTGGACGGACACATAAGGGTAGGGGTGGGGGAGGTTATTGCAGAGTATATAAAGAAACAAATGAAAGAGAATAGCTCATATTCTACTTGCTCACCCCATCAGGTATGGAAAATAAGATAATAGTCATAGTGTTTATGTTCGAACTTGCCAGTCTACGTTTATTTATCACAAACCTGTAGCACTTCATCTTTGTTTTTTGCCAGTGGCACATTGTAACACCCAGTTGTCTCCAAATGCCTCAGTACTTTATCCTTTAGCCATATCTTGCCCTCGTCTACACAGCCTTCAATGAGGGAACTCTTCAAAGACCAAAGAGTGTGAGAGTGTGTGTGTGCATGTGTGTGTGTGTGTGTGTGAGCGCGTGTGTGGAGACCTAAAGAGGGACTTGTCTCCTGCTACTACTTCATAAGTAAGTCTCTCCTGCCTTCTGCGAAGGCATCTTGTTTTTTTTCTCCTTTTGTACAGAATATCCAAACATTATTTATTTTTGTACAGCCTGTTAAATATAATCATGTGGCTTTTTTAATATTATTTTTTATTTGTTATTGAGATCACAGAAGGGAGTAGAATATATAGAGTATTTATACAGTGTTATATATATATGTATATATATGTGTATATACATATATATATATTTATATATGGTCCTAGGTTCATGAATAAAGTATCACATTGACTTGTGCAGCTGATGTCTCCAGAGTGGTTTGTCTGTTTGATGTTGGAAAGTGTACACACACACACACACACACACACACACACGCACACAAAATAAATAAACTAAATGCTTTATTTGAATTCGCCAATTACATCTACAAGACTGAAATATTTGTAGAGGTCATATATATTCTTCAGCATTCATGACCTGCCAGCCACTCCCACCTCATCATCTGACCTGTGCACCCAGCTGTATTGAGTGACCAATCAGGACTCTACATCAGCCACTCTCACTTTGCCAGGTTGTCTTTGCATCATGCCAAATCAACTTCAGGAGTGTTCCAGATGTTACAGGTAGTGAGAAACATTAAACCCTCTTTGACATCACACAGCAATGTTTGTATATGAATGTTTGCAAAGAACCCTTTACACACCTTACATGCATTTACAATATGTGAAGCTGAAGTGTTGATCCGAGTCAGAATGCATTACGCAATGTGGATAGTGATTTCCAAAGTACGATGAAGCAGCTTGGTTGGCACAGTAAAGCGGAGAATGTCCTCACCTACGCTTACATTACACCTACACCTACAGTTGGAATGAGACATTGAGTGGTCAGCAAAGTTAAGAGAGAGAGGCGTGCACACACACACATTTTGTCTTTCTATAGTTGTGAGGACCCTCGTGCACAAAATGCATTCCCTAGCCCTGACCCCTAACTCTTAAACATCATAACAAAATGCCAACCTCAACTCAAATCTAAACCTAATTCTAACCTTAACCATAAAATCTAAAATGCAAGTCTTAACTATCAAACAGTCCTTTTAAATAGAAACAGTGAAAACCAGCCAAAAAGTCCTCACAATGTGGAAATGTCCTCACTAGGATGGGTTAAAACTGAACCGGTCCTCTCAAAGACAGCAAGCCCTTATACACACAATCACAAAATCTATGAGGTATTCTGGTGAAGTTCCTTTAATCCCAGTGAGCTGTAGGGGGCGCTCTTTGACAGCCTCCTAACACAAAAGTTTGGGGAATAATATGGCTGCACCTCACCAGAATATGAATACAGTTTTTGTAATTCAGGTTTTGTCCACTAGATGGGGGCATGTCATCCAATGTGGACACCCAGGCCCTGCACAGCCTCTGAATATTGCATGAACAGGGCAGTCCAGTCATAACAGCATTAAACTGCTGGAGGGCAGAACTGAACTTGTGGGCTCCTAATAACTTTTTCAGTGGCCCCTGGGGTCCGGGGCTAGGGGGTAGTCTGCCTTGAATCTAAGATTAACTTTTAAAGCTGTGTTGTGGCCTGCTAATATGTCTTGCATTTATCGCATGAACTGTGAATCTAATGAGCTCTCAGCCTCAAGTGCTTCATATTGAGGTTATCATAGAATACAAATACAACATTTTGACACCACTTGCATCCACATGCACATATGCGCCAGACAAACATAAACATTATTTTAAAAAGCTCATAGAGTTGGATTTATTATAACAAGAGAACATTAGTATTTGGATGCATTGATTTGGGGGGAAAGTATATTGTGAGTCACTGTTCATGGTTGAATTGTTAACACTGTTCTGAAAGTTTGAGTTGAGTATAAGCTGATTACATTGACATCATACTGGATCAATCAGATTGTTCTTACCTCTCAAATTGCTCTTATAAGTCGATATACAAAATTTGATTTGAGCAAACATTAATTGTAATGTACTAAATTACATTTACAAAGTCAGAGATGTATTTTTGCTTCTCTTGCAGCTTTGTCTTCAACTCCCCATGATCATGCATCTCCCCCTGAACTTTCTGGCCTCCAGCTGGGACCAGAAAAATCCCTCAGCGCTGTCACTAAAAGCTGAGGCCTGTGTGGCACTTCCTGTCGGGCCCCGAGGAAGACGATCTCCCGCCTTGACGGCTCCCACTGCAGCACAAAGGAAATCATTATCCTGTAATTATGGATGGTTAAGGAGAAGATTGGCCGTCCCTGTAATCTGCGTAATAGCATAATGTGCCACCAGACTCTGTAAGCCTAAACAACTGCTGTAGGTGAGGATGTGTACTGCCTGGTTTTTTTTCCTGATTTTACAACTGACAAAGAAAAACACACAATCATCAGTCGTCATTAATACGTGTGCCTGTAACGAAGCTTCTGCCTCCTTCTTACCTGCTTGTTTTTTCATGCCTCAGCGTCATTACAGCTTAAAAGACACATCTGGAAGGCATTATGAATCATCGCTGCTCCAAGTGGGTGGCATTTCCGAGACTAAATTATCTCCATCCTTTTGCCACCCTCGGCTGCTCATAAAAGTTTGTTTAAATTATGGCAAATTTGATCCCAGTTTTCAAACTTCAAAAGAAACAGGATTCGTGTTTCAAGCATCTAAAATCCATTATGGCCAAAAGCTTCAATGGGTCTGTGCAATAAATGTCCAGGCAAAATTTTGATGTAAAGATTTTACATTGAAAGAAAAAAATCTTTATCATATTAGGAAAATCTACTTTGATTGTCCTTATTTTGACATATTTTACATATGAAGTCAGGAGCGTTTGCATTGCTGCCGTCTGGTTGCAACAAATTTAACCTCAAAGCGAGTATGGTTGCAAAATATCTTTAATGTATGATATGATTGTGTCGGAGCAAATTTATGTCAACATTATTCTTTAATGCATTTTTTGATGGTGAACTTTCGCAGTTGCTAATGTTTGCAGCCCAGCAGGGGCCTTTCCACAACTACTATAATTTAGCTCTTTAATGATCAGTTTTATGACTGTAATTAAGTCGCTGCAGGTTAGCACAAGTTGTGTTTTTGATCCAAAGTATTCCCAGCACAGAGGGAGGTGTGTGGGGGGAGGTGGTCTGCCCTTGCCCTATTTTTTTGGCTCAGGGGCAAAAATGAGCCTCTATTAATCCACAGTTCCTCCTGTACTCAGGTCTCAGACTGTCCAAGCAGGTCAGTGGAGGAATATGCAACATGCAAGCAGATAAATGAAATAGTAAATGTCTTGAAAATACATTGAGCCCACTTGTGGCCCCTACCCAGACCCTCTCTGCTCCATTTAGTGTTGGTATGACCTTTGAGGTTAGATTATGTTTTCTTTGCCTCTTCTCACCAGCAGGGATGACGATAATTCAATTTGCTGTATCAAAACTGCAAAGACTCTCTCTGATCTTATCAGGTGTGTGTCTTTGGTCCAATGAGTGTTTTTGACACAGCACGTTAGTGTTAATGGGATGAAGTTTTCAGGTTACCACATGTGACATAATGTCTCCGGGACAAGAAAACAGGCTGGTTCGTGTTGTTTTTGGTGTCTGAAAATAGCCCAGAGTGGCACAATGTGTTGTCACACCGGTGTGAAGAGGCATGATGTGCAGCCCTGGGTCATTACAGTCTGATGCCTCTTTCATCTCAATACAGGTCGTGTTTTTCTCTTGCTGTGGTAAGCTTGACAGATATAGCAAGAATAGGACCAGAAGTGTTTAAATTTTTCAAAATAAAAGCAATCAACTGAATATGTTGCAACAATTCCTTATACAACGTCATATATTATCTGTAATACTAAGGTATACCAAGGAATACAAGCAATGACAACAGACATATGAATATACAATATATTTGATTGATAATTAAATCTTCAGGATTTTACACATTAAGGTCACTTTACTGGTCACTGTTTTGTGCATTTGTCAGTCGTACAGACAATAATAGGCCTGTCTCACATTTGGTGCATTCAAATACCTATCAGCATGGTATTAATATTAACATTTATTTACAGTGTTGGGAACATTGTTAAGGAAAGAAAAAGGAAGAAAAACTATAGGCCTACTAATTCAGAAAATACAACTTATTTTGAAAAAATTTACCAGAAGTCTTCTCTTCATATGGTGGCTGTTGACTTGCTGCTCTCTCTCTCTCTCTCTCTCTCTCTCTCTCTCTGTGTGTGTGTGTGTGTGTGTGTGTGTGTAATCTGAGCACGCTGGGGGGAGGGCTGTGGAGGAGAGGAGGAGGGGAATAAAAAGCTCAGCAGGCAGTTGGAGGTGTGGGAAGATAGAGCGTTAGAGAGGAAGCTTCATACACGTGGAGGAAGAGCAGGAGTTTCACTTTTGAGGGGAGACGAGCTGAAGTCACAACCATCAGCCTGCTGCTGTCTTTGGAGAAGAAGAGGAGAGAGGGAGGACACAACAATGATCCTGGAAGATCCACACAGGTGATCACGGCAGAGAGGAGATTCTGGTTCTGTCATTGAGAAAGTCAGTGGGCTGAAGGGTCATGGAAAACCCCTGGAGGAGGAGGAGGAGGACCCAGGAGGTCAGATGGAAACTGTTGAGGAACTCACTGCTGCTTTGTTTATTCACTGGTGAGTCTTTGTTTGAGCACTTTTTGCGAATGTTTCATAATTGTTTTTGTTTATGGTGATCCAGGAATCGAGCAAAAACAAGCATAGAAAGTCAAGGAAATCCTCAAAAGTCACTGGAGTTTTAAATGTGTTTTCCTGCAAATGAAAACTTTTAATGTGAGTCTGCAGTACAGTGCTGTGGAGGGGGGCAGGGTGTGTGTGTGTGTGTGAGAGAGAGAGAGAGAGAGAGAGAGAGAGAAAAGGGGTGGGGGGTTTAAGGACATAGTGCCATTGTCTCCAAGTGTGTGGAGAGACAGGAGCCAGGACCTGCGAGGACCACCCAGACAGAGCGACACCAGCAGTCTGCTGGCGGGGACCTCCTGTAGGCGTTGACATGGAAATATCACAGCTTTTTTTTTATGCATGGATGTGGTTGTAAATTAAAAAGGTGGGTTGACTGTGACCACCATCATAGAGGAAACATCCATCAGAGCTCGCTTTGATCACAGAGAAGCATGTTTGTGCAGAAAAAAAAAGTGTCTCCACTTTTGTGTAATATTGTGCAAGTTGTGTGAGCAGAGCATTAAAAGAGAAACTTTCTACCTGTGTGTGAACCCGCGGCTGGAAATGTGCATATATGCCTCCAGGCACGTCATTTGAGTGTGAGTGATTGCTGAGAGAAAGCAGATCCTCAGCAGACACACATGCACAGAGCTTGTTTTCTTTGCCCTTCATTTGAAGTGAAAGACCCCAGCCCTCTGCACGATGGTGAAGAATACATGGGGGGGGGGCCCTTCAGATGAAAAAGTGCTCGTGTCGTGGCAGCAGGTTGAGACGAGTACACAGCGAGGCACAGCTGTGTGTACAACGCCTTTGAATGTGGAGGCTTTGGCTGGAGCAGGAAAGGGTGGAGGGGGGTGGGTGGGTAATGAACCACATTAATCACACACACACACAAAAGCATGTAACAGATCCTGGAAATGCCACGTCTGCCCATAGCAGGAACACGCATGTTGGATGTAAAACGACCAGGCCGGATTGTGAATTTGCGTCGGTGCACGAATAGTGAACGCTGGCTCCTAATTTGACCCCCACGCAAACACACGTCAGTCATTCTGTGTCCCATTTTTAATGACCTCCCACTCAAGGTAATTAATTCAGTTGCTGTGGCTCACGATTCCACGTCCACCGAGCGCAGCTTTCACACCTTCCATCTCCGGGCGCAGTTTCACAGTAACCTCCTTCAATCCCCGAACAGCTCTCTGTGTTCCTGTGTGTGATGTAGAGCTGCACTCCCAGAAAGTTGGGGGATTCACAGGAGATCAAAGCAGCAGCTCAGATATCAGGACTTTTATTCTTCAGCATGGGTCGAGCTCCAAAAACACTGGATCCTACACTTCCCACAAAACCTGCTAAATGCAAGCTCTCAAACTCAACGTCTCAAAATGGTTTCTGTTAACAATTTGCAAGTCTCCAAGCCTGAGGTGAGCTCACCCTGATGACATCATCAGGGTAATTTCCTGTGACTTGACAAGGCTCTTCCAGAGTATTGTCCCCCTCATGAGGAATAAACTTTTTGTGTTTAAACCTGAAGAGATCATTTCAATAAGGTTGAATTTAATTAACAATCTTGCAAAGATCTTCTGGAATCTTTATGTTAGGGTTGCAACTAATAATTATTCTCATAATTGATGAATCCGAGAAGCTGGAACCAATGAATGTTTGTCATTTTTGCTCAAGTGATGATTTTCAAAGTTGTTGTCGATTCATTTCTCGACTAATCATTTAATTGACATATAGTTTCACCTCAAATCTCTACACACAGAAACAGTTGTCAATATGTGTCAATGCAAAAATCAAATGCCACCTGAATCCAATAACTCCTTCCTGATCTGTCCACCAAGTTTCATCTTAATCTGCTCACAGACACTTGAAATATCCTCCAAACTAACCAACAAATGGACAAAAAGCTCTCACAAAAAAAAGTCCAATTTCGCAGCTATTATGTCAGCAATTTCAAAAGAGCAATCCTGGCAACGAAACGCGCTCCAAACTCATCGCTGACGCCACGTTGTCATGAGAAAAGTGCTAATTTTTTCAGGCTGTGTCACAGATGCATCTGTCAGATCCTCAGCCAGTTTGCAGCCTACAGTGTTTGATTCACCTGCTCGACCATGTGGGCTGATTCCGCCGCCTCAGTTGACCAGGACATGGAAAAATAAATGAAGCGTGTCAACTGTTAACTCAGCAGAACGTTGCGTAGCTGTTATCAGGCAACGGCTCCTTGTTGCCATGTAATCTTAGTCATGTATTATATATTATGTGAGCAGGAGGCTTCTCTGATCTTTGAGCCCATTTGTGTTTGTGAATTCAAGAAGAGGAACAAAGATGAGCAGATGCACAAACTGAACTTTCAGTCAAACTCCCCCTTGAAATACTTTGGAACAAATACAAAACTTCCTGTCTCCCAGTGGTTTTATTTTAGTTCCTGATCTGACATTAAAGAACCTTAAATACAGTAATACAGACCTGCAGTTGTTGGCTGGGTTTACTGGAACAAAACCCAATGTCCCCGTGTGAGTTCACCACAGGATCTTTTTTCTTCTCCCCAGACGCTCCACAGATATTGATTGCATCTTTTTTAAAAAACAGGCGAAGTGCTTCACCAGTTCTCCGAGCTCATAATAAATCGACTGTCCTCTCGCTCTTAAATCTGCCTTTGAAGGTATAAATAGAGGGTTGTGTGCGTTTGAGGTTAGTTCATGAAAGGTTTCATTATGACGTTATTTTTTTTTTCATCTTGGGGAAAGTTAAAAAAAAAAAAATTTCTCCAGATAACAAGACCTGACTTAACAGTTTCTTTTAAGGGCTTCTTTTATTATAAGTGGACTTCTTATAACTTGAAATACACCAGTGCAAAGCATTTTTTTTTCTTATAACCATGTTCACCTAAAAAAATGTAATTTATTCTGGATTATTCCACTGATGAGCTTATTGTGTTTTTATCTGCACTAACGACTTTCCTCTCTGCTTCCTCGGGGAATCTCTGGAGGTCTGTGGTTCCACAAACGCCCTGCATTAGCAGATTCTTACAGAGTGTGTGTGGATGTGTGTGTTGCAGGTGGCAGTGAAGCCCAGTGTGAAGGCTGTATAGAGTACTGCTGCGATGGATCGCCGCCCTTCTGCTGCTCCTATTACGCCTACGTGGGGGACGTCCTCTCGTAAGTTAACGCACAGACGCAACAGATGCATTTGACATTTTAGACCATAACGTAAGATTAGATTAGCTTTCACAAATAAGGCTGAAGTAAGTTGCCGACTAGACCTGCAAGCAGGTACTGAGCAGCTGGTCTGATATCTTTGTATTCTCCAGCCTTGGACACGGGTCACAGAGTCCGTGTTAAAATTGCAGTCCTCATTCAGAAGCAGTGAAGTGTCTCCTAGTTTAGGTGCTGGTTTATAGCAGATCGCAAAATACAAGTGTTGTCACCTTTGTGTGTGAAATAGTGACTGACTCAGTTCTTTTTTTACACTTTTGCAGTTGTCTAAGATTGTGTGATTTGCTATTCAAAGCAAGAGAACTGAAGTGTTGTGTGAAAATCGTGGATCTGTACAGCCAGACTTCTTCAGCCACCATGAAACATTCACATTTTCCAAATTATGTGCACACAAAACTAGAGGCTTGTTGCTGTTCTGGTTCTGGTGGTAAGATTAAAAATGGGGGAGAACAACTAACTCACACACCAGCTGTCTTTTAACGTGCCAGAAGACCCTTCAGAGAATCTGACCTTTGACCTCTGCCTGCTTTGATTCAGCACAGCTGCTTCAACACTTTCACCTCGTTCTCAGCCTTCTGTTTCCTCTGAGACGAAGCTGTGTTTGTAACAGTTTTAATGATTTGTGTATTTATAATCTCTGGTTGCAAAATGAAAATGATGCTCTTGAAAACAACCAGGGCTCACAGTGTGTGTTTTGTGTGTGTTCCAGGGGCACTGCCATCTCCGGCATTGTTTTCGGCGTGGTGTTCCTGATGGGGGCGGTGGCAGCCTTGTTCCTGTGCGTGTGTATGTGCATGAAGAACGGGCGGGGCGCGCGGGTCGGCGTGTTCAGCACCTCCTACATCAACACTGTGACCCAGGGCTACCCAGGTGGGTCAACAGCGGTCACACACACACAAACTTTTAAGGATATAGATGCACCAAATATTTTAAGGATATACAGGAGAGACTTTAATTTTTCACCAAAACCTTTCCTGAACACTCATTAGTTACTAATCTGATCATAAACATTGATAAATGGTTCATTGGTAAAGGGTTGGTAAAAGGTAATCTCCTTTATACAATCATGTGTTTGACAAAGTGATGAACCTCTCTCCATCCTCACTTGTGAACGACTGAGTCTTTCCAGGATGAACCTTTCATACCCAATCATGATACTATCACCTGTTACCAATGAACCTGTTTACCTGTGGAATGATCCAAACAGCTGTTTTTGGATCAGTCCACAACTTTCACAGTCTTTTGTTGCTCCTGTCCCAACTTGTTTGAAAAGTATTGCTGCCATCAAATTCAGAATAAGCAGATATTTACAAAATGCAATGATGCAATGAACATTAAATATATTGTTTTTGTGATAATTTGCGAATCCTTTTCTACATATACTCAACTGGAATCAAAGTACGTTCTGTTTTCTGTCTGCTTTACGCAGCATCCCAACTTTTTTTAAATCGGGGTTATACTTGTTGAATAACTACAATTTAGACAGTGTTCCATTACACACGATGCCACACTGAACCTCGTCTCCTGTCCTCAGGCGACCGTATATCAAAGGAAAACATGAATTGGTGCACTATGTTACGTGATCCACCTCGGCCTTGAGCGCCACTCCTCGTAATAACACAAAGAGAGAGCTGATTCTTTTCAGAATGTAAAGGCTACCAACCACCCTCACTTAACCATGAGCTCGATGATTTTAGACACATAACTGCCTTTTGAAATTCACATAAATGCACCTCCTTTCCTAGATAGGCATTATTTTTTTCCTCCCTCCACTCTCGCTGTGTCACGTCTGTTCCTGCAACGAAGCTCCCACATTGTACTCAGGTACATTGTCTGTATCAGAGTCTGCACTCGGTGACTCTCTGAAGCCCCAGGAACGCTGTTTTTTTCTGGGGCTCATCATTTATTCATCACGTTTCATTCTCCTCTGTGTATCGCCTTCATGCTACGCCGGACCGGCACTCTTCTCTCTGCCCTGCAGCTCTGATCATGTTTCATAAACATGACGCTCAAACACACAAAGCCCTGCAATATGAATGCATATGTGTGTGTTGCTGCAGTGATGAGAATGATTTTCTGTGTCTTGACAAAGGATGTGAGGAGTTGCTGTGCTGTTATTTTCCTGTTCCACTTGCAACAAAGACGGGTTAATCAATATTTATGCATTGTTTTAATCAGCTTGGTGATTAATGCTTATATTATTCAGTAGTTGTATTTAAGTAATGTGCATTAAAGATGTAAAATATTGATTAAGTTGCCTTTGTTTCTCATCTTGCAAGGTCTCATTCTTGCAAAACATCTTGTTTCATACCAGCACAAGACATTTTAAAGCAAAGCTCCTCCTGCAACATCTTAGACTAGGAGTTATTAATAATAATGGTGTCATAAATGTGAGGTTTAGCTGATGCAACCCTTTGGTGTGGAGGTGGGCTCGACTCCCTCCATTCATCTTTTCTTTTCATCTCTGTCGCTTTGATGCCTCAGTGAATAATGTAAGTTCCCCCGGTGAGACTGATGCATTGTGGTCAACAATAGGACTTTTTGCTGCCATATTTTTCAGCTTCAAGTCCCTTCATGTGGAGGGTGCAGTTTGTCATTTCAACCACTAGAGGGTGCGACTGCCCCATTAAACTCCTTTGTAAAATGGGGGCAGGTTTCCTGAGTTTAAGTGAGCTCATTCACCATCATGTGAAGTTTGTAATTATGGAGGAAATAATTGATTTTGACCTTCCGGCAGAACTAATCTTTCCTTCTTTCTTTCTCTCTCTTGAACTCAGGTCCTCCACCTCCATACACCTATGACTACGAGATGTACCCTCCCTCGCTGCACCCCCCGCCTTACACCCCGACACAGCCTCGGCCGGCCAACTACTCCCCCCCTCCTCCCTACCCTGGATGCACTCGCAAGTGAATCCCTGCAACACAGATCATCCAGCGGCCAGCTCAAAGGAAACTCGTGGCCTGGTTTCCCAGACCTGGAGATGGCTGTACATCTCATGCTAATGGGGTTAAAACAGTTTAAGGGGCTCAGAAGAATTTTCATATTTTTTTTAAAGGAAAGGGTGGCCCTGTGCAATATTATCCAGCAGGCCTGAATTTCCAGCTATGCGCCTGCAGGCTGTAAATGTCACTGCATTTCTGCTGCTCTGCAACTGAGTCTGGACCAAAATGTGGGGAAATGAATAACAATTGGTCAGGATGTCGGTCAGGAGACGACCCAGCACATCCACATTCTGATAGACTTAACTGTTAGAAGTCCCTGCTAAACTGCAGCTGGTACTTTTTCCCCCTGCCAAGAACCAATATCCTTATCCGTCGCCGGCTGTGCACATCAAAGACGCCGCACAGCTTTGATGAAGGTGACCACTTTTGTCAGCGTGGAGGGGAACCTCACATCACTGGAGGAGAAAAGTCTTTCCAGGACACAATGTAGACTCTGCTTTTATTCAAAGTTATCTATTTTTTCCCACCCAATCTTTTTTAAAAACTTGATTTATGTAAATGACTGAGGTGGAAGTTGATGATTAAAGCTGTTTTAAAGAAATCAGGTTTGGACCTGTCATGTAGACAGCACACAAAGACTTGAATATAATGCCTAATAATAGGCCTACTGACCTTAATGGCATGGACAACTTGAAGGGACTGGCTTGTTGGTGATGAACTGGTTTTTATTGCCTTACTTGAAACAATGTGAGTTTGAAAAATGAACTGGGGGTCACGTCACATTCAGATGAACCAAAGTGGATTCTTTCAACTAGAAAAAAATGTAAGCCTTTGTGAGATTTATGAAAATTATGACGCATTCATCATTTGAATTGCAGTTGTGGGCTAATTAAGGTTTGGAATTGAGAGTGAATTGACCTCACTGTGCTACGACTGATTCCTGTGATGGATGACTGTGAATAACGGAAGGGATTTAACTGTATTAATAATGTGTCAGGTAAATGATTTTAAGTGTTTCCTTACTGTTTTAGTGGCTGTGTTGTAAATTTAAAAAATGTGATTAAAAAAGTTTTTAAAGTATGAACAGCAATGTCTCCATTTCTTCATATGAATAATGATCAGTGTGATAAATACTTTCTAATAAATCACACGTTTTACAAAAAAGTTGCAACTACTGTTATATAAAAAAATAAACCATTTATCAATAATCTTTCTGACGTGTCATTATTTAAAAGGGTTTATAAGCTTTATAAACATTAAGAAATAATGTATTAATACTTAAATCAGTAATGAGCGACTGTTAAGGACACATTTAATAGTAATAAATAAGTAGATAATAAAATAGGAATAAATAGATGGTTAATAAATCTAAAAACTAAATAGGTTTTGTTGTGAAAAATTCTTTTGATGCATTTATGTCCTTAAAAGTGTGTGTGTGTGTGTGTGTGTTTTAGGGTTAGTGTGTGTGATCAATATGTTTATATCACTTTCTGATGTGTCATTATTTAAAAGGGTTAATAAGCTTTATTTACATTCAGAAATAATGTATTAATACTTAATAGATGATGATGATGATGATGAATAAATCGTTTTCGTTTTGTTGTGAAAAATCCTTTTGGTACGTCTATACCCTTAAGTGTGTGTATGCGCGTGCATGTGTGTATGTGTGCGTGGATCCCACCCGGCTGTGGTCACGTGATCCGCCGCTCAGCAGCTGTGCAGCCTCGGTATCGCTCCCCATCAGACATCGGGAGTCACCGGCGCCGAGCACAGATACACACAGTTCCTCCGCCGACCAGAAAACGTTGAACCGAACGGTGAAACGCTGCCTGTAGGAGCGTCTTGTCAGAGAAACGAAATGGGGGACCGAGTGGCTTTACTGCTGCTGGCTGTAGCGGCTTCGGCTCTGGCTGCCGAGGTAAGAAAATCCGCTTTTCTGTGGGAGAATTTGGTGTTTTTTCCCAGTTGCTATTAGCGGAGTTAAGCTAGCTGGAGGTAGCCACAGGTAGACCGGAAGCTGGGCGGCTGTGCCTTCAGAGCTAAAGCTTTGAACGTGGCGAACAAGGGAAAGATGTTAAAAACAGGGGGCTTAAATTTGATCAAATTAAGTAAATAGAATGTATCTAACATATAGTATAAAAACAACTACATGATATTTGGTGTATTAATATGTTGTTGCGTGTGGCAGCTCAATTTGATAAAGCTATTTTAGGACTATCAGTATCTTGATGCGAAAATTATTCATATATAAGCAAAAATATACTTAAACACAACATAATTTCCACATTCATACTTGACACATTGTTAGATGAATAAGAGGCATATCTTATGCCTGACTTTTATTGTTGAAGGTTGTAACCGGATGTCCTGTGTAAAAATCTCGCCATCTTGATCCTGATGGTGAACATTTGGATATTTCTAAATCAAAACGCTGTTTAAATCATGACAAACACCAATGAAATAGTCTGTTAGTGTTAATCATTGCTTCATTTCTCATCAGCCTCTCGATTAACACAAATATAACATTGACTACAAACACGTATCTGTTTTAAATCCCCCTTGTTTCGATGCCTTTTCTCGGACAAAGTCTGCTTTTACGGCTGATTTATTGAACCTATGTGACAATAAAAGGGGAATGAATTTAAAGCTGCACCATTTCCTTTTCCTTTCCTTTTGCTTTTTCCCCCGATTTAAAATCTTACAAACAAGTTGTCAACAATTGATTTAACTCAACAATAATGCTGCAGTCATCGATATGATGTATAACACGTTTATTTAGTAGCTGATTTAATCGTGTTCAATTCATTATGGAGGATAAATGAAAAGTGTATTGTCTCATTTTTCCATATCCCGAGGGCTTATTTTAAGGGAGTGGGCGTGTTTTGGAGATGAAAATAAGACGTCTTGTTCCTTCATATTAAAGACCTGATGCCAGATTGTGGTTTAAGCAAAGTAAAATAAGCAGTGAAGGTGATAATATATGTGGAAAACAAACATTATGACGGCTCTCCTTCATATTTCAGTCAGATGGGAGAAGAGAATAGAGAAGTAAGATGGCGGCGGTGCACTGCAGCATTTATCGAGGTCGGGAAAAACTGGGAAGCCAACATATCAGCTTTGACTCTCATTGTTGCCTTTCAAGCTCTTTTCTGATCCATCACACAGTGTGGTGTAATAGGAAATATAATTGCTTCTTTAAAAAATCATTCCTCATCCATTTTGTTTCAAGTGCCAAGAATATGGCTTTGTTGATGTACACTGCAAAAAATACCTGTTTTTAACATCTGCTTGATCTTGTGCTCATGTGTCACTCAGCTGTGATCATGTAACAGCTGTCTCATTAATTTAGATTTGCACATTAAAATGCCATCGTACTTCCTCTTTTCAAGATGACTAAAAATGTGTTTGTGCAAAAAAAAAATCCCAGAACAAGTGAATTTGACACATCAGGGCTTTTTCACCTACTTTATAATGAGTAATTTTAACACTTCATGTTTGTGCTGCTGGTGCGGATTTCAGCCACACCGCCACAATATTGACAGTGTGGCTTTGTTGTGAGAGAAATGCTATGTTCCTCTATAACCACATTGTTTCAGATGTAACCTGCAATTGTGGTCAAGGAGCGGCTGCAGCTTGCCGTTGCTTGTGGTGTGTCTGGTTGTAACAATTATAGCTTGCATGCACGATAAAGGTGTTGCTTGTAATAGATCGATAGTGCCTAACAATGGCTATTATCCTCCGTTTAAGCCTCTTGTTTTTGCCACTTGTGGTCAGCTGTTCAGCTGTTTATTTCTTCACATGAATCAGGTGAAATGTGGCAGCTGACCTTCATTGTTTCTCTCACGTAGCCTGTAATCAGCACACTTGGAATGAATAGTTGGGGCTGCTCATCAAGCGAAGCATTGGCTTTGTTCATAATCCGTTGCTTAGCCCACTTAAGGCAATCTTTACCCTGCGAGTCCTCTATTTACATTATAAACATCAAAGGCGCGAGTGGTGAAATATGATAGGAGGCATTGTTTAAAATCTGAGGAATAATATGGGCGAGATTAAATCAGACTTGAAAATGAGATGTTGCAAGTTTTTTGATCTTGTTAGGGTTTGTTTATAACCTTCGTGACTGCAACACACACTCCTGAACACACAGCTCCAGGAAGCTGCTCCTCCTGACGGGCCCGCGGTGTGGAGCGTGGGAGTTGGATGCCAGCCTTTGTGTATTTGTAAATCCTTGGGAAATGGCTCTTGGATGGGTGCAGGCAGTCTGTTTGTGTGCATACTGCAGTCTTTCAGCCTGGGGCGGACCAGCCCTCTCCCCTTATTAGAGAGTTTAATGCCATTATGCCTATTGGCACTGCCAGTGTTTCTCTCTGGCACCTTCTCTGCTGCTCACGCTGCAGTTTCAATTCTTTGAAGGAGAAATCCACCCAATGCTATATATCCGCTTGCTTTCCATTTTCTTATTTTACTTTTTTATTGGACCCACTTTCGCCAGCCTCGCCTATACTTCTGCTTCAGTTTGTAATTTACATTTTGCAGAATGCCTTTTGACAACCTGACAGCAAACAAAAGTGTTGTGAGAGTTATTACACATTAGAAACCTCTTAATCAGAATGCAACATGTATCATGGCTGTACTGTATTCAGGTCAGCTGAGGCTAATGTCAGTGAGTAATTCAGTTTCTCAATCTCTGGATTTATTTCTGATTTGTTGACTGTTGAGCTGACCTTGTGACAGAGAAGCGTTTGCTCTGATTCTGACAGACTGACACCAAAAACAGGATGTTTGCTGTTGTGTTTGTGGTGTTCTTTCCAACCCTTCAAACACCTCATTGACTGCACCGGATGTATTTTATAATTTCACATCGAGAGCTGAAACAATTAGAAAATATTGACAGTAAATCAACAGCAACAATTTTGATATTTGATTTATCACCAAGTGATTTTTTTTTCAAGCAGAAATGTCAAAAATGTCAAATGTGAATATTTTCTGATTTTCTTAGACTTATTTGATAGTAATAGATTTATTATGCACAATTGGTGGGACAAAACGAGACATTTTAGGATGTCACTTAGGGATCTTTTTGCTATTTGCTGACATTTTATAGATCAAGGGATTGATCAGTTAATTGAGAAAATAATTGGTGGATTGCTTGCTGATGAAAATAATCATCATTTTTAGCCCTGTTAACTCCATCTACATTTGGACATTTATGTGTTTAAGTACTGAAGTGCTGAAATGATATTCCGTTGATTGACTAAAAAGTAATTATGATAATTACATAATAAGCATATTTAAAGCATGCAACACTGCCAAACATGCCGGATTCAGATTCTGAAATGAGACCATTTGCTCTTTTTCTCTGTGGTTTCTCACTGTAGATTGAATATCCTTGGCTTTTGGACTGCCAGTTGGCCAAAAGGAGTAATTTGAACATGTCACCTTGAGCTCACAGAACTTGCCATTGACATTCTAACCAGATAATTAATCTTTTAAGTGAAGAAGCTGCCGCAGAAATGAGGAAAATAGTCACCAGTATTACCGGCTGCTGTGGTGATATTAGTTTGTCACGCTCTCCCTGTGCCAGTCTTTCCTCATCTCAGTAAACAGTGGATATTGTTATATGGCTGGACTGGATGTCCTCTTCATAATGAGACATGAAAGGAGTTTGTCTCCAACACTCCCTGTTTTTTGTTTCTCTCTCATTTCCTTTCTTTAATCCTTCATGTCCAACCAGTGTTGCAAAGATTTAGTTATAAAAATTCCTTGTTCACATGGTGCACATTGTCCATCTTGGTTGTGTCAACAACAACGACACTGCAGCGCTCCCAATTAATGCCCCCCCGTCTGTCCTGGAGAAAAGAATTCCTGACCTTTTGATACTGTTGTTTCTGTTGTCATGGTCCCTGGAAATGGGGATGACACTGATGTGCACGCTGTCTTTTGGAGCTGCATGTCCATTGCTTCTCTTGTCTGTCCACCTAATGACACTCCAGACAAATAAGTTTCCCTGGTAGTGATGTAAATCAGCTGTTCATGAACATTGAATTGTTTCGCCTGATATTCTTTGCTTCTTTCTCCGTGTTTTCTTTTTTGTCATTCTCCCAGTCCTGAGTCTTCTTTGTGTGTTCATCATGTGTTTTCCTACTGAAAGGTAGCGTCCCCCCCTTTCAAAGCATGTTAGGAATCTGGTAGTGCTGATTTCAGTGGTAACAGACCAGCGCGTAGCTCAAAAGCCTGCTTTGTGCAGTGCAACCAGGCCTGCGAATGAGATATGGATGGATGCCAGAAGGTTTGATTAAATCCAACAAGTATCTGACAAGAAACTGTTCTTCCTCGCTTGTTGACTGAAGAGAACATTCTGATTTACAGTGAAGGTCTGGTTGGAGATGTTTCACTCTGCTGCGAGCGGCACAGAGCAATTAAAGTCTGAAATGCTGGTTAGTGAGCAGGGCTAGAGGATACATCAGCAACTGTATTGAGAAATAATTGTAGCCAGTTTGGGGGTCGGGTTAAGAGCCCGATTCTATGACTGTCATGAAGAACAAACCAGTGCCATACAGATGCATTATGGTCTGTTTGCATTAACCATACTGAAAAAAATGAACAATAATAATGATGGTGAATATTACAGGTTGTGTACATAACGTTCCAAGTGGCCATTTTGAAGTTGCAAGTCAGTCTTTTGAAAATCCTCTTCATCATGCTCACCTCTTCCTCTTTATGACTAGCTCATTATTAGCTCTAATAGGTCAAACATGTACACACCCCTTGCTTTATTGCCTGGCGGTCTTCAGGGAACAACAACATTCTCCCTCCCACTTCTCATATTAGAGCGAATCTCCCACTAGGCAGCCCCATTCATCACCATTGGACTGTTATTTCCATCTGTAAATATCAGCAGTGCGCCACGAAGACACACTCTTCATTTCGCCACTGCTGAGTAAGCAGCTGTTGGTACAAAATCTGAATAATAAGCCGAGAAACAAGTCGCCCTGACCCGCACAATTACTCAGCAGCAGCACAGAGTACATCCCGTTTTCACTTCATCGGCGAGGAAGATGCACACACAGTATGCACACATTGTCTCCATAAGTCTCCATTAGCATCATGTATCCCAGCCAAGGCTGTGTTGTGTTGTGTATGTAGGTGTGTGACTGACCTTCCACCTGACCCAAGATATGACCTAGCCCGTCATAATCCGAGCAAGACCAATACAGTCAAGTTTTAATCATGGTTTCGACCACACAGACACAACATTATCAGTGTGTGATGGATGATTCAGTTTTACTTTTAGCTGTGTGTGTGTGTGTGTGTGTGTGTGTGTGTGTGTGCTTCACGCCCATGTGACTAACGAATAGTGTTGCAATTTGTATATTATAATATATCATGCATGCGTGTTTGTCATCCACACATCATGACTCAGACTCGCCTGCCACTTATAGGTGTCTGACTTAATGGTGCAGCTAATCCAACAGGGTGCTTGCATCTTCTGTGTTGGATCCTGGAGTTGTGCAATGAACCAAAGAAACGCCAGCTCACCTCTAAGCTTTTGGTTGTAAGACACTGGCAGAGGTCGCGGCCCTACCTTTGCGTGGGTTTTGACATTTATTTTAGGTCGAGTGCTTTGAGGCCGATGTGAAGTGGCTCCACAAATTCAGTCAGTCTAGAGACAACTCGGTGAAACCAGAGTGGCATGCAGCATATTTGATACCGCCGTCCTAAAAAAAGCATGCAACACAGTGGGTTAGAAATTTAATCTCTATTTGCAGATTAGTGGTTGAGGTGCAAACCATACAGTCATAACATCCCAGGTTCAATTTGCAAGTGGACCTGTATTGCATGTCTGCCCCCCTTCCCATGTTTCCTATCTGCCAATTGAGTGTCAGAGGAAAAAGCTACCCCAAAAGAAAAAAATTAATCACACCTATTAAAAATATCAAAATATGGAATTGTATTTTGGTGTCATAAATCTGATATTGTCAAGCATTACATTACATTATTTATTAAAAGAATATAATATATAATAAATGGATGAATTTTAATTAATGAATTTATTAGCTGAATTTGTAAGGCAGTTCAAAAAGAGCATGCACTTCTCTTGCAAGTTTTCACCGGTCATTGCCTACTCTAGACATGTGCCAGCTGGTGCCGATGTTCCCGAGCAAAAGGTCAGAAGGCGTTCGAAAAGTGCAGAAATGAAAAAAACTTAAACTAGCAAGCAAACACAAGTGGGAGTATTAGAAGTGTGCCCGTTGACATTTTTGGATTAGATATTTGCTTGGGTTTCATTCTAAGAGCTGAATTTAGAATTAAAAGACGCGCGTTTGATTTAAAATTCTTTATGTCATCCCAGCAGTTAATATGACAAATCCACTCATAAGCTTTTCACAAACACAATCTGTCTTTGGCTCAAGTGAGCCATAGAAATATTTCCTGGAACCACAGTGCTCCCCTTTTTCCTTTACTAGCTTCCGTAGTTCTCATATTTTCATCTATCAAACGCTCTTTTTTTTTTCATTACATGGATGCACACTAAGATGCCCCAGTACATCTTGTGATTCCTACAGAGGTTGCTGACTCATTATTTTTAAGATGTAGAATTTTTTTTGGAGAAAGTTTCTTCCTAATGATGAAGTGCTTTCGTTTCACAGCCTCTATCAACACACAAAAATGCCCATGAGGGCCCTTGTTTTCGCAGGCTATATTCCTCCACTTACAGAAATGATCTCACCCCCTCGTCCTCTCACTTCTCTCTTCCCAGCCTCCACTCACCGTCCTGGGTGTTCAGGGTTGCCATAGCGCTAGAGTCTTTCCCCAGGTGCCTGCCACTCGGACTATAATTAGGCTGCTGTGTGTTATTCCCGTTATTCTTCTCACCCATTCCTCCCTCCTTTTACCATTTTCCACCAGAGCAATTTCTCACCCTTGCTTTTTCTCTGAAACGCTGTGTCATCCATACAGTATGTTACTGATGTGCTGCATGCCCTCGGCTTGAGATTCACAGTTCAGGGGGTTTATGAAACTAGTACCTCTTCGTGTCGGGCGACACACCATCAATTGTAGATGACAAGTCCTCTTGGAGTCCAAGTGTGAAATTGGAACACTTGTTTAAAATGCCAAGTTCTCTGCGTGTGTGTGTGTAGGTGTGTGTGGGCGTGGGTGTAAACGAGAGAGGGACGAGATGGAGATTTGCGTCAGAAAATGGACTGGTATTCTTGACTGTGCCCTGCTATTTCTGGATCTGTTTCCTGTTTGGTCTCCATGATCCAGGCAGACTTCCTGTGTTTGTGCAGGCAACAGGAGTGATGCAGAACTAGCCGTGTGTGTGTGTGTGTGTGTGTGTGTGTGTGTGTGTGTGTGTGTGCACGGTCGGAAGCTATTGTTTAAAAGAAAAAAGCTTTGTAGGAAAAACCCAAGTCAATTAAATCTTCATTTGGGATTTGTGAAATAGAATGTTCTCTTTTTGATAAGCAAATATTAATCATAATTCTATCCTTACAAAGAAACATGTTTAGTCATTTAATTTATAACTAAACTATGGTTGAGTTGTATAAATTACTACTTACTCTTCCATCAGTGATTGTTTTCCTTTTGGAAATACTGACTGTGTTCCCAGTTTACCTGCCCAGCCCTGTGTGGCCGTGACTCTCGATGATGATGATGATGATGATGATTCCAGTTATACACACCCATCAGCACCCCAGGGTCCTGATTCACAATGGCTCTTAACAACACTGATTAAGGGTTACCGCAACTCACAATCAGTGCAGCTGTAAACATGGTTATTAGACTTCTGGTTTATACATACTTCATTTCAGCCCTTTTTTAAAATGAAATTCTGCAGTGTTTTCTAAGGACATACAATTGTTGCCTTTAGCTTCATTTAACATCATCTGAAATGATGCTGGTGAATCAATTTTGTTTTTTTGTCTGATGCAGATGATAAATTTTGAAAAACACCGTAATTTCCTGTTCCTGCAGTCGACACGGTTATACTTGGAGAATGAAGATGCTGTTGCTACAGATGCTGAATCTTCTTGTTGATAATAAGCGTAGGGTTGACATTTATGCATCCAACCGAGGGGCCAGCTGAGTATTGCGAATTCTTTGCCACATGGCCCATTAAAAAAAGATGATGTAACATGATGCAAAAAGGACATAGTTAATGTACAGCAACACTGAGGTTTTAGATACGCCTTGCAGTTGGGGAAAGTCTTCTGGAGAAGTTGGAAAGTTTAGAAATAGTCACAGAAAAATTAATAATATTTTATGTCGCACATTCATTGCATCAAGATCAGCCATGTTTCCACACATACTATATATAAGCATCATACAAGCAATAAATGCTTGCACCATGGAAAAGCTCTGATTGAATCATCAGTCAAAATTCATCAATTATATGACGCAAGGCTTTGATGTGTCTTTTTAATGTTGGCAAAAACAGCCGTCATTAACATATTTTTGGGTGAGATTGTAAGCAGATTTGCATAATTTCTGATCTGAGTAGCCACAGTTCATGGTGTGATCACTGAGTGTGTCGTCAGAGCGTGTGTGTGTGTGTGTCCATCTGTGGATGCTGGCGGTCCGCTGCAGGGGTGCCTCCCAGGCAGTCACTGAATGAGCCGGCACTGGTTTAATCTTAATTTTAGGCACCCGGCTACATGCAAGGTACGCACACACACACACACACACACACACACACACACACACACACACACACTCTCAGGCTTCCTCATGAAAGCGAACCAGCCTGATGATGAAATTCCTGCTCCCAGGTGACTTGGATAGTGATGTTGCCTCAGGTTGCTACAGCAATGACAGAGGGAGGTTATAACAAGCAGGTCCCCAGGGCTGAGAGCAGGCTCTGTATCCATGGCGGTTATAACTAAGGAAGCCAAGAGTCTCTCCATCACGTCTAGACAAATTAAGTGGGCAGAAGTCAGAACTATTTTTCTTGCACACTTCTAATCAGATTTGAAACAGATTTGTCTGAGATGCTAATTCCCGAGGAACCCCCCGAGACAAAGCTTAATCGTGTTGAATATGAATGAAGATAATGCTTCAAACTAACTTAAATTTTCCTCACAGACTCATTGAAAACTTTTGAAGACAAGGACTTCCGGGACAGGTTCTGAGTAAGAAAAATGGCCATGAAGAGAGCCGGTACCAGAGTGTTGTGGTTGCTCTTAGATGCAAGGCAAATCATCGGCATAGATGAGCATGTTTACAGTTTGATATGCATTTGACTTGGACGAGCCATTTTGACCTTTTATGCCCAATAAGTCAGGAGATCAATATTTATCCCAGACAGACTTAGATCTATTGATTTAAGAAATGCTTGAATGAGCGTGATGCGAGGCAGTTTCTCGAGGCGCTCGGGTTTCATCACAACCTGATTCACCTCGCTTTTCTTCAGCTTAAAACTTTGGCAGCGCTGCTTCGAGGATGAGCCAGGCAATCAATCCCACACCCACATTTTCATATATTGGGGCCAGAGCTTCTGTTTTGCCCCGGTATTTAATTATTTATTTTTTTGATGAAGGCGTTCCGTCTGGTTTTACATCTGGTCTGTAATTGAACCTTTGGCCGGGAGGGAGTGTGAGGGGAAGGCAAAAGGGTCTGGCTGCTTTGTAATCAGTGAAACACACTACCCACTAGATTTGCTTCCTAAACATCAGGCGCAGATAGCGTTACACACACACACACACACACAGACGAGAAAGGGATAACTTTGCACCCGCAATTTAAGTCCAGTCAAAGATGATCTGACGGTTTTAAGTAACAGCGAGGCCTGCTTGCCAATGCGACTGCAGAGCGTGTGTATGCGGACATGCACGCCCCTCGCTGCCGCCGCGTGCGTCGAGCATTTCTGTCACCTCGCCAGTCTTATCTAATTCAGCCGTCACATATCCTCCAGAGCTAAGCAAACAAATTTCCCACAGTGATGCATCTTGTAAACAACCCACAGACAGCCGTGCTTCTGCTCGATTCCACCACAATTGATTGATTAATGACTCAAAGCAAAGCAATCTAAGTTTATTGTATTACATAACGCATTCATCCCGCTCATAAATGTTTAAAGGCTACCAAGGATAACCTAATAAAGTCCTTATTTGCATTGTGTTACACATGCAGGAGATGTCTTTCCTTTCTCTTCTCCATAGTGACTGTGTATCTAAGCCATTGTTACCCGTCTCCCACCATCACCAGTTGACGTTATCTTGGGTGTGGCACATTATGTCCCAGCCTGCACAATAACGCCTTGTCTTGTTAGCTACCAGCTTGGATGTCGCCAAAGATGCCTGTCAAAGATGTGTGCCAAAGAGAGAGTGTGTGTGTGTGTGTGTATGTTGAGCTCTTGCGACACATCTTGCTCTCCAGGGAGTCTCCCCCTGGGAAGAGAGCTGATCTAAGACACCCTCCCCCTCTCACCCCCCTCCTCCACCACCTTCACCCAACTCCCCATGGCAGGCCTGGGCCACTCAGATAAGACTGTACAATTAATAGCACCGCAGGACCCGCGCCCATGGGGACACTTCAAAGATTGTGTGTGTATGTGTGCTTACTGTGCGCTTGAATACATCAAACTGTTTCTCAGCCTCTGTGTGAGTGAGAAGGTGCATGATGTGTGTGTGTGTTAGAACAGATTTATTTGCAGTTTGTAAGCGTGTGATGCAATATTTCTTTTTCTGACAACCCCCCGTTTACATTTAATGGGTAATAAACCTTTTCCGGCTTTTTCCCCTGCTTTTTAGTGCTGCTGATCACACCTTTGAACGCACCCGTCATAAGCGGGTTCGTTCACACATCGGTACATTTTATGCAAGTATCTTACACAATGACTTTGAGATGGGAATGATGAGGCAATTTAGGCAAAGAGGAGTTATTATGTCTTGCAAAGTCCCACACGTGGAGTATGTGGAGTAAACTATGAAAGGTTTGTCTTGCTGATTTTGGTCATTTGTGTCTGTTAATATCACATTATTCTCTTTAAAATTTGGGTGCAGTGAGACCATCAGACAGGTCAACAGTTCAGCCAAAATAGCCATTAGCCAGATTATGTAAACTTGGGATCCAACGAATATTTACTTTTACTGTCGATATGCAGACAATTAGTTGATTGAGCAAAATATTTGCATGTAAAATTTCTGCCAGTCAACTAATTAGTTAATAGACTTATTTATTCAGCTTTAGATCAATCCAAAAATAAGACCTTATAAAAAAATGTAATGATCCTCTAAGGCAGAACACATGACAGTCAGACACATGCTGCATGTATCTAAGGTTTGCCCGGGGGTGATTTGGGTCATGGTTTTCAGCCGTGGAAATAGGTCACCTGTCTGAGACGGGAACTGTGATTTTGAATTACGGTATAACATAATCACACACACACATTTCAGGTGAACTGCCGCAGCGAGCTTGTCATCCTAATCATAAACCTCCTTGGGGTAGCAAACCACTCTATCAAATTGCAGCGGCAAATAATCTCACTTTAATCGCTTTACTACTACAAACTTGTATGTTATTGCATTGCATTATTAGATTGTTGGTTTGTCTGTTTGTGTTTTTTTTTCTTTTATGTGCCTCCCTAGGGGGACAACAAATTCCATTCATCCTCAAATTATTATGGGGATGTTGGGTGCTTTGTACAGCTTATAAACCAACATTGCATTGCTCAGCTTTAACAACTTGGACATGGTCTGTATGCAACTTAATTTTGTAGTCCCATATGGGTCAGCAGGCCCAGTAGTTTCAGTCTGTTTTCTTTCCGTGACTCACTTTATTTTGGACCCAACGCTGGCTGTTTTCTGTTTTATTGTGGAATTTATTTTGCTAACTTCCTCCACTGCAACGTTGTGGTCTGCTCTCATTTTTTGTCGAACCACAGAGGTATTTCATCAGATTGTGTGATTAATAAAAGCCGCAAGAAGCTGGAAAACATTTTTGATGGATCACTGCTTTAGTTGCATCACTTGTAATTTATGTTGGGTTGGGTGGGTAGAATTAGCACACCAAGCAATATGAGACTGGGTTTCTGCTGACTTTAATTGAACTATCTTCTCGGGGTCAATCTCATAAAGCATCAGCCTGCTCTCCCCTGGCTTATTCCCTGTCGTTACGGTGATGGCTATCATGCCAGATTGAGACCAAAGGGGGATATTTCTCCTGACCAGGCTGCCGTCCTAATCCTCAGTGCCCAGATTACTGCTTCCTCCCCTCCCTGCAGGATGACCGGCTGGCAGACTGGCAGAACTGTGAACCAGATCTGAGATAGGATAAAGACGGAGAGAGATGGGAGAAGAGGGAAGCCTGGCGTCTTCTTCTATAATTTACATTTGTCTAACACTCTGCTGCTGCTGCGTCTCACCGTTTGTCAGTCTGCCTTTCTTTCAGTCCATCTGTTGCTCGCTCAGGGTAGATTCTGGCTTCCCAGCGTTGCCAGAAGAAAACAAGAAAACAACCCTCTTACTCTAACTGTCATTATCTTTTCTTTACGGGGAGGATTTGCAAAATGCAAATTGTATGCAATCCCTTATTTCTCCGGCCGTTTGAAGATGTAGAGGGGAAGTGCAGTGATTATTTGTTTGCACAGTATAATCAGTGGTTGCACTGTTTGCCAGGAGGATCTGTCATGATTTTGACAGAACTGGCACTGAACTTAACCGACACAAAAAAATGCAGTCATTCTTTTCCTCTAAACTACCTCCTTCTGACACCAGAATTCCCCATCTTTTCTCCATTAAGCCTTGCCTGATTTCCTTCAGCCTCCCTCTCTGTCTCTGGCCCTCCGTCCCCACATCCTTTCTGTTTTACAAAGTGCTTGACCTTCTGCTCGAGCCCGAAGGCTTATTGTCCAATTCATCTGTTCTCCAATCTCTCCCCGTCTCTCGCCATTGTGGTTATTGTTCTTTCTCTCACTTTCTCCTCCCGCTCCTGCCTTCGCCATCATCCTGGGACTCTGATTTATAAGCTTGCAGCGAAGGCCTGGCCGATCTCCTCTCCCCCTCCTCCTCCTCCTCCTTCTTCTCCCTCAGCAGAAGACAGAGTGGTGGAGAGATAGCAGCGGAGAGGGCTGAGAGGCAGGAAGGAGAAGGGAGAGCGATTGGCGAGGATATGATTTGCCAGCCAAAAGAGGACGACACAAAGAATTTGAATGTCAGCGTGCAGTTGGCACAGTTTTGCCTACCTATGCCTCAAGCAGAGAGGAAGCTGGTTTATCTCTTTCAATAAGCAACAGGGAGAGGCCAGAGGGTGCGCCGATAAGGTCAAAATGAAACTGGGCACCCAGAAAGTGAGTTAATTAAAAGATAGCACACATGCAAGCGACTTTTTAAAGATTATTTGAAAACTTTCTGCTCTCAGTTTGCCTTGGGTTTACTATTAATGAGCAGGATGGGATTTGATCTATTCCCCTTCAGCGCTGCTCACTCACAGATGGCAGTGTGGGAATCGAGCAGTAAACCCCTAAATAACCCCTGTGTGGTGCAGATGGCTCATTGTCAAGACTGATGACCACCAGTGTTAAGTTGCCATGTGTTGGAGCTGAGGAGGGCTGGGGGCAAGAGGGATTTTACCTACTTTGTGTGTGTGTGTGTGTGTGTGCATGAGGGATTTACTCATTTCCGTGCTGCTACAGCTTGCGGCTCATCATGTTGGCCTGTGAGGGATGTGAACTGTGTAGTTGCATATTTGACCCATGGAATCAGGTTACACTGATCCTTGTGTGTGTGTGTGTGTGTGCTGTTTTTACCCCCATTTGACTGCAGTAAATGGTTCGACCTCTAAGAACACACTACTACCATTTTTGACAGTTGCTTCCTTTATAGCCTAATGCAGTCAAATGTTCAGCTGTGTTTTGTTCCTTCAGAGTTAAAATAATACTCGTAGAAAGAGATAGATGGATAGATAAGCCTTTATCGTCTCCTTTTGGAAGAATTTGTCTTGGGCACTCGAGGGAACACAATCGATGTAGCAGCACACATGTACAATCAAACTACTGTCAAACATCCAGAACATACACACAAAGATACTGTACAGATTCCATATGTAGTGATGTCTGAGTCTGTTGTCAGTCAACTGAAAAACAGAGGGGAGCTTCATCGGCCTTGTGGATCTCCAGCACTTACAACATGAGTCAGAGAGAGTTGAGCTGACTTTCACCCGCTGTTGTCTTCCTATGAAAAATATATGGTGCCATTTGATTATATAGGGATTCACCTCTATCTGTTTCAGCTTGTTTAACAGGGTCTGAAGGAGTAGAGTGTTAAATGTTGAGCTGAATTTCATAAACTTTATTCTAGCATAAGCTATAGGATTTTCAAGAATTGTCTTATAGTGTTAAAGTGTGGTTGGTTTTGTTAAACAAGTGGTATCAGCGCTATTCATGTCAGTGCTATTGGTCTAAAATCAATTTTCCTGTGGGCGGTGGTGTTTTGGAACAGGAAATAATCACAGCTTTTTTCCATATTGTAGCAATGGTACATGTATGGACCAAGAGCTGGAATAGAGTGCTCCAGGCTGGGGTCAATTCAATAGTAAATGTTTTAGGAAGAGCCAAAATACCATCTGGCCCACTGGCCTTCTTAGTGTGTAACCTTCTAAAAACCTTAGCCACGGCACTTGGATCAATTAGATTTCTATCCTGTGTTGGATCACATGTCACTCACACGCATCTCTTGTCAGAGTACAGGTAATTTCTTTCACAGTGTCTCACAGTTTTTTCGAGTTCTGTTGAGAAAATTTCCCAGACATGTAAACTGTGCTCTTGCACTTCCCCTAGTTTCCCCTCCAGTTCTCTTTGAACAGCTCTCAGTTTCATTATATCATTGTTCCGTTGGCTTGTTTTTTTTTCATCTGATGCAATGTTTGATCCCAGGTGTGATGTAGTCTTCGTTCTTTGGGTTTGTCCTAATGGTCTTTTTTTGGCACTACAGTGTCACAAAAATTAATGTACCCTGTGATGGCCTCTGAAATACTGTCAATACTATTGTCTTGTTGGAGTACATCCCAATCTGTGGCCAAGAAGCAACCACTTAGCTCCTTCTTATTTCTAATCTGCCACACTGATTTGAAGGAGGGGGTCTGATCATAGCAGCATAAGCATCTTTAATATTGCCATAGTATTTGATCAGTATCTTATTTTTCCATGCGCTATTATTGAGCATAGTCAATCTTACAATGATTGAAGTCCCCTTGTACAAATATCAATGCATGAGGCTTGTTTCATAATTACTGGTGAACACAGTTGGCTACACATGAGTCAGCCTTGGATGCGTTCCCACTAGGCGGGATGTATACAGCACAGATAAGATTAAACATATGAGCTTAAGGTCAGGAGAACGTACCATGTCTTTTATTGTGGCACTCTTGCACAAAAAGTCCTTGATAACAACTCAAATGCCACCTCCCCTCCTTTCCTCTGATGTATTATTCCTATCCATGCCAACATTTGAGAAGCCTTGTGCCTGAACCAGCGGGTCTGGGAAATCGTCTAGAAGATCATCAGGCATGACTCACTGTATTCATTGCAGACTCCTGCGCTCAGGTGCAACTCCTCTATCTTCTTCCTTGTTGCTGAAGAGTATTTGCACCTTCAGCGGAGTCGATGTTGAATGCCGCCCCTTGTCCCTTGTTTCTGTGACCATCTCCATGTAACAATGCCTCTGGCATGTTGTTGTGTTCAGGTGCAGGTCTTTTCCATTAAGCCATTCCCTGCCACAAACCCGTAGCATCTGCTCTCTACCCCTGGGAAACACGGTGTTGCAAACACTGGATGTAATCAGCAACATCATTCCAACAGCTTTCTTCCCAATCATGTTGTTCTTGTTATAAACCTGACAAACTTTAACACCCTTTTACTGGCTTAAACAAACTTTCAACAAACAAAGCTGGTCTCTCGTGCCTCAGTTGCAGCAGGGCGGTGCCACTGGAAATAGAGACAGTTTAACATAGACTATAATATGTAGAGAGTCGTCTCCTATAAATATTCAGTGCACTCAAAATATAATGCAAAGCCAGAAAGCAAAAATCAGCTTTGTGCAATAGCTTTAAATTTCATTACCCTTATAGGTGTTGATTTTATTGCACCTTAGCTCATGTATGTGAACATGGCAAGCTTTCTGTTCTGCTTTGTTTGGCTACTCTGGGCACGATCAGGTTAAAATAGAAAAGGAACTAACAGCTCCAGAGAGCACGGTTTTCTCCTGCCAAGTGTGTAAACACAGTCAATGTGTGTAAATGGAACATAACGAAAACTGATAAAGTTCATCTTTGCACCAATACACCAGGTAGATTTCTTCTAAATCGATTCAAAGATTTGAGTTTTCAGCTTCTAATGTGTCCAAATTGATGGCCCCCACCAGCTATTCTCATATTGGAAGAGGACTTCATGCCCCTGGCTGCTTGGAGAGAATCAAGTCTGGAGGAAAAAAATATGCTATCCATCTCACAAAATAGCATTTGTTTGCCTGCCAGGGCCTTCAAAACCATTAACAAGATTAGGGAGCACACAATGGCAACAGTCCCTCTCCTCCCTCCCTCTGTCTCCTTCTCTTTTTTCCCCCCTGCTCCCTCCCATTTTGTTCTAGCTCATTTGCCAGTACAATGCAGACATTCAGTGGTTTGTCTGCACCTCCTCTCCTAAGGGAAGTTCAGCACAAAACCTCCTTATGCAGGCAGACAGCAATGGCACACACACACACATGCACGCACGCAGAAGCACAAACCAGCACACAGGAGCGTAAATTAACACAAAAATTAATACATTCATGCCAAAGGCCGACTTTCTCTGTCTCACACACACGTTTGCTCACACATACACTCTCCTTGCCTCCAGCCAACCTGCTCTTGTGCTCACTATGTGCTGCAGAGAGAGAGAGAAATGAACGACGAATGAATCAACAGAGGTTATATAAACACTATACTGTCCTGGAAAAACTCTTTTAAAAAAGCCTGCATGGACACAGATGTACACTATTCCCATAAATGGTGTTGCACAGGGCAGTTGAGTGGGTGTGTGTGCTTGTACATGAACATCATGGACAACAGAGGGTGTATTGAATTGCTCAAAGTCTGTTGTTTGAGGCAATTTATTCATCTAAAGCTATTGATTTTTGTGTCCATCACTTTTTTTGCACTTGTTTTTTTCTGTGTTTTTCAGCAAGATCTTTTGCACATCTCCCAATGGCAAATATGAACAAAGGCATTGAACATGATGCAAGCAATGCACCTTAAGAGTTTGATTCTAGGAACACAGCAATCAAACCCAAAACGTTGATGAAATTGGGAGAGGGAAATTTGTTCCTGCCCTCCTTTCGTTAACACCTCATCTCTTCTTCTCTCCCGCTCCTCTCATCTTAAACCAGCTCACCTCATCTTACTTTTCATCTAACACACTAATCTCCTCTCCTCTCCCGGCCCCCCTCTATCTAAGTAATAAAATTTAATTGCATCCGTCTTGCATTTTTCAGCACAAGTGCTCAAGGAGTTTAACACGAGTGGTATATCTCATTAAATCTCTCTCTCTTGTCTCTCCTCACTCCTAGGTGCCTACAGATGTTTCTATGGGTCTGTTGGCAGAGCCCCAGGTGGCCATGTTTTGCGGTAAACTCAACATGCACATCAATGTGCAGAGCGGCAAGTGGGAGCCGGACCCCACGGGCACCAAGAGCTGCATCGGCACCAAGGAGGGCATCCTGCAGTACTGCCAGGAGGTAAAGTGTGGGGAGTGTGTGGGTGTCGGCCTGGGAGCTAAACCTACCAGAAGCTGTTTTATATGTACGATGATTTATTTCCCCTGTGGAATCAATTTAGTCTGATATTACATGATCGTATTAATCCACCCTTTAAAGCTGATAGGAATCTTTATTGTCTGTGTTGTATTCAATCTGCCTAAAGCAGTGTAGAAGTGGGGGATATAGATATAAACTGTCAGGATAGCGTTGAAAAATAATAATAATGTAAAGGTAAAATTTCAGTGTCTTTCTCGTAGCAGCAGACATTACTTGGATTAGAGGGGTTATTTCCTCTCACATTTGTAATCATCATTTTCAGTGCCAGTCACGCCCTCAAAATGACTCTCATTTGGCCACGTATGCTATGATACATGGAATACTTAAACTGTAATTACCCAGTGTTTATTTTGTTTTGAGTGAGCAATAAGCCCTCATGATAAATTTTTATAGTTTTGACATCTTAGTTGGGTTTTTGGGTCGGATAATTCACATTTCCACCATTAAACTGACACTCTCAGTGCAAATTACAGTGATTGAGCAGGTAGCAGCACAGCTAGTTTATTAAAAACACTTAAGGGGAGTGTACAACATGCAAGATTGGACTGTCTTTTTTCTCATTGTCTGGAAGATTTGCAATTTTATTTTGACATTTTAGGGAAAGTGAGAACAGTTTCCAAGCAGCGGTGGTACCAAAAAAATCCCTGAAAATGTCAGTTTCAATCTGAACCGACTGCACAAAACACAGTATTGTGAATATTTAAGGGGAGACCGAGGTGTTTGTTCTTGCTGGTTTGAGAGAATATAAGAGCACAGAAAAGTGAGTGGGCTGCAGAGTCTGTAAGCAGATTTGTTTTTTACTCACCAAAATCCCCAATTTGGCAGAATGACATGATGCCAAAACTCCGCTCAGTAAACAAGCTGCTTAAGTCCATGTGACTTTATTTTAAAATCTCTGCGTGGCTTTTAATTAGGCAGCATGAAGCTCACCAAACCAAACACAGCAATCCACAGTGACCTTATTGTTTGGCCGAAGAAAATTGTAGCTTTGAACTCACCCCTCATGGCTGACATTCACACAGTTGCTGATTGAAACTGTGATTCTTCAGTTAACAACCACTATGCCTTATTTCTTTGTGGAATATTCCAGTAGTGCACTGTTGGCTTTCACGACAGAAATGCAGAATGTCATAAAAATTGTCTGATAAGAGGAGGTGATGCATAATGAGATTTCTCTGAAAGGCATGTAAGACAGACTCAAAGGAAGATAAGCTCATCTTTCCATTGTTACCCCTGATAACAAATCCAGTGATAACAAACAGCCTGTCTTAGGTCCCGGCTTTAAACATTTTGAACAAATATCGAAAAGAAAAATAGAGATATGGAGAACTTGAGGATTTTCCCTACCCAAAGCCGTGTGAGTGACAAGGAACCAAGAAGGTTACGCCGTTATTATCTGCATTCGGAGAGGCTCGAAGGGAGAGAAAACAGACGAGGAGGTGTCATGAAAAAGAATGAGGGGAGAGGTATTTGGAGAGGGATGACACGTCGACTCAGAATATTGTGCGGAGGCAGATGTCATGCATGGCTGAGAGGAACATAGAGGTAAACACAGCAGAGTCTGCCAAGCAGAAACAGCATCAGGGAACACTGCAGTAATATAAAGATGGAAAAACACAAATTTACCAAAGTAAGGGAGCACAATATGTTGACAAAGAAAGAAAGCTTTGAATCTTGTGTGGCTAATACTTGAAGACACTGTCTCCTCATGATGCCATTATTATATGTGATACTCTGTGTCCAGGTGTACCCAGAACTCCAGATTACCAATGTGGTGGAGGCCAACCAGCCAGTCAGCATCCAGAACTGGTGCAAGAAAGGACGCAAGCAGTGTCGCAGTCACATGCACATCGTGGTGCCCTACCGCTGCCTGGGTGAGTCTCATGTAGCCGAGGTTTTCAAAGTGGGAGACAGGGCCTCCTCAACTGTTTCATGGGAGGTTCAGTGAATGCAAGGAAAAATATTACATTAGTTATCAAAATGAGATCTCAGCCTAAATGTGTGTGAATTTAAATAAATGTTTCAGGACATATTTTTTTAATCTATTTGGTGTAGTTTGTTATGTCAAACAGCAATTTTAGACTATCTTGGCTTAATTGTCAGGTGTCTATGGGATCAAATAACATAATCATGATCCCATAGGCATTCAGGAATTGAGTCAAACTAAGCAAGTAAATTAGGGGGGGGGTGAGGGGCTGCCTTTCTCCAAGTTCTGTCTGAGGGGAGGCCCACAGTCTCAGACTTTGAAAACACCTGCCACATACTGTGTGACTGATTCACCGTTTTCAGTGCGTGTCTGAAAGAATTTCTAGAAAGTCTTTTTTTTTTAGGAAAGCAGAGAAACAAAGAAAAGATCACTGTCTTGCTCTGGTTACTTCAAGAGTTACCATAGGAACAAAGGAGTAAGAGTCAGCTATGTTTTGTGGGAGTCAGAAGGCTGGACTGAAGCTGCCCATTGTCTATGAATTATAAATATGGATATTGTTTTTGCCGCAGTGGGAGAATTTGTGAGTGACGCCCTGCTCGTTCCTGACAAGTGCAAGTTCCTGCACCAGGAACGCATGAACCAGTGTGAGAGCCACCTGCACTGGCACACTGTAGCCAAGGAGGTGAGTACACACACATAGACTCGTCTGTCTGCAACAGCCAGCAGCAACAGTCACTCATCTATTCTGTGTCTCCGTAGTCCTGCGGAGACCGCGCCATGAATCTCCACGACTACGGGATGCTGCTGCCATGTGGCATCGACCGTTTCCGAGGAGTGGAGTTTGTCTGCTGTCCCGCAGAGGCGGAGCGTGACGCCGACAGCGCCGAGCAGGACGCTGATGATTCTGATGTCTGGTGGGGTGGAGCGGAGACTGACTACTCTGACAACAGGTACACACACATGCACACACACAGATAAATGAGGGCAAGGCAGCGGCAGAGTAATACATCAGTGCTCAGATGATCATAGATACTGCCACTTTCATTTTCAACGTTGCCCTGAGGATAAAATTTCTCTCCTTGGAAGCAAACTGCAGGTTGGTTATAATTTAAAGTCTGTGTCCTCCCTCTCTTCCATTCATCCTCCTTGTCTTCCTCCTCATTTCCTCATCCCTCTTTCTCTGTCACCTTTCCTTGCTCTTGTCCTCTCCATATGTCTCTTTACTCTGCCCCCCATCCCCGCTCTCTCTCCCAGTATGGTGCGGGAGCCAGAGCCAGCGGAGCAGCAAGAGGAAGCCAGGCCATCTGTGGTAGAGGAGGACGAGGAAGAGGAGGAGGTGGCCGAGGAAGATGACGGAGAAGAGGAGGAGGAAGAGGACGTGCTGGACAACGACCAGGATGGAGACGGAGAGGAGGACGAAGAGGTGGTGGAAGAGGAGGAGGACGAGGAGGAGGACGAGGAGGGAGATGACGACATCGTGGACACGCTTGATGACAATGACGACGAGCCCACCACCAACGTTGCCATGACTACCACCACCACCACAACCACCACTGAGTCTGTGGAAGAGGTTGTCAGGGGTGAGGAACATTTCTGATGTGGGCTTTTTTCTTTAGTTTTGCTTCTCATCGTCTCCTGTGGTGTCTTATCAGGGAAATATTAAAGTGTAAATACAGTCATCACATGACAGGTTTCTTCACATCTGGATTAATGAGGAACAAGCTAGGTGGTATAACATGCAAAACATGTTTTTCTTTGGTTTTGCTTCTCATCGTCTTCTGTGGTGTCTTATCAGGGAAATATTAAAGTGAAAATACAGTCATCACATGACAGGTTTCTTCACATCTGGATTAATGAGGAACAAGCTTAGTGGTACAACATGCAAAACATGTTTTTCTCTCCATTTGTTATGCTTTGCTAAACACAATTGAACTTCACGTTCCTCACCAATTAATTTCCTGCTGTCATTTTTCTTATTGTGCTCATTAGTCATTTGAGAGCTTTCATTAGCTACGTTCCATTAGAATCCGAATTGGTTGCTCCAGCTTTGTTTCTTGCGTTTTAGTGTTAAATTGCACTTAAATTCAATTAAGAGTAGCATCAGTAATGCTTAAACCTAGCTTTCCTTGCACAGCCTGTTCTGTAACATCAGGTCTTTTATTTTTACAGTATGTCCCTAAATTTAAGTGCTGTATTTTATAGGTAAACAAACAACGAAAAGATGATGCACTCACATGGTGTATGGTGAGCTAAAGAGACTTTAGTAGCAGTGTTTTGCAAATGACGACAAGTGTGTATGTGTGTGTCCTCCCAAGATGTGTGCTGGGCCAACGCAGAGACTGGTCCGTGCCGGGCCATGCTGCCCCGCTGGTACTTTGACCGCCAGGAGGGCCGCTGTGCTCAGTTTATCTACGGCGGCTGCGGAGGCAACAGGAATAACTTTGAGTCAGAGGAGTACTGCCTGTCTGTCTGCAGCAGCGTCAGTAAGTCCTGTCGGCAGCGGCTAAATTAAACCAGCAGCTCACTGGCCTGAATGTCAGTTGTTTGTCTCTAACCCTCACTTTTACTGGTCGTCTATCCAAGCTGTCCACTAGCTCCCACGTATTAACAGCTGCTCTAAAGTTTCTTGCTTGGTGTGCTTGTCTTCTGGGCCTGTCGGCTCCGTTCCTGGCTAACCTTTACTTTTTCTCTCACTGCCTTTGTGTGCGTCTGTAAGACAAATAAATGTGTTTGCACTAAACACAGACTTTACCTTTCCCATAATCCCTCTAAAAGCCACCAACCTGATTGTCTCACTGTTCCCTTTACTTTCACACTCAGTTTGTAGGTGGAGTCCTTCTAGTGTGTAAGGTGTTTTGTGAAGCACTGGCATTTAAGTTAGACTTTTTTCTCAGCGCCACACTGGGCCGAGTTGTGTTTTGAAAGCTGAAGCTGAAAGCCGAAGAAATGTTTCAACAGTTGCTATGTTCAAGCCAGACCGACAAAGAGCTTTGGTGAATCCTCAGTGAAAAGACTTCTGAATACCAGATAAAAGTTGAATTTATTGATTTCTGTTTGAATAAAGTAGCGAAACATGATCCAAACAGTTTGAAACAGAGGATTCTTTTTCATGGACAATTTGCTTTAGAGGCTGAATAACTCTTTACATCGCCATGTTGTTGTCCTATTGAGCCTGTATGATAATAACTGTAATTTCCATGATTACAGTCATTTCATGGGCATCAACTTTTATATTACTTTAACATGAATATGAGCTGTAAAATCATCCAGGCAGGAATTATTTTGCAATAATCCTCACCTCACTGCACGATATCCCTGACGTGTTGCAGGGAGAGAGCTTACATTATTCCATCCCTTACATTCAATTAAATCGGATGTCAAATTACCACGCTGCAATTTCGCAAATGTGAAATGTTTCCTAAGTAGCGGTAAGGAAAAACTCATCAATACATCATTACACACTCTCAGAGCACACCTGCCATCTACATCACATTGTGATGATTGATTATCAGTGGCAATGCGGAAAATGAGGATTTTGCTCAATGATTTTCCCACCTCTGTTTGGCCATTAGGTTTTTTTTTTTTTTTTAAAAACAAAGAAAATTTCTCATCACTTCCTTTTTGAACTAGACGTGATCATTCAGTCACAAAGTGAATTGATTGGATTTCAAATAGTAACTCAGTCCTGGATCGCCAACCTATTTTTCCCCTTCCATTTGTTTTTCATTACCGGGTTTGTGTGTGTGTGTGTGTGTGCTCAGAGGGGGAAAGGGGGGGGTTGTGTGTTATAGATGAGGAGAGGAAGGTGGTTTAAGTGTTTGGCTCTTATGCTGATTTCAGTGTTGTGTAAGGTTCAGTGACCTTGCTCCATAAGTGTGTGTATGTGTGCATCTCAGTCACGAAGTGCATGATCTGCCCTGCAGCAAAATGGAGTCATACTCCTTCCACCTCCCTATATTTTGATCTAATTTTATCCACTATGTGTGTGTGTGTGTGTGTGTGTGTGTGTGTGTGTGTTAGGTGTGAGCGTGCATGTGCATATGTGTTTTGGTATGGGATTTCTGCTCTGCTGAGCATAGTGGAGGTGAGAAAGTGCTGCAGTCTCTTTTTTCCCCCACGCCAACACACAAACCCACACACACACACTCTGTACTTGCATGTGTGGTCAATTAACAGTGAGTCTCAGTGCAACTGTTTTTTTTTGTCAAATGTCAGCTTTTTGTAACTATAAAGCATATGATAATTACAGTAATAATCCATAAAGCAAATGTCACTTTTCTGTCTTTGTTCCCGATGAGGGTTTGGTTCAACAAAATATTGAACAGTGTTTGTCCAGGTAATGAAAGCTTTCACTATTCTGAAAGGTTGTACTTGGGAAAGTATTTAGGAATTGATGCATTTTATATTTTTGTCAGCAACAAGGGAGATTATTCCCCCGTTCCCTCTTTCACTGGTCCTACACAATTAACATTCAATAGCTCCCTCTGTAAAGAGTAATTGATAGATTATCAACTACCATCACTTTGCACCATCACTGACAGCTGGAGTGTCTCATAACTGTAATTTACAAATGCAAATCATTGCATTGGGGGATTTTTAGTGAGAAGTAGTGCACATGCTTCTGGATACAGCATGTCATGTTTTAAGGTTCTTTTGAACGACACTAAAATAATGCAAAGGTAATGTAGTAAACTAGATAGCAAATGGGGATTTTCCAAGGAAAAAACGTCACAGTGCTTCAATTATTGAAAAATGTACAGTGTAGAAGAAGTGAATGATCAACAGCAATGAAAATCTGAACAAAGAAATTAGTGAATTACCACTTAAAGTATAGTGTTCAGTTCTCCCAATTGCAAATAAAGAACATTCTCACTCACCACTAGTACTATCTAACCATGCAGATAGTTCAGTGTGTTTTGCTATAGAATTTTTCAAAGGGACTTTTTCAATGCTGTGAGCGCCTCAAGGTAAATTCCATTTGTCTCATTGTGTCGCTGTGGAGGCAGAAACCTTGGTAAATAAAACCAAAACTATCTGCATGAGATAAGTGAGGAAAATGCCATTTTTGTCACTTGGCTGAACTGATCCTTTCAGTGATTTTGAGGAACAGAGGCTATCAAAACACTCGGTCAAAGTGAATAACATCTCTCCATTGTTTTTGTGTCTTGTGCAGTCATGCGCTCTCATCAGACGTAACCAATTTCACATGACGTGCGACCTTCACACATGCACATGTTCTCACACACAGATTCACACGCGCACCACCAGCCACTTTTGATAGCGCACTTGTGAAAGATGAATCAACTTTCCACTGATTAAATCCAGGTTTCACGCAATTGGTGGTCCCGTTTATATTTCTAGCTGCTCAGTCAACCAGAGTTCAGTCTGTGATTTCTGAGCCCACGGGATATATTCCAGCATCAGTGTTTTTGCATGGGAGCCGCACTGAATGAAGTTATATAAACGAGAGAGGGGTTTTGTCTCTCTTCTACAAAGGACTAAAGGTCATCTGAGGCATTCACTTGTTTGCTTTTGGAGCGTGCTGGCTTCCAGCTACAGCTACTATCTTGTTTTCTCTCTCTCCTGATCTCACACTAACCCTATTAACCCATTTTGGACTCTCTGTGTTTTGTCTTTATGTGTGCTGAGGCAACACAGCCAGTTCCCAGATCAACCAAATAAAAGTGTGCAATAAAAAAGCCGCTGCACTGAAAGTCTTTTCACCTCCCTGCCTCCTCTTTTCCTCTCTCTGCCTTCGTTTCATGCAGTACCCACAGCCACGCCCAGCTCCCCCGATGCCGTGGACCACTACCTGGAGACGCCTGCTGACGAGAATGAGCACGCCCACTTCCAGAAGGCCAAAGAGAGCCTGGAGGCCAAACACCGTGAAAGGATGTCCCAGGTACTGAGGGAGGAGTTTTTACTCCTGATTTTTTTTTTATTCATAAGACTGAAAGCTGATCAGCAGCCGCTGAATACACGTGAATGAGTAATGTTAGCTGTTCTTTGTAGCAGGGAGAGGACAAAGATATTTCTATGAATAGATTGAAGGGAGAAAAGGTGTGTCAGGTAAAACGAATGGGTGCGTTTGTTAATCCCTCCCGGGTGAGCTGGCCGAGCCAATTCAACTTTAATTGTATTCTTTAATCAACCGACTCGCTCTCAGGAAGAGAGCCAGATGGTCCGCAGCAATGTCACAGTTTGCAAGGCTCCAGACAAGAACAGTAACAACCTTGTGTGGGTCTAAAAGCTGTGTTTTTGTCTTTTGAGTTTGCGCACCACTCTAGATAGACCTATTTGTTTTGCGTGGGTAGCTACAGGCGCAGCATCGTCCCATTTCACACGGTTGACTTCACCCTTACAGATACTGTTAGGTCATGTCTTTGGTAAAGGCCTGGCTTGAATTAAAGAAGCCACCCAGTGAGTCAGATAAGATGAAACTGAGGGAGGATGTACAGTCATCTCTGCGAGGAAGATGTAACTGACCAAAAAGGGAACAAAAACCAGTGATTTAATCATGCTGCACTTTGACCTAGCATGTAACTCCCCTTTGACGTAAAAAGCAGAACCTCCTTGCATCTACATTCTCAATCTGAAAGTATTATTTACACAGACATGAAGGATGTGACATCCCCCCCTGCAGCCCAGATGTTATCGTTTCACAACCATGTAAAATGCCAGATTTTCTTCCATTTAGACAGCTGTGGAAAAAAAAAAAAGATCTAAGACCAATGAGATGTTTCACTCATGTGTAAAATCAACCTGTGATAGAACATGTGGAGAGATAAAGTAGACTGACAAGCATAATTAATGTCTTGCCTCCCTTTTCTTGTACTCAGGTGATGAGAGAGTGGGAGGAGGCAGAGAGGGAAGCGAAGAATCTCCCTCGTGCCGACAAGAAGGCTGTCATCCAGGTACAACATGCTCATACTGGACATGTACGGAACCACCCAACCTTTTCGGTGTAATTTCATTGATCTGCTTTTGCAATTTGCGTGTGTGCGCGTGCAGCGTTTCCAGGAGAAGGTGGAGGCGCTGGAGCAGGAGGCAGCCAGCGAGCGGCAGCAGCTGGTAGAGACCCACATGGCCCGGGTGGAGGCTCTGCTCAATGACCGCCGCCGCCTGGCTCTGGAGAGCTACCTGACCGCGCTGCAGCAGGACCCACCCAGGGTAGGCTTAAAATGTTCTTGCTTTTGTCCTACCATTTCCCACCTTCTTGTTGTCGCTTTATTCGTCATTTCTTCTTCTGTATTGGAAATGGGAGGTCGCGCTTCAACAAAGAGATTTTCAGTGGAGTGCTAAACCCACAATGCAGTGGGTATTTTCCAAAAAATATGAAAAGGTAGAAAATATCAAGTTTTCAAGTCAAGGAGGACAAATTACTAACATTTCACTTGTTTATTTGGCTCACATCGCTTTTCGACACAGAGCCTTCATCAGAGCCGTCATCACAGCTGTAATTTACACAAGAGCAGAGTGGATACACAGCTGGGAGTTGGACCCAGTTATTTAGGAACCAATCACTTCTCTTATCCCACTGTTCTAGATACAAGGATCAATCACAAGTACAGTTAAATCTGATTTAAAACCTATTACTTAAAATATGAAGCTTCACAAAAGCTTCTGACCATCATTGATTCACAAATTTGATCCATACACTAGATGGCAATAAAGGGACATTTAAATAAACCCTGTTCATTTTCCATCGTAGGATGAGCTTAAAAGATGATCCTACATCCTTCAGCAGTCAGTGGTCGCATTCATAGTTGTGGGTTTCAAAAAAATTATGGTTTAAACTGAAAAACAGTTCAAGCCATGAAGTCATCATTAAGTCCATTTGACGTCATAGGGTTGAGTATGTATATCCAAAGCCAGTTTCTTTAGGACATCACCTCCTCTAGAAGGCATCATGGCTTTCTCCATCCAACAGGATTTTAAAGAAGAGGGTGAATCATGATTTGCTTCCGCGTAAGGCTTTGCAATTGCATAATCCATATTGTCTGTACAGATTGCAGTTTTGTGCTTTAAAAGTTCTTTGATTTGTCCAACATATGCTAGACCACAGGGACATAATAACATGTAAATCACATGAGTCGACTTACAGTTTATATGTTCCTCAATAGGAATTTCCCTCACGGTACACACACACACACACACACGTATAGCAAATGACAATATTTTCAAAGATTGCTTTGAAGCAAAAGTATAGATAGGAAATCAGATCATGCTCTCTGAATAGAGTTGATGGCATAACCTCTCCCTTGAATGGTTCAGTGCCTCTTCCTGAGATTATTTTTGGCCTGAGAGGGGGTTTTTGAGATCCTTGTGGATTTTGTTAAAGCTATAAATAATGGGGGTGACTTGGTGCTGGCTAATCAGGTGGATACACTCCTTTTTTTATGATCCATTTTGATTCAAATGCAACTTTCAGATTAAAAATTCATTTGTAGGATTTCTCTCTAGCTTCCTGTAGGTGGAATATATTAAAATGTTCAAGCATTTTCTGATGGTTGTATTCAGTGTCTAGGACAACCAGTGCACCTTCTTTGTCAACAGTGATCTCTGGATTCTTCTCCATATCTTTTAGAGTGCTGCGCTCCTCATAGTTCAAATACTTTAGGCCATTATTCTTTTCTTGCATTTCTTCAAGAGCCTTTTCAACTAGTTTGATAAATGTCACAATCGCAGGACTTGGTCGAAGGGCAAAATGATGACTTTGGAGAAAATAGAGTGGATTTTGGTGACCCAGTTTCAGTCTCCTCAATTTGTGATGACTGTTCAGTAGAGTATGCTACACTGCTATGGAGGAGAGAAACTTTTTGTCTCATGAACTTGTATGTGTCAACTTTTAGATTGAAAGCATTATTTTATTAGTTACTGCAAATGGGGAACCTTCACTTTGAACTGAAGTTTTGGGAGGCACAAGTGGACAGATTCACTACTGGTGATTGAGTTGTCTTGTGGATCTCCTGGGCTGTGATTGGTTCCTAAATAATTGGATCCAACTCCCTGCTGTGTATTAACTCTTGATTAACTCTGACTCTTTTAACGCTCTTGTGTATATTACCAAATTAAACCTGTATAATTGTGCTCTCAAATTTCTTGTTTTGTGTGAGTCCTTTATCTGACCTGTCGCAAGACATGAATGACTGTTTGAGTTCTGTTTTGTTATTTCTTTGCTTCTATGTTTTGTCTCTGTATAAATACACTTAACAAATGAAGCCCTTTATACATTATATCCTATGCAAAATCAGATGAATGTGTTGGATCACCATCTAGAAAATATTCAACTCCCTAAACCTCCCTGAACCATCTGTCTCGTCTTCTCTCTGTCTGTCTTTTGTAGCCTCGCCACGTCTTCAGCCTGTTGAAGAAGTACGTGCGTGCCGAGCAGAAGGACAGGCAGCACACCCTCAAACACTTCGAGCACGTCCGCATGGTGGATCCCAAGAAGGCTGCGCAGATCAGACCTCAGGTAGCGTCAGACAACTCCCTGTTTCACCTCTCAGGAAATCTCTCCATCCAGCATACAAAAAGAATTGGGCTTGTAATTGATGTCATATTGCCACTTTACTAGATACATTCTGTTTTTTAAGAAGCAGATGCAGCTTTATATGTACTTGTGTGTGTTTGCGTGAAAGGTACTGACCCACCTGCGTGTCATTGAGGAGCGTATGAACCAGTCTCTGGGGCTTCTCTACAAGGTGCCTGGTGTGGCTGATGACATCCAGGACCAAGTTGGTGAGACACTTGTTTTTACACTTGAACATATCTGGTGCTATATGGAGTTTTTGACCTGAGCGCAAACAAAGAATTCATTTTATAGTAGAAACTAAAAGTAAAAAAATCTGACGCTTTACAATGTCGAGGCAACAGTAATCTAACCATGGAAGTGCGATTGAAAAGGATGGAAATGCTTTTCGCTGAGAGAGCAGTGAATAGGCAGAGAAAGAAAATACAAATCTGTCAGAATGACAAATATGAGTTTTCCATGTCTTTCGTGCTGACCCTGGCATGAGAGAGATATGGGGGAAGACAAACTGTCCTGATTGTGCTACATGTAACAGAGAGATTGAATGCTCTAAATTCCAGCCCCCAGAAAAATGCAATTTTTTTTGTTGATAAGGGCGTTGGAGCCATTTGGCCTAATTCCTCTGTTCAGAGTCAAATGAAACTGTTTGCTGGGAAGATAAATCCCCTTTCCCCTCCCTCCCTCCCGCCCCTGCATTTGCTAGGTTTCTGTGGGTTTTTGGGTTTATTGGAGTTGAGTGCGTCATGCAGCCATCTGTGTCTCTATCTCAGAGACTGTCACAGTCTGTGCTGCCCGGCAAAACACACACACACACAGGGACAAACATACACAGGAGAAACTGCATCGTTCAGTCATTGCTAGGTGCCCACAGGGTCTGGGTCTATTAAGAAATAGACAACATTTCTTGGAGGCCGTCTGTCCCTTCTGACATTTGTGTGGGTCATAGCGTTGGATATTTTCTTTAAGCCGGAATATAAACACATCTGCAACTTTCAAATGACCAAATGAATTATTCTCTTTATTATCATGAGCAATGTCAATATCACAGAGATGTTGAAAGTAACTCAAACATAAAAGAAGTTGACCTCTCTCTTTCCTTGCTTCCTCCACACCGTGTCCATTCAGAGCTCCTGCAGAGGGAGCAGGCGGAGATGGCCCAGCAGCTGGCCAACCTGCAGACGGACGTGAGAATGAGCTACGGCAACGACGCCCTGATGCCCGACCAGGAGCTGGGAGACGGCCAGACCGACCTGCTGCCCCAGGAGGACACACTGGGCCTGGGGGGAATCGGCTTCATCCACCCCGAGAGCTTCAACCAGCCCAACACTGAGAACCAGGGTACTTACTGAAGCAATTTTACTGCATTTCTGTTGCCTCAACGTTGATAGAAATTACACCCATACAGCAGTAGGGTGAAAGACATTGCTTTTCTTTTTCTATTTTTATTATATTATATAAAAATGGATTTATTTTTTGTACGACAAAATGAAATTGCTCTCTCTCTGTCTCTCTCTAGTTGAGCCTGTGGACTCTCGCCCCAATCTCGACCGAGGCATTCCCACACGGCCAGGTTGGTGCCTTTGTTCAAAACGATATCCCACAGTATTTATATGTGTTTATAAAATTGGGTGGATAGGATTCAAGGCATGGACATATTATGCTGTTGCTAGGCTACTAACTCTATAAGTGGTTATAGTCTCTTTCTTCCAAGTCCCTTGTCAATATTTGCTTACTTATGTGTAAAGATGATTCTTGATGAAGGAATGCACCCTCTGGTGGCAATACTGGAGACCCTGTAGCTTTAGTTTGGTGGCCACATAAGAGCCACTGGGCAATAATAGTTGTAAACAGGTACATAATAATAGGTACAGTAAAACTTAGCTCTACCTGACAGAGTTAAATGTACCACTTTCTGTTTGGTCACTATAAAGTTGTAACTTTACTGATTAGTCACTGATTATGCTCCAAGTAAAAACTTGCCAGGTTGTGAAAACTCTCTATCATGGACTTTCATATTTGCTGATAACTTAAGCAAATGTCTTATGATAATGTGAGAAATACAGTATCATTTCTTAATGACTATATTAACGTGTAGCTGCAGAAATGATAGTTAATTTCGCTTCTATTAGTGACACATGAATATTTACTAACGAGTCAGCAGCAAAAGGTGATTTTATCAATCTGGGAACCAAAAGGTTGCATTAGTAAATTATTTATTGATCATTGATAAAGTCATAGTCAACCCAAAATAAAGGGTGTTCTATTAGGAAGTGGTACCAGCATATATAGTTTGTTATTGATGCTTGTTTGCCAGTAAATCATATCACCTGCTTTGCACTGTCATGAGAACACACTGTCTATAAGTGTGTGTGGGTAATGTATCAGTTGTGAACTGCTAGAGTTACATGTAACCTCGAACAAGGCTGCTTTGTTAAAGTTGCTTTCAGGCTAACAGAAGATATTTGTTCAGGTTACTCTCCTCTCAGAGTCCATCACAAGATTGTTCTGAAGTACAGACTTGAAGTAAAGTTGGGACAGTATTTTTCCACTGTCGCTCCATCTCTCAGCCATTATTTGCACACAGCCGACTCCACTTGACCTCCATTAAGGCGCCAGCTGTGGTTGTTAGGAGACTTGCGATGCAGCTGCAAGGTCTCTACTTACTGTGCTGTAATATATGTGCTATATTCAATTCATACCGCTGTTACATCCAACACTCCGCTGTCAGTCCAGCTTGAGCGAGTGAGTTTGATTCCACCAAGTGTGTGTGTGTGTGTGTGTGTGTGTGTGTGTGTGTGTGTGAGAAAGAGAAAGCATCTGAGTGTCACCATCCATAATGGATGGTACTTTTCTTTTTCCCTTGGCAGTGACTGGAATGAAGATGGAAGCTATTCCTGAGCTGCGGATGGAGACGGAGGACAGACAGAGCACCGAATACGAAGTTCACCACCAGAAACTGGTAAACAAACACACACACACACACACACATAGAGGAAGCGGCTCACTCCGACACAAGCAGGGATATGTAGACTCATTTGAAATTCATAGATTAATTCTTAAATGCAGGCAAGTTAACAAACATACAGAAATGGACACAAACACACACACACAAAGACGCATTTACTGACACATGCAAGCTTGCACTCTGCCCTCTCTTCTCCACGCACACACACACACACACACACTGTCAGGTCCATGTCTCCACTTTGTCCTCCTGGTACACTCCCAAGGTTGTCACCATGGAGACAGGTGTCCATGGAGACAACCGCAATAATGCATGCGTCACAGTCACACTCTAAAACCCACCGTCATCTGATCCCAGTCAAGTTTTCTACTGTCTTTATCTGTAAGTATTTTCCTGGTCAGCCGCAGGTTATTGTACTAAACATTATAAGACTCTAACCCAGTTCTGCATTCATTCATTAATCTCATCCAGTATTGTAATACCAGCACAAAAACCTCAATCCATCCTCAGTCAAATCCAAATCCGCGTACCTTATTCCTCTCACCTAAAGGCTTTAATCTCTTAATCCCTACATTTTATTACATATCACATTTCTTGCATTCACAATGAGCAGTCACGGTGTCAGGCGGTCTCCTTAACTCAAACTCCTTAATTTGATATTCACCGTAACCCCCAATCAGCTTTCTGCAGGATTATTCTGGAGGGGGCTCACCAGCCCGAAATTAAGTCCCCACTCTCTCTCTGCAGCGTTTGACACCAGAAGGGGACGTCAAGATGCATTTCTGTTAGATTATCTGCACTTTAGTGGTGTTTTGAAGTTTGTGCCAGCTGACTTTCTGTTTCTGTCCCATTATCCTTGTTGGTGTCAGCACAGGTAGATATCAGTTTGGGTTTTTTTCCCCCTTCAGAAGCCTTTTGCTCCTGTTTATTTTTGTTCTGTCTGAAAATTGAGTTCCGGAGAGCAGCATAATCTGTGACAGACAAGCTGAAGCCTTCATTTGGTTTTTATGATTTTTTTTTTTTTTTTTTTTTAATCATGCGTCTTAGTATTGTGTTGGAGCTGAGTCATGCTGCATCACTGTTGCCTTGTGTTGTGCTCCACTTTCTGTAAATCACCTGATAGCCATGGGAAAATAAGTCTCCACCAGGAAATTATCCCTGAAAGCAAGTCAACCTACACTCATTCTAATGCCCATGTTTTTTTATGTGTTGCCTCTTTGTTCCCCAGCAGTATAGCAGTTATTTTCATGATAAATTTGAGTCTATAATGATGCTATTTTTAAAAATGTGAAAAAAAAAATTACACACAGCATTCACTGTAAAGTGGTTTGCGTAATTAAAAACTGGAAAGAAGTAGAAGTAAATGGGCTGAATCTCTGAAGGTCACTAGTATTCTCTTCCTCCTCAACACATTGGAATAAAGGTAGTAGCAGCTGCTGGAGCTCACTGGGTGGGTGAAGTGACATGCAAAGCATTTCTAAGCACACTGAGTTCTCAGCCCTGCTGTGCTGAAATCTAAAACTACACTCATTACTCAGCAGTGTCACGAGCACACAATAACACGTCTTTTCCAGCGATACACAACGAGAGAAAGAAGCTAAAGAAGAAAAAAATCCTTCTACTCACTGTATGAATACCATCACGCTGGCTGTGATTGGTTGTGTCCGTGTGACTGACAGGTCGCCCAACCACTGTCTGTCCTTCACCTCCCGCAGGTCTTCTTCGCAGAGGACGTGGGCTCCAACAAGGGCGCCATCATCGGCCTGATGGTCGGAGGCGTCGTCATAGCGACCGTGATCGTCATCACCCTGGTGATGCTGAGGAAGAAGCAGTACACCTCCATTCACCACGGCGTCATTGAGGTGAGAAACAGCTGACCTATGTGTGTGTTTGTGCTTGTGTGTGTGTGTACAAGCTGTTCTGTAGGGCAGTCAGTCTGGTGTGTAGGGGGTGATGCTGTGCACATGAATGCACGTGTGAGTACAAGCTGTTGTAGATGCATGTATCGGGGTATGTATGTATGTGGATGGTACTGTACGCTCTGCACAAAAATATTTTTAATTATATCTGCTCACTAATTATAATTGGATTAACGCCTGTTACCAATTAATTTCTTGCATTTCTTTTTCTAATTATCCTCATTTATCATTTTAGAACTTTCATTAGCTGTTTAATTAAAAAATCTGATAGTTGTGGCAGCCTTGTTTCTTTATTTTTGTCAATTACTCCTAAAAAGAATCAGAATCAGGAAACAGGAATCATTTAAAAGGTCTCAAAACATAGACTGTCTTTGCATATGTACATACTGTAAGCGTGTATGAGTAACCTCCCCCTCCTATCTCTCCCTGGCTCTCCTCCAGGTGGACGCTGCCGTCACCCCCGAGGAGCGCCACCTGTCTAAGATGCAGCAGAACGGTTATGAGAACCCAACCTACAAGTTCTTTGAGCAGATGCAGAACTGAGGAGAATGTCACACGTCCACACACACATGCATAAACACACACACAAACATCTCCTCCAACACATCGAGCCTCCCTCCCTCCTCCCTTCCTCCCCCACCAGTCCCACGTCTCCAAAAAGGCAGTGTGGCTTAGATCATGTGCGTGACTGAAATAGTCGGTCACGAGCGTACGGAGCGACTGTAGCCAGGGTTTTGTTTTGTTTTTGCCTGGGCGGACGCTGTGGCCGAGCCAGTTTGCACCAAGTTTGTTCACTTTATCGGAGCAGGACGCCTTTTGATTACAGAAAGGCGTTTTTATACGTTGCTCCGTCTGGGCCTGCTGATGTATGGGAAAAGGCCCCGCCCAGTGCATCGAAACAAACCCACTCTTTGGGGAAAGAAGCGTGCTCTCTCCACACTGATTCAGGGCCAGTGTATAGTTGGGCTTTTTTTGGCTTGGGATGGTTTTAGGTGTGGACTTGTGTAGGCAAATCTGACCGCTGATCAGTAGGAGTTTCGGCGCACGCTGACCTGGGCTTCATTTATTAAAATCAGTTGCATGCAGAATCATCAAATCATCAAATCATTACTCAACATGTATTCATATTCATTTGATTCTCTCATATTGTTTGTAATGATTACATAATGAAATATAGGCTGAAATTAAGCAACATGATTTTTATAAATGAAGCCCAGTGTTTCCCCACCACCTGCACCACTACTGCACTCACTCTACAGTCTACACTGGAGTATAAGTGAGCCTCCCCTCCCTCCCCTCCTCCTCCATCCCTCCCTCCATCCTCTTTTCTTTGCGCATTCTTACGACAGCTGGGCTGTGCTAAGTCACACAAGGCTCTTAAGGATATCTAGAGATGCTGATGATAATGAATATGTTGATGACGACGGTAGTAATTATGTATTCTGAATGAGCTGTTTTTATTTTAGGGTTTTTCTCTTTCGTTTCCAGTTTTGTTTTTCAAAAAAGAATGAAAACGGAGGAAAAAAAAAAAGTCAACCGATGTAAAGTCCTTTTTTTAAATTGCGTGTAATGTTACTGAAGTAATGCTGAAGTCTTAGCTGTTCCTATGTAGTGCATGACAACAATGACAACAGGATTTGGAAAAAAAAAACAGAAAAAAACCAAGATCTTATCGCTGCTCTCTCTTGAGATCCTTTCTCACGTATAGATTGTCATTCTAGCAAGATTGTACATTTAGTATCTTCTCGTGATCACGTGACTTCAAACAATGATGAAAAATATATATAAATCTAGATGAACGGGCTCTGCTTTGATATCATGTAAAATACACATTTAAAAGAGATCTGTGATTTTGGAATTTAAGTGTGTTCCTCATTTCTTGTATTTTTTTTTTTTTAAACCATGCTACGTTCCTGAAGCTACAGGAGGGGGGCTGGCTTCATCTCTGTTTGTATATTATTCTCAGTCACTGAAATATGTTGTGTTAAAAATCCTTTTGCGTAGGGGCTCTCAGAAATCACCCCCTTTCATTTTTGCTTTTTTGTTCAATTCATGCCACTGTGTTTTTTGAAAAGGGCATGTTGTGGGTGTGAAGGTTACAGGGAGCGGGAAGGGAGACGGAAAAATAGGAGGAATCCAGTATGGGGGGATGGGTTAGGATTATCTCTGCCTGTATGTGTTTTGTCATTTTCAGTCTGGTGTTTCATCCAGTTGTAAGCCGACGCTGTCTATTTTTTTTTTTTGGTTTTGTAATCATTTTGCTGTCTGCTGATAGAACAGGTGGAGAGCTGAGGAGGAGGAGGAGGAGGAAGGAGGGTGAGGTAGAGAGGAAATGACTTGCAGTTCCGGATGGATAGCCAGCCAGGCAGGCAGTCTGTATATATAATGGATTTTCACTCCCCCCCCAGCACCTCCCCTCCCTCCCTCCTTCGCCTTCACTTCCCCTCAGGCATGCTGCTCACCTCTCTGCCATCAACGCACACTTGACTCCTCCGAGGCAGAGCACTGTAGTCTGTACATAGAAGATATGCGTTCACCACAGAGAGAGAGCGGAGACCTAGTCTGGGATGTGAAAGCAGGGATCAAACATTAGTCTGAGGCAAATCCAAGCTAACAATAGGCGAGAATCCCCGTTCATCTTCACACAGTCCGCTTGTGTTAAAGATTTGCCAACATCTCAAAGTCACATCGAAAAGAAACCCAGTGTGATGTCTCACTCTGCTATGATGGCGAGTTAGATCTATGAGGGAATGGTGAGTGAAATGTATATATGGAGGCTGCAGTGGGGTGGGTCCTTGGTTTTCAGAGGGTGCTCAGTAGAAGCCCAACAGAGGGCAGTAGAGTAGAAGAGGAAGCAGGATTTTCTTTCTATCTTTTTTCTGTGGATTATATATTGGTTTTGTTTTCCACTGTGTAATATTGTGCAGGCCATTTGCATTGACTGGGAAAATGCTTTCTACACTGTATTCCATAATAAAGTTTTGAATGTACATACAGATGCTGCGTCTTTGTTTTCATTATGTTTAATGCACACCACATGCTGTTTTATTCAAATTATTTATGTCTATGCATGGTATTCAATATCAGATGAACAAATAATAATGTGAAAACTGATTCTCTGAAGGTATTGTCTTTATCTTCCTTTCATGTAAAGGTCAGTCTCGGACAGAAAACAGCAGGCTGGAGCTGACAGGGATTCACATCCAGGCCCGGAGTGCCTCAGACCGGCCCACTTTAGATCACAACCTATTATTATTAAAATCATATAATTATAACCTACAACAGTCTACAACAGTACACTGTTCTTTAAAGCCTAATTCAGTGTATTTTTCTGAAATATTTCCAATTCAGTGCAAGGATTGCTTCACAATGTAGATTTATTTCAACATGAGTGCACATCTCCAACAGTATTCTTGACAACACATCCTTTTCAACAATATCAGAATCTGTATTCTGTTCAAATAAGTGTTCACAGATATCCAAACCTTAAAAATGAAATAAAAGAATAAATAAAAATATTAATTATTAAATATATTTATATTATTATTATTATTATTATTTTATTTCATCCTATTCCCTTTCAGTTGTGGGCTTTGTGCATTTACTATCTTACTTTTAATGATAAAAAAACATAATGGGTCTTTCATTAATGTAGTGCTGAATCATCAAGCATCTCAGGGCACTTTTCATACAGAGCAGGTCTACACCATATTCTTCATTTTATTCATTCTAATAGTATTCAGTCAATGAGCAATGACAGTACACACAATATTTCAGTGCAAAAACAATAATGAAAAACATTCTTCCTGCTGCACTTATATCAACACATATTCACCATATCTGCTGTTTGTGCTTCTTTCCATCGCAGCTGTCTCACCCCCACTTGGTACAGTCTGGCTTCCCCCTTCTATAACCCTGATTGGACTCTTCCACTTCCTGTTTGGCCCTTTTACCTGGAGGACCAAGGATGGAGCACATGCTACAAACATTTGGGTGAGTGGGACTCAAGTGAATTTAAATGTAGAAATAAGTAAGACTGAAAATGTATGTGTCGTGATGTTATTGGCACCAACAGAACAAATAAAGTGTTCAGTGTTTACCTGCTGATTATAGTCAAATTTAACCAGTGTAAGATTCACCTGCAGACAGTCACCTGGATGATAATCAGCCAATGAACATGCTGTGCAGCTCACTTCACGTTTCATATATCATTTTATGAGTTTCCTTGTTGCACATGAAAGTGAATCACATATGCATGAGTCAAAATTACTAGCTAAAGATTTTTATGAGACATAATGGAGTTTTATTGTTGTCTGATTTTGACTGTAACTCATTTGTTTTGCAGGTTCAAACTTTTCTTTGTTTCACACTCGTAGATCTCGGAGTGTAATTGTTGTCATTGTATTGTTTTTTCATGTAAAACTGAGAATTTATTGAAGTTTGTTCTGTTGCCCACAGTTATTCTTTATTTCGTTTGATGCATAGACTGTATAATATATATATATATACTGGTTTGGTGTGAGCAGCGGTGCTTTTATTTTGAAGTCACATTTCAAGTCTCGGCTGTTCTCGCGTGAGTACATCTCACATCACCTGCAGCCGCTCAGTAATCACGGATCCATCCTGCAGGAAAAGTTTGTGTCGGACACCTCGAAGACTTTTCTCTTTGTATCCTACAGACAACGAGGTCAGTTACTTATTTGTCTGAATTTAACTTTGGTGAAATGTTTGTGTTGACATCGTGTTTGTGTTGTTTCTCCTGTGTGTAGTTTTCACTGTGGGTTTGAAGGAGAAGCGTCAATAAACCAGCAACAACAAAGTCACGTGTGTGTCTGTGTGTGTTTGCAGGGAATCACCGTGAAAAGTCGCCTGTTAATTGACGTCACGTGACCACCGCAAAGGACCACGTGTCGGAGCGCGTGGAAGCGAAAACACAAACAGGTGAGACGGTTTTAAAGATGAACTTTTCAAGACAAAGCCTCAAATAACTTGGACATTATGAAGTAATTTAACATTTCATCTGTTTAAGGTTTGAAATATTTTCGCGCGTATTTGTAAGTGTTTGAGGTTAATTGAGAGATTTCATTTCATTTTTTATTTACAATAGTGGGTTGACAGTTCTTCATAGACCAATGTAAACTCAAAACATTGTCAACATCTGTGACAATACATATTTCTTCTACTGTCTCTCCACACCGTCTCCAGGTCGTAGTGCAGGTAAGGGTGTGGCCCCCTGGCGGCGGGTAAAGTAATAGCCTGTTCTTCTCCTTCCTGTCCTTCTCTCTCACAGCTGTGAAAGGACTGAACCTGTAGCTCATCAGAGTCGTTACAGGATCTTCATGCTTGAGGATTTCTTCTTTTTCTGACAGCTCTGACTTCACCTGGACGTTCGCTCTCACATCTTATATGTTCAGACCGTCCTCTCTTTCAGTGTCATGACAGACTGCAGTTCTGCGTCAGCTGCTGTCTCTGTCCTCACGTCCTCCATCTTGCTCATAGACGCTTGAATCCCTTCCTCCACACAGCGTGCCTCGTTTAGCCTCTGCAGTTCTACAGGTTCATTCAGCAGATGCTTTCATCCAAAGCGACGGACATCTGAGAGTAGATACGACACAAGCCAGGATCCAGTCAGGAGAAACAACCTGGGTAAGTCTCATGAAACAAGGTTCAAGTGTGATAGGACCTTGGTGCCTACAGGCAGTGAGGAGGGAATAGGATGCATCTCTCCATCCTCTGTAGCTCCTCCTTTACCTTCTGCAGCATGAGGAGAGGTAAGCATCATGCTGTGTGTACAGGATATGGCCGAGCGTTATCTTTCAGCTGTGTTCTTCCAGGTTCAGTCTTTAATGTCTCACGCTCATGTGTCTGTACATGTCCTCTGCTGCTCACGGTCTCATCCGCTCTCCTCACCAGCTTCATTTCCACAGACAGCCGCCTGCTGAGTAGATACAGTCTGAGTGGGTAAGTGTTTCCTTTGTGTGTCACAGTGCTCTGGATCTGTCCAGTTCTCCACCCGGGCTCCGGTGGAACATCTGCCGGCTCCAGTGGACTTTTGGGAACGTGTGAATGGTAAGTCTGCCATAGTGGAATGGTGTCAATGTCCAACGTTGGTAAGTCAATGTCCAACAGGCAACATGGACTTACATCCATGTTGCATGTGCTGCGTATGGATTTTCTAGCAGGGCAATTTATTTTCAAGTCACATTTCAAGTCTCGTCGGGGACAAGTAAATCTCACATCACCTGCATTCAACAATCCTGACTTCTATGAAGGTTTATGCTGGACACCTTGGAAGACTATTCCCTTTTGTGGCATGTGGCCAACGAGGTAAGTTATTTGTTTTTGCAGCCAATGAGGTAAGTTCTTTGTTTTTGCAGCCAATGAGGTAAGTTATTTGTTTTTGCAGCCAATGAGGTAAGTTATTCACTCAAGTCCCTGTTGAGCTGGACTCCACCCCTCTGCAGTTTGCTGTCATCTACCTGCTGCAGAGCTCACTCACACCTGGATGGAAGCAGATGCTCTGTAAGAATCACACTCACTGTTCATTTTAAAGCTGCCATTGTCTTGCTTTTGCTTTTGTTTGCTTCACTTCTCTGTGTGTCTTAAATTGCTCCTCAGGGATAAATAGTTTTTTGAATTGAATTCTTTGATTTTTCTAGTGCATTCAACACCATCCAGCCACAACTCCTCAGTGAGGTGAGTGTGGACGAGCCGACCGTCTCCTGGATCACCGCCGACCTGACACAGACCACAGTTTGTCTGATTGGGCAGCTCTGTCTGATACACTGGTGAGTATTACAGGAGCTCCACAGGGGACTGTCTGTCTCCATTTCTGTTCACTCTGTTCACCTCTGACTTCCAGTACAACCGGTCATCTGCAAGTGGTCTACAAGAAATCGCCTGAACGTGGCCGAGACCGAGATGATTGATTTCAGGAGGAAGAGGACACCGACACAGCCCCTGTGTATCTTGGGAGAGGAGGTGAACAATGTTGTACTTTGTTAGTTTCTGATCTGTTTGCACTCACTCTTTTTTGTCTTGTCCTGTTTCTTTTGTGCCACTGTTTTGTTTGTTTTACTGCTCTGTATGGTGTTATGATGTTATCCTGTTATTTAATGTGACTAAAATGTTGTTCACATGATTCACATGTTGTTTGTGTTGACATTGTGTTTGTATTGTCTCATTTATATTGTGTAGTTTTCACAGTGGATTTGGAGAAGCTCCAATAAACCAGGAGCAAGAAAGACACTTGTGTCTCTGTGCTGGGAGGGAGTCGTATAGAAGAGGAGCAGAAAACTGAAGGAACATCTTCTCTGGTAGGATTTTTATTCTCACTCTTACCAGCTCAAAAAGACTCCTTGACTCTCATGGTTGTTAGTTCAGTGGTGAAGTGTTTGCTTTCATTCCTGACAGACATTTTTATTTTATTTGTATTGTGTAAGTTTTTGTCTCCCTCTTGTAGATCTGCAGCCTGAATGGAGGAGATGTTGGAAGAAGAGGAACATTTTCCAGAGCAGCTGAAGGAACATCTTCTCTGGTAAGATGTTTATTTGAATGTCCACCATTGAAATGAATGAAGCTCAAAAATCTGATAACTGTTTCTTTTGTGTTTGAAGGTACAGACGGTCGCAGTCGGACCAGTTGTTATACGTGTGGTAGGAGGGAAAAGGATGCATCTCTCCATCCTCTGTAGCTCCTCCTTTACCTTCTGCAGCATGAGGAGAGGTAAGCATCATGCTGTGTGTACAGAATATGGCCGAGCGTTATCTTTCAGCTGTGTTCTTCCAGGTACAGTCTTTAATGTCTCACGCTCATGTGTCTGTACATGTCCTCTGCTGCTCACGGTCTCATCCGCTCTCCTCACCAGCTTCATTTCCACAGACAGCCGCCTGCTGAGTAGATACAGTCTGAGTGGGTAAGTGTTTCCTTTGTGTGTCACAGTGCTCTGGATCTGTCCAGTTCTCCACCCGGGCTCCGGTGGAACATCTGCCAGCTCCAGTGGACTTTTGGGAACGTGTGAATGGTAAGTCTGCCATAGTGGAATGGTAAGTCAATGTCCAACGTTGGTAAGTCAATGTCCAACAGGCAACATGGACTTACATCCATGTTGCATGTGCTGCGTATGGATTTTCTAGCAGGGCAATTTATTTTCAAGTCACATTTCAAGTCTCGTTGGGGACGAGTAAATCTCACATCACCTGCATTCAACAATCCTGACTTCTATGAAGGTTTATGCTGGACACCTTGGAAGACTATTCCCTTTTGTGGCATGTGGCCAACGAGGTAAGTTATTTGTTTTTGCAGCCAATGAGGTAAGTTATTTGTTTTTGCAGCCAATGAGGTAAGTTCTTTGTTTTTGCAGCCAATGAGGTAAGTTCTTTGTTTTTGCAGCCAACGAGGTAAGTTATTTGTTTTTGCAGCCAATGAGGTAAGTTATTCACTCAAGTCCCTGTTGAGCTGGACTCCACCCCTCTGCAGTTTGCTGTCATCTACCTGCTGCAGAGCTCACTCACACCTGGATGGAAGCAGATGCTCTGTAAGAATCACACTCACTGTTCATTTTAAAGCTGCCGTTGTTTTGCTTTCGCTTTTGTTTGCTTCACTTCTCTGTGTGTCTTAAATTGCTCCTCAGGGATAAATAGTCTTTTGAATTGAATTCTTTGATTTTTCTAGTGCATTCAACACCATCCAGCCACAACTCCTCAGTGAGGTGAGTGTGGACGAGCCGACCGTCTCCTGGATCACCGCCGACCTGACACAGACCACAGTTTGTCTGATTGGGCAGCTCTGTCTGATACACTGGTGAGTATTGTGAACTGTTCTGTCTCCGTTTCTGTTCACCTCTGACTTCCAGTACAACCAGTCATCTGCGAGAAATCGCCTGAACGTGGCCGAGACCATGATGATTGATTTCAGGAGGAAGAGGACACCGACACAGCCACTGTGTGTCTTGGGAGAGGAGGTGAACAATGTTGTACTTTGTTAGTTTCTGATCTGTTTGCACTCACTCCTTTTTGTCTTGTCCGGTTTCTTTTGTGCCACTGTTTTGTTTGTTTTACTGCTCTGTATGGTGTTATGATGTTATCCTGTTATTTAATGTGACTGAAATGTTGTTCATGTGATTCACATGTTTGTGTTGACATTGTGTTTGTATTATCTCATTTATATTGTGTAGTTTTCACAGTGGATTTGGAGAAGCTCCAATAAACCAGGAGCAAGAAAGACACTTGTGTCTCTGTGCTGGGAGGGAGTCGTATAGAAGAGGAGCAGAAAACTGAAGGAACATCTTCTCTGGTAGGATTTTTATTCTCACTCTTACCAGCTCAAAAAGACTCCTTGACTCTCATGGTTGTTAGTTCAGTGGTGAAGTGTTTGCTTTCATTCCTGACAGACATTTTTATTTTATTTGTATTGTGTAAGTTCTTGTCTCCCTCTTGTAGATCTGCAGCCTGAATGGAGGAGATGTTGGAAGAAGAGGAACATTTTCCAGAGCAGCTGAAGGAACATCTTCTCTGGTAAGATGTTTATTTCAATGTCCACCATTGAAATGAATGAAGCTCAAAAATCTAACTGTTTCTTTTGTGTTTGAAGGTACAGACAGTCGCAGTCGGACCAGTTCTTCCACGTGTGGTCTGTGGGAGCTGTGGAAGAGTCTCAGGTCAGTCCACTTTCCAGAGTTCATGCTGAATGTAAATAGAACTATAAATTCTATCTAAGTGTATTGTTGTTGTCTGAGTTTGACTCTACTTTTCTTTGTCTCCCACTTGTAGATGTGCAGCCTCAGTGGAGGAGATGTGAGAGGAAGAGGAGCAGAAAACTGAAGGAACATCTTCTCTGGTAGGATTTTTATTCTCACTCTTACCAGCTCAAAAAGACTCCTTGACTCTCATGGTTGTTAGTTCAGTGGTGAAGTGTTTGCTTTCATTCCTGACAGACATTTTTATTTGTATTGTATAAGTTCTTGTCTCCCTCTTGTAGATCTGCAGCCTGAATGGAGGAGAAGTTGGAAGAAGAGGAACATTTTCCAGAGCAGCTGAAGGAACATCTTCTCTTCTTCTCTGGTAAGATGTTTATTTCAATGTCCACCATTGAAATGAATGAAGCTCAAAAATCTAACTGTTTCTTTTGTGTTTGAAGGTACAGACAGTCGCAGTCGGACCAGTTCTTCCACGTGTGGTCTGTGGGAGCTGTGGAAGAGTCTCAGGTCAGTCCACTTTCCAGAGCTGAATGTAAATAGAACTATACATTCTATCTAAGTGTATTGTTGTTGTCTGAGTTTAACTCTACTTTTCTTTGTCTCCCACTTGTAGATGTGCAGCCTCAGTGGAGGAGATGTGAGAGGAAGAGGAGCAGAAAACTGAAGGAACATCTTCTCTGGTAGGATTTTTATTCTCACTCTTACCAGCTCAAAAAGACTCCTTGACTCTCATGGTTGTTAGTTCAGTGGTGAAGTGTTTGCTTTCATTCCTGACAGAGATTTTTTATTTTATTTTTATTGTGTAAGTTTTTGTCTCCCTCTTGTAGATGTGCAGCCTGAATGGAGGAGATGTTGGAAGAAGAGGAACATTTTCCAGAGCAGCTGAAGGAACATCTTCTCTGGTAAGATGTTTATTTCAATGTCCACCATTGAAATGAATGAAGCTCAAATATCTAACTGTTTATTTTGTGTTTGAAGGTACAGACGCTCGCAGTCGGACCAGTTCTTCCACGTGTGGTCTGTGGGAGCTGTGGAAGAGTCTCAGGTCAGTCCACTTTCCAGAGTTCATGCTGAATGTAAATAGAACTATAAATTCTATCTAAGTGTATTGTTGTTGTCTGAGTTTGACTCTACTTTTCTTTGTCTCCCACTTGTCGATGTGCAGCCTCAGTGGAGGAGATGTGAGAGGAAGAGGAGCAGAAAACTGAAGGAACATCTTCTCAGGTAAGATGTTTATTCTCAGTATCAGCAGCTTCTGTGTTTAATGTTAAAAGCAGACAAATATCTTAGATTGAGCTTGATTTAGAAAAACTTATTCTGTTATTCTTGTAGATTGTTTAAGATACTTAATAATGCTATGTTGCTATTAGCTTTAATATTGTACCTGATACTTAATTGGTTTAGTCCTATTTGTTTGTTTAATGACTTTGTAAAACTAGTATTTAGTGTTTGCCTTTAATTGTCTTAGAGTTGTATTTTTTTGACTTTTTTTGACTTTTTTTTGACTTTATTTTTTTTTTAATTGTTTTTTTCTTCTCTTCAACAGATTCCTGACTTGAAGTCTG